>VZRF01000570.1:0-232671 GCA_013396875.1 Vireo altiloquus | reverse complement strand
AATGTGCTTAGCAAGGACACTGAAGTTTTAAGCTTAAGAATGGAATATTGTGCATTGTTATTACAAGCATACAAGCAAGTATTGTTTGTAACTGGTATACGTGTGCCTTTTAGTGACTGGTTAGAACGCTTGTCTGTAAAACTTTAGAAGCATGCTATTGGCTGAAAAGCTTTTAAGAATGCTCTGTATCTAGGAAATCTTGGGTTGTCAGCAGACGTGAGCCATGTACATCTCTTGTGTACATGAGGCGGATGCCTGAATAAAATAAATAATTAAAAGCTCATGGAGCGTCTGTCTGCTCCCCTGTCCTGTTTGAATATTCCTCCGACACTAGATAACAGCCATGCCTTGGTTTTTCCTCCTTAAAGCCATCGTACCGACTTTCTCATAGGTTGCACACGATTTCTTGGGGAGCATGAGGGAATGGTGTCTACCGTGACCCAAAATGCTAACAAAAAAGTACGGCTGTTGTCTAATTTGATCACCCAATTTAACAAAGTAAATTATCCCATTTGGCCCTCCACACAGTGAAATACAAGACCAATACCTGTCAGTTATCAAAATTATTTTCCTGCCCGAGATTCCTTTTTGTAAAACCTGATATGGCTATGAAATAAATGCCACCAAGCCCTATCAAAGTCAACACAACACTTTTCCCATGTACATCATGCCCCCAACAATGTTCACTCCAGCTCAGCCTTGCTCCTCTCCTCATTCTCAGTGAGCTCTTTTATCTTTTTTTTTTTAATTCCCAGCTGAAATCCAACATGCGTTACAAACCTCTGTGATTAATGCACGAGCAGCCAGGAAACTGAAAGAACAAAGCAGGATCCCTAGGGTGTCAAAATGTGCAATTCTATTGCAGTCTGAAAGGGTGAAAAATGAAAGGAAGATAATGATTTGCACCTAGGAGTATTTGCAAACTAAAGAGCCAAAATATAGGTAATGATGATTAATAACAGTCTTAGGTAAGTCAAACTAGACTGCAGTCAATCCCTAGATAATTTGAGGTCAGTTGAAGGGGGAACAGCAGACTGGGCATAAAATTTAGAATGCATTTTGGAAGGATTTGTAACCTCAAAGGAATACACGAAATAAAAAAATCTGCTAACCTTGGGCCTAAACCCTTGGAGTCATAGATATGGCTCAGTATTCAGAGGTGCAGATGAAATCTAATCCTGTGCACCAAATTGCTCTGAGGACCTTATTTTTTCACCAGTCTGACCAGGAGTTCCCTACAGACTATGGTAAATGCCACAGTTTCCCTTAGTGCCACATCTATCTATAAATCACACACAATCAGAAAGAAAATAAAAGCAGAGTAAAGTGCCTGCATATTTTTGTCAGAGTTCTGCACCAGCATAGATATTCTTACAGGGAAGGAGAGAGAATGAGAACAATCTTTTGATCTTTGAAAGCAATTATGATCTGCGATATAAATCTCATCCATTAAAGTCTGATAGATTTCACTTCCTTTATTGAAAAAGTTCTGTAGAACTCAATAAATACAAATAGTCTTCCTACAAAAAATTATTAACTCTCTGATTGGTCAGTGTGTCTGGGAAAGATTCTCTACGTTAATCAATATTCACCTACAAAACTCTGCCATTGAAGTCACGGAGTTTACAGCTAAATTCACCTGTGGTAGAGTTAGACTAGCCCATGTTTCCTTATAAATATCACTTACTCTATTGTCTATTAAAGTTGAAAGGAAAGTCTAAATATCTGCTGAATGGCTATCAGTCTCAAGGATTTTCTGCTGCTTTTAGAGGAATGCTTCTCAGCTATAAAAAAAATTTTAGACTTGTAGATATTTCTGGCCATACTGGCCCCTTTGGAGAGTAACAAGAAATCCCTCCCTTGTAGGCATGAAAAAGAAATATATTCCATCTCATTCATCTTTAAAATCTTACAGCTAGAAAGGAATCTGTGCTTAAATATCTGAAGCACAAAATGAAATCCAAAGTCCTGGAAAGAACTTTGTATCTCACTACACATGAAAGAGCAGGATTTCCTCCCACTCATCCCCACAAAAATTTTTGACACCACTCACACAAGTATAAAGACTGCTTAATTGAGCAGATGATGCAAGCCGTACACTTTTTCTGTGGCATTAATAGTAATTGATTTTTTCGGAACATTTCTGAAATTTCTTATCAAGCAACAGCAAGGAAGGGTAGTTTTATGTGAAGAAAGGACAATTTAGGGCCCAGACCTTTTTTCCTCAATCTACAAATTCAATGTTTACCTTCAGTTCATAAAGAAGTGTTTGATGCAGCAGGAGGGAAGTGCAGCTCCTCTCTCCTCCTACTGAAGTTGGTGATTTGAAACAGAAGAGTGCTAATGTAATAAGTAGATACTAATTTAAGTGGACACAAGTTCAAGATTTATTGACCTGAGTACAAGAGGTCAATATTCATTCAGAGAACAATAAATCTTTATACTTCGTTCTAACAGATGTTAATCCAATGTATTATTAAATCCATCCCATTAAAGCTAGTTAGACTGTGTGTCCTCATGAGCCTTGTTGCCAATAGTCATTAGTATTGCATGGATCATTATTATTGTGCTTTGATAATTAAATCATATAATATTCAATAAAATTAAATATACGGGGATAGAAATATTTATTCTTCTCTACCATAACTATATTGTTATGCATTTCATTAGGTTCTTCTTCAGGCTACTATAGACCTTCCTTACATTCTTTTGCCAGGACCAGCATAGCTAAGGTTCTAAAGCTCTGTTTGAACTACACAATTTTTAAAACTTTTTCATTTGTCTTAAAAACTTGATGCTCTTAAAGCCACATCCATCTACTTGGGCAGGTAAGAAGGAGAGACACAAATCAGTAAGTAGCTGCTGTTAGGGCAAAGAAAAAGAGAAAAGGAAAAAGAGCCATACTCCTGTGAGTATGAAAAATTCCTTCTATTTTGGAGTTTTACAGTGCTTTCCATCCTCACATTTCAATGTACTTCTTAGATAAGAAGAAATACTATTATCTCCTCCTTAATCTCTGAAAGGAACTGAGTCACACAGAAAGGAAATAATGACTGAGATCTTAATCACAACTGTGTGCCAAAGCTAGACATCACTCAGGTATATTAGCGAGTAGGACAGAGTATTTTTAGTGCAAATTGGTCTTGCAAATACTCTTGCAGAATACACACAAACTCATCCTATTTGGGTCAAAGAGGTTTCCTTCCTGGAGGAACCTCAGCTGAACTGCAGCAGCAGGATGCAATGCAGAATGCCCCCCTGGCAGTGCAGATGCCAGCCCCTCCAGTGGTCAGCACTCCATGAACTCCAAGGGCTGCTGACCGGTGTGAGCTTCACTCTTGGTGAAGGCTTAATGAGGGATCACAGAAAATCAAATCCTGGTCACTCCATCTTCTTTATACCACACACATCGCTAACACAGACTACCATTTCCCAAGTTCCAGCTCTGTGTATTGACTTAGATTGATCTTTGCCAGTATTTTTCCTTCAGGACCTACACTGTTTACAGACTGTAGTTGGTTGTTTTTGTAAGAGCCTCGCACATCAGGGGAGCAACAGCTTGAGAGGAAGTGTTAGGTACATTCAACTGTACTATGTGTTACCCAGAGACACAGCTGCCAGCACTGAGGATAAAATGTGGAAAGTAAGATTCTGTTCCCATCATTTTGGCAGTCTAAAGTTTAGACATCTAGCCTATGGTAGCCAGCTAAGCTTTGCCTTTAATTAAGGGAGAAAAAGCGGCACCTCTAGAGAGTGATTCATCTCATCCTAGAGTAAGACAGGCCCTAACATAGGCTCAATTTGGAAAAACTTCTCTCCTCCTCTATGGACTTCAGTGGACGACCTCTGCCTAGGTTTTGGTTGGCTAAAGCAAGGTAAGATGAAGTCCATGCAGATAGTTTGTCTTGAATCAAAGCTATCTAAAACCCATGTTCCTCCGCTGTCTAACTGCTGGACTGCCCCAAAAGCCACACTGGCCACAGTACAGAGGGAGGATATCCAGAGAACCAGCAGACTCGAGGGGAACCAAGTGCTTCTTCATGACTGTAACATAACATACCATGAAGTCTGAGAAACAACAACCTGCAAAGGAACACAAATAACCTGTTTGGTGAAAATGGAGAATACCACATGGATTACTCCTCTGACTATCAGAAGAGGATAACTACCCCTAGCATGAAACACACAAAGATAAATAAATTAAAAACTGTCACAGGAATGTGAGGTGAGGGGATCCTATGGGATGCAGAGGGAAGAAAATTCTGGGACTGTAAAAAAACATATCATGTGATGCTTTGGTGAAGAAACAAAGGTGTGGATAGAGAGAAATCAGGAGGATGGGAGAAGTTGAGGAAAACCCCATGCAGCACTACAGGTTTGGGGGAGAGTGTCTGGAAAGTAAAGGACCTGGGGGTGCTGGCTGACAACCAGCTGAACATGAGCCAGCTGTGCCCAAGTGGCCAAGAAAGCCAATGACATCCTGACTTGTGTCAGAAATAGTGTAGCCAGCAGGACCAGGGCAGCATTTGTCCTCCTGTACTCAGCACTGGTGAGGCCACACCTCAAATCCTCTGTTCAGTTCTGGACCCCTCACCACAGAAAAGACATTGAAGTGCCAGAGCGAATCCAGAGAAGGGCAATGAAAGTAGGGAAGGGTCTGGAGGGTAAATTCTATGAGGAGCAGCTGAAAGAGCTGGGGTTGTTTAATCTGAAGGAAAGAAGTCTCAGAGAGAACCTTCTCACTCTCCACAACCACCTGAAAGGATGCTGTAGCCAGGTGGAGGTCACACTCTTCTTCCACACAACCACTGACAACACAAGAAGAAATGGCCTCAAGCTGCACCAGGGGAGGTTCAGGTTGGACTTCAGGAGGAAAGGGTTGTTAAACATTGGAATGGATTGCCCAGGAAGGTGGGGGAGTCACCATCCCTGGAGGTGTTCAAGGAACAGCTGGATGTGACACTTAGTTGCATGATCTAGTTGACAAGGTGGTGGCCAGTGAAAGGTTAGACTCGATCTCAGAGGTCTTTTCCATCCTAATTGATTTTGTGCACAAAAATAGAGTGAAAATAAGACCAACAAGGCAGATATGAACAGACAGATGGTCAGTACCCTTACTTAGCTGAACCCTGCACCTAATCACTGCACACTATCCTTCATCTTATTAAATCCTATTTCTTTCTTCTCTTTGGCTGTGTGAACATTAATAAACTCCAGGATGGACTCAGAAGCTAGCAGGACAGGAGGTCTGAATACCTGCAAACAAGGTGTCAGCAACTGGATAGACTCAATTTCTAAGCCCAGCTACTAGAGTGACAGGAATGTGCATATATTTCAAGACTTCAGTCCTTACCAGCTGAAGAGAACGTGGTTGTTTGCAGTGTCCATGTCTATATGACATGATTTTAGATGTGTTCATGGGGGCACCAGTAAAGACACTGCTCTCTGTGCTGATCTCTGCAGCCAGCTGAGTGTATATAATGTATTTTGTGTGCGTGTGCACATGCACGCACGTGTGTAGAAGTGCATCTCTTGGAATTTGTGTACTCACTGAACTTGAGGACAGGAAACCACAGGGGTCTCACACCTATCAGGCTGGAACAGGAGGAATGTTGCTGGGTCCCAATGCCAGCACCTTCTGACATTGTACTGAATTGCCACTGCCCTGAAGTCTTTTCTGTGGTTGATAACCCAAACCAAACCATTCTATGATTCTGTGGTTTTCACTGAAATGGTTGGGACCTGTGCTTTGAATAATTTTCTGTGTATAAGAAAACATTTGCCTTTTATCCCAGGAGAATCCCATTGGTCCCGCAAATGCACCCTGATCATTAGAAAATTCTGTTTGGGGTGGAGCTTCATCTGGCGTGAACTTCAAATGGTACTTCAGACTAGGATTAAATCCACTTATGTTTTTACCTCATTATACTATCACGTTAAGTTCTCTATGATCAAAAATTAAAATGCACAGAATTAGGCAATGTGAGGCTTCCATTTCTGATGCTGTTTGAGCAAGAGCCATCTTTAACCAAGAACAGTTGTGAGAATACGTGCTAACACCATCATAAGGGTGTGCCTCAGCTCTCTTGACGCTATTTCCCTTCTATGTTTGGAGCCAGTTTTTATAAATTTAGCACATAGAAATTCCTTTGGTGCACTGCTGCCAAGCTGGCCATGTGTACATGCAAAGATCAATTTTTCCTGTAAGCACAGATTACTTGCATGCATATGTTACATATATGTATACGTGCAGCTGAGTAGGACCAAGTCAGAATGGAAGTCAGGATTGCAGTGGACTCCTCCAAAAAACAGGAACACAAAAAACAAGCCAAAGGAAAAGCTCTATCTTGTACGTGGCACAGCTCTCCAACAGGCTGCAGAGCAAATGACTCTCACATCTAGCATTGCTATAGGCTATTACCCTCCTACAAGCTTCAAACTGTACTTATTTTACTTCCCTCAGATGATTCTCTTTATAACTGGGATGAGTGCTGAGTTAAAAAGTCAGTGTATGAATCATATCATCAACTCAGTTGTCTGGAATTTTGCTTTTCCATGCACTTCCTCGTTGCTACACAGATCACCAGTGTAAAACACGTTGTAGCTGCATCAAATTTCCTTTTGCTCTTTTAACCCTACAGTTGCCTGTGAGCAGATACTTATTTACTGCTATCCAGCTTCCTAACAACGGATGATCTGTGCCTTCACTGCCTACCTCACAGAAGTCACAAAGACTTACAAATATTTACTCCAAGGTTAAATCCAAAGGGGATCTCTTTATCTAGCTTCTGAGACAAAACCTCTGCATTGAGTGCCTGCGCTCTGCTCAGAAAAAAAAAAAAAAAAAAAAAAAAAAAAAGACAACCCAGATGTTCAGTTTAAGCCTAATTTAAGCCATGCCATTGCTCCATGCACCATCAGATCTCATCCATCTTTCCATACATGGAGGTGCCTCCACAGTACTGTGTCTTTTGCCATAGCCTTCATCCCTGGCACCTCCTCCCACACTGGAGCAGAATAAGGGTCGTTTCCACCAGCTTTTGACCTTGCCAGGAAAAGGATATATGCATGTGAGTGGCTCTGAGCCCTAGTCACAAGACAGGCTTCTGCTTCCTTACAGATTTACACAGAGAATAAAAAATAACTGTTCCCTGCTATTAACATTTACTGTTCATGTGACACTATCCTTCTTTAACTGTTTATTTGAACCATATTTATTTGGCCTATGATAGCTACAGTAAAATCCAGAGTGTTGTACATTTCCCTTCTATCTAAACATTGCACCATTGATATTTTCTACCTGCAGTCACTACTCTGCACAGTACTGCATTAGATTTCCCCTTGTCTCAGATCTCTCTAGGTCCACCCATCAGCCTCCATTCCTGAATATTATACCTTGGCTTTTTTAGTAAAAGAATATTTTGGACTGATTCTCTTCAGTGGAATGCATTTTTTCCAGTTACGGAATCCAAAACACATCTTGCAATCTTTCCCTCTGACGCCAGTAGTAGTCTCAAAGTACAGGACTAGAGCAGGTTTCATAGTTTCAGGGTGGGCAGTACAGAAATGGTTTCTCCTTGGTTTGTTTTTAATCTTATAAAAAACTGTAATTATGTTTTCAGAGTAATGTCCCCCCCTTTTCATTACCACCTTGCATTAACCAATGGTAATCAATCTGTCCATTCAGAGACTTAAGTTTCAGTCCACAGCAATTATTTCAAGAGCTGCTATATTTGAATTTGTGGAAACAACACTAACCCCAGCTTGAAATTAGGGAATATTTGATGAATGTTTTACAATCGGACAGAAGCACTTCCTACGCTTTTACCAAACAACTGATTTTAAAAAATCACAGTTACAACAGGATATATGAATTTAGCAGCAGCTCTAACTTAATCTATAAGATGATTGTACTGAATTGATTAATCATTCATGGACAGCAAGAAGAGTTAAAAAGCTTGGCAGGAAAAACTGTCAGGCTTCTGCTTTAATTTTCCACTGTCAGCTATGATTTTGGGAAGCAGAAGAGTGAACACAACTTGGGCTGCTTTTGATCACCATCTAGTGCATGAAGTAAAGAACTGCAGAGGTTAAAGGAGTGACTTACTGATTTAAAGTTAAGCAGCAGTAGGATTAAGAGTTCTTTTCATCATTTCTAGAAGATCTCAAACAGCCTTAGTAAACTTGAAAAAGCAGGAATTTCCAGATGCCCCTAGCTGCCTGATGAAAATCAGGTGACTCATGAAAATACTGTTTTCTAGTAGTCTGTGACTATGATGGTCTAGGGATATAAAAAAAGCAAGACCTGCATAGTGAAATAGTGTCTTTTTCAGTACAAGTTACTTAGTGAGAAACACGGTTTCAAGCAAGGAGTACTTTCATCAAGTCTCCTCCACATGTCTAAATGCTACATTCATTTCACTGTTTTCTGGTTTTGTCAAGATAGTCAGAAATACTATTTGCAAAATTCTTCACTTACAAAAATTAATTGTGTTTATTGTCATAACTAAAGCCCACATTCTGATGGTGCTTCAACATTTATCCATGCAATGGGGACTTCAAGGCTGGCAAATCAGCTGGATAACCAGACAGAGGAAGACTCTGAGTACCACTGGGAGTGGAAGTCCCTGGCAGCTTTAGGTTTTCACAACTGCATATGACTCAGGACAGCTTGGACAATGCTTTTCTACAGCACTGGCCAGCCAAGGCCGGTTCATGAATAACAGACTTGCTTTTCAGAAATCACACTGTGGCTCTGTCCACAGAAACTCAGTATCTTCACCCTCAGGAACTTACATAAAAAGAGCAAAACAAAACAGAAAATATGTCTTTACCAAAACAGGTTCATAGCTTCAATAATAAATATTAATACTGTGAATTTTCATCCAAGATTAGCAGGAGTTTCACGAGACACTTGTTTATGACCTTTGCCTGTAGACAGCAGAACATTTTCCTTTATAAGGGAAAAAATGTTTCTTTTCTCCTGTTTTCTTATGAGGCCAGGTAAAGGAGCAGTCAAAGATGCTTCAACACCATGACTTACCAGTAGCTTATAGTCACTGTTATACAATATCCACTCATGCTAATAACCTCATACAGCAACAAGCCAGAAATAATGTCTATAGGTATCCTTTCACATCTGAAACTCAGACTATCAGCTGAACTATCAGGGAAAAAACAAACAAACAACAGCACTCAACCACTGTAAAAAATGTATACTAACTCCTCAAATATTACCGTGTTCAGACTCTATATAGGACACTGAAATGCCTAGGAAGAACTGTAAAATACTTACAAGTTTCTATTTTATTAAACACTGATCTCTCAATGGTAAGTATTCAATAAATCTTATTCAAGGTAACTTTTTTAGTCTAAACCATGCAAATCAATACATAATTTTATATAAAGGCTTGAAGGGGAAACAAAAAAGAAAAGAAAGGAAAAGCTACTGTTGCCAGGAAAGTGGGGGATAACTCATGCTTGCTATACTTTATTCTTTAACAGCTCGTGCCTTCAAAACAGAGATTGCAGTATTAATGAGGAAATTGTGTTGATTTAAGAACCGGAAGAAATTTCTTGCCCCCCTCAAACACGGGGGTTTTTTCCGTGACTGCACCAAAGGGACAATAAGTCTGAGCACTAATTAGCGGCTCCGACACATTACTGTCGTTCTGGTGCCCCCCGATGGTCACCTGCCTCTACTACTACCTGCGGCTGGAAATCCTCCTGGAAAAGCCGTGCTCCAGAGGTGACCCCCGAGCGCGCGAGTAGTTCTTCAGCCGGCTGGACCCGACCCCGGAGCCCTGGCACGCTACAGACACAGCAGAATTCCCATCCTTGGGATCCAGAGCGGGGCATCCAGGGCAGGTCCTCCAGCCAGGTCCTAACCACCATCCCCAGCCACTTCCAGCAGAGCGCTTTGGCAGCTTTGGCAGTGAGTCCTCCAGGTCAACACAACTGTCTCATAGCTAGTGTTGATTAACATAGCTAGTGTGAAAAAGAACCTGATTCACAATCCCAAATGCTACACAGAATATTTTGGGTTGACCTTTCAAGGTCATCTAGTCCAACAACCCCGCAACGAGCAGGGACATCTTCAACTACATCAGGTTGTCCAAAGCTCCCTCCAGTCTGACTCTGAATCTTTCCAAGGATGGGACATCTGTAGAAATCTCCATTATATTAACCAAACAGAGACTTGAGTTAAGCAGCCAAGACACGTGGATGCCCAGCACTGGCTGTGTCTTACCTTCCTTCCCCAGCAGTCACCACATCCCATTACCACACACTGACCCATCACATCCACAGACTGCAATTCATACAACAATCAGTTTTGCACACCCTGTCCCATACCAGTATGATACATCTTCATTTCCAACCATATTGTGGCACATAAAAATTACTCACTGGTCATTGTAAATCAGCACTCCCCCCTGCGAACTCATCACAACCTGACTATACTCACTGAAGCCTGAGGAAAAGGATGGTCACAATCACAAAGACTGTTTTAAAAGACTTAATTTCCAAAAAACTTCAGGTGGAAAAGACAGATGAAGGCTTAAAGCTCTTTAAAAAGAGATTAGATGGCCAAAAGCTGCAATCCTTCAATCAAGAAAGAAGACAGTTTTCTCTAAAAGCCCTTCCCAGTTTATTGGCAAAGGGAAGATAGCAAAGCAATATTTAACAGGTTGAAAGAGGGAAGCAGATCAGATAGCAATCAATACAAATGTGACATGAAGAAAATCTATCAGAAGGAAAAGAAAACCTTGATTGACACGACTAAAGAAAGAAGAAACTGCTTAGTATGTACATTAGGGATGACTGAAGTCCTACCCATGGTTAAATAATTAACAATGCAGGCAAGGCAGAAGTGTTCACTAAGCTTTCTTTTTCTGCTGGGAGGGATTCCTACCTGAAACCTGATGAGCTTTCCAAGCCATCAGTAGCTATTGGGATGTCAAAGATCTACTGAAGATAAAATTTTAGGTCTATAGGCCTGGATGGCTTATACCTAAGATTAAAAACAGCTCACTTTTTAGGATAATCATTTTAGGATACTGTGGAAATTTCAGAAAACAAGCAGTAGTATTAGAAGTGGTAAAGACATAGACCTAGTGAAATAAGGATGCTTAAGTCAGTATGAATCTAAAGTTAAAAAAGAAAAACTCATGCTGAATTCAATTTATAATGAGTTAAAGGGTAAGAATACATAGAAATTCTAAAATTTATAGAAAAAAATTCAAAATGCAGTCTTTTGTGTTCAGTTATATTTATATCTTTGCCAAGAACCATTTTTTTGGGTCAGCCCACCTTCATCATTTTGCTGATATTCCAAGTTTTCTTGATGATTTATTTGCACTTAGGAGTATTAACAGGAAAGCCTTACACAAGCCATTTAAATGAAAAATATCAGGAACAATTCACACAGGAACAGCACAAAAAAAATCAGGACCACACAATAGCAATGCAGTAGAACTAAGCAAGATTTGAATAACTAGCATCTCTCCCCACGCAGGAAAAACAGGGCATCAATCAAACATTGCTGCTAGTGAGGCTCCACAGAGACCAGGATTAACCTTGATGCTGATCCTCACTGTTGGTTTTCTGAAAGTCAATAAATGACAGCTGATACCATTTGCAAGAGAGAGACTCACAAAGGGAAAAAATTGAGGAAGAAAAGCCATCGCACAGACCCGAGCTGCTCGAACTCTGTCAAAAGGTAAGTTGTGCATGCAGAGAAAAAAACTGAGACAGCTCAAAATGGATGACTACACTAAAAGCAGTGGCTCTGAAAAGACTGTAGCAGTCAACAATAAAACAAAATTCATATGAGTTTCCAGGTCACACGTCAGAAGCCAAAAATCCTTCCTGGCAAGCAACTGACTTTTCTGCAATTGTTTTCACTCCACAACCGAGCCAAAATCAGCTTTTAGAAGTTCTGTCAAGAGGTGGACTACAAAGTTTTGTAATTAGGTCATTTATGGGAATGCTTTACAACAGTCAAGACTGCTCTTAAACAAAGATTCCCAGATCACAGGACCACTGGTTAATCTGGGATGTGAGTCTGCTTTCCAAAAGGCCAATGTGAAAAAAACCCCAAACCACCTAAGATGTCCTGAAAATTAATTTTGTTCTCAGATTAGTAGTTTATACACATAAGAAAACTTTTCATTTCAGCATTCATCATCACAAGATTCATTTTATTTTAACAAAGCCTTCCAGAGAAATACGGTAGAAGAAAAAAATGTAATATGATCCACAATTTTATAAACAAGTGCACAGGCATTAGGGAGACAATTTTATTTCCACATACAGTAGTGGAAACACAGGTGCTGGCAAGCACAGGTGCTGGCAAGCAATACATATTTCAGATGTTTGTTGGGGTTTTTTACAACAATGAAAAATGGGAAGGATGATGATGACAGCCACAGAAATGTCTAATGAAGACTTAGATCTGAATCTATTTAGTTTATAAATAGAAGAATGAGTTGACTTGATGATAACTTATGAGCAAAAGGTGAAAATATATTAGAGAAGGCTATTTTAGTGTGGGTAAGCATTTTTTCACCACCATTTTGTATAGGAAGGCTAATTAGCTATTGAAAGGAGGTGCCAAGAAAAGTGGTAGCTTTACCATTCCTCCAGTCACGAAAAGATGCCTTTCTTGAAGATGTGCTTATACAAAAGTCACTGGGCTACCCAGAGAAGAGTCCCCAAAATACAGAGCTAGCCAAGCAAACAATGACAGTAGCCTAAAACAACCACTAAACAATTCTTTGATCAAATATTTGTGAACCAGCTATGTTTGTAATTCTTTTTTAGAGATGCTGCATTTGCCCAATTGCCCACATCCTTTGCAACTCCACTGATATGGGAGTCCCCCACGTATTCCTGATATAACAAATACAGTGAAACACTTCCCCACACAGACTAAGCCAGCTGAAATTGTCACCCATGTTTCAGACTACAGTGCAAGTTTGCCTTTCATGTGAGGCAAAATAGATTTATTATGTTCAGCAGCAGCTCTTTTGTGGCTGATAAGGCAAAAAATATCTTATTTCTCATCAAATAGATAGTAACTCATGCTGTAGAAGTGCATTAATTAAGGATGAAAGTTAAAGATTTTATTTTCCTTTTGTCCAACTCCCTACAATGTGACCAAAAAAATCACTATGCTATTCATCTCATGATCACTCTTATTGCACTATGATCAATTCATTGCTGTTCTTTATTTAACATGCCAAACCCAACAGAATGCTAGAAGACACTTGTTTCATTCAGAAACCACAGCAGGTAGCTGCTGGCAGGGCAGAACAGTCACAATACCACCAGGAAGATTTGTAACCAGGGGAACTTTACTGAGTGGTGTAGAAATTATTCATTTAAACATCCACCACCAACAGACCACACTACTACTCAGTATTCATTCATGAGATCCTCATTTAATCCACCTTCAATTTCTGATATTTCAGTACCTATATAAGATATCCAAACCACTCAGAGTGTTGCCACACCATTGCAGAAGGAAAAGCAGCACTTAAGAAGGTGCCAAGAAATGGTGCCTTCTGTTCCACATAGCAGTTTAACATAGTGCAAAAGCAAGACAAATCATGCATTAACAATTAAACAACTGCTAAGAATGATTTTTGCTTGGCCACGCTCTTTACTTTCACTCTCAGTGTGATTCATCCTATGCACAGGAGCAAGGGGCAGGGAAGATATTACGGTTATCCTACATGTACCCTTCAGCATTGAAATACCAATTATCAGTGGGGTTAATGAATATATATAACCATCATAAAGGAATATATATAACCATCATGTATCAAGCCAGCGGCTCTGCTGGGCAGTTCTCTTATCAGTCCCTAGTGTACCCTAAAATGTTGCCTGCAAATGCTCACCTAAAAATCACCTCAGACATCAACCCCATTCAGTTCAAATTCCCACTGTAAAACAGATCCTCTGAACTGCGTAGCAAAATCCTCCCAGAGACAGGGAGGCACAGCTTGGGCAGTTGCAGGAAGGCAGCTCTTCTAGGAGCAGCTTACAGGCACAAGGTGAAACAATGCAGGGAAAACATGATGGTCCTCGAGGAGCATCGTTAAACACCGTGAGAGGGGACTGACCTGGGTTGCATGGCTGCCTCACTGCCCCAACCCCGAGGGCTCCAGATCAACCAGGACAGTCTGCACCAGCCCAGTTCTGGCACAGTCATGCAATGCAGCCCTGGCACATGAGCCCCGTAATTCTCAGTCAAGAAAGGTTCAGTGGTCTCAATTTTGCCAGGCTTCTTATGGTCTCATTCCAAGTCCTTTTCTCTGTCAGGATTCTGCAAAAGTCAACCTTCCTTCTACCATGTTTAAATAGGAAAAGAATTTATCCCTTGTGCAAACCACAAGGCAGCAAGTCCACAAAATCCTTCTGTTTGCTGGTTTTTTGAGATAAAATTACACATCCTCCCCATACCCACACAATACCACCTGTGCTGCTCCAGGGTTGCAAATTATTGCTTTCCTATCACCAGGAGACCAGTTAGGATACTTCAGAGAGGCCCTGAGGCTTCTCATATGAAAGGAGTAAATTCAGAGCTGGCAGACAGATAGATCAACTTCACAGACCCAGAGAACATGTTCAGTGCTCCTGAGGGACCATTCTGCAGACACCCAGGACAGAGACGAGATAGCCATGAGTCAAGTGTACTGGAGATACTCTGAAACACTAATGTCTCTGAAGGACTGTTTTTCTCATTTTGCAGAAAATTAGGAGGTGGAAGGGGCAGAATTGTTCCCCTGTATGTCAGATGAAATAATTTAAGTCAGTGCATTAAAATATGATTACAGTTTGTTATTAAAAAATAGATTCTAGGGCTTTTATTCAGGTAAAAACTTAGCACAGAATGAAGCTTCTAGGGACATCAGCATTCCAGTACTTAGACATTCCCAGAATGCTTCAATTATTGAGTTCCCCTGTGATATATACTGGGTTTCATTTTGATCCACAGGCTATTAAACATGATCTATGATACTTTCAGAAAAGCACTAGTTTGGAGTTCAACCTGTACCTTGAACTTTTTTTTTCTTCTATCATTGGTTATTAATGTGCATTCTACCAAGAGAGCAGAAGGAAGGGGTGCACAGCTATTCAGGAGCACATTGCTGCTTTAGGAGAACAAAGAATATAGGGTCAGACAGAACAAACTGTATTGAGTGCCTTCAAACTCTGCTGTCTTGCTAAAAGCAGTTCTCTTCATAGGCAGGCACAAAAGGCCATTTAAAATATTAGCCAAGATGTTCTAACTCCAAAATGAAGCAAAGGAAGTGTAATTAGTCCCATTTAAGTAGAGTAAAATACATGCTGATTGGGCAAACAAGTGCTATGTAGAAGGGAATCTGAATCCAATTTTTCTTTGTGAGGGTGACCAAACACCTGCCCAGGGAGGTTATGGAGTGTCTCATCCTTGGAGATATTCAAAAGCTACCTGGACAATGTCCTGGACAACCAACTCTAGGTCTCCCCTGCTTAAGCAGGGAGCTCAGAAAAGACCTCCAGTGCTCCCTTCAAACATTGACTGTTCTGTGATTCCTTTTACAAGTTTTTTTACAATGGATTTACTTGAGAATACTAGATGTTATTCCATCCTCTCCCTTTCCAAAAATATTTTTCTTTTATATGATCCCTGTTGGTAAATACAAACTCATATACATGTGTATGCATAGGAACACACCTGCATTTACATTGAAACATTGCATATGGACAACTCTAAAGAGTTTCACAGTGTTTCATTACAAATTTTTCTTTTTTTTTCATTTCTGTAGCAGTAATGAACAAAAATGCAATACTGTTCTGTGGAACAACATGACTCCTATGCTATTGGGAAATGATGAAAGGCACAAATAAGGATGACACTGAAGTGCTCTTAATGCAAACAAACAAACAAAAAGAGAGATGATAAACTCCTACATTCATTATAAATTCCCTTTGGTTTCCTATACTCAGAAAATAGTTTAATATTTCCTTTTAAAAAATGTCATCATTGACATAGCCTTCAGATTAGCTTTTTCAATTCTGCCCAAACACAGAGAGAACAATTTTGGGAGGTATGTCACCAACTGCTTGCTTAATTTCTATGAATTGCACCACTTTCACTAAGTGCCCCCAAAGATTACCCTTTCTGGAAAATAAATGGGGTTTTTTTACACTCTTGGTCTTTCTACAGTTTAAGAGATGCTAAACAATGGATGCAAAGCGTCTACTGCTCTGGGTAACAGGCTGTATCTATTTGAAAGCCATACAAATTACATAGTACTGTCTTTGTTCACAGTAAATAGCAAGGAGCTCTTATGCAGTGCTTAAGTGCACTTTAGTCAATTGAATCTGTGCAAAAAAGGAGAGAATGCAGTTCCGCTGAACACCCACCACCTCTGTTGACCTGTCAGTTATAAAATAGGACTTTCTACAAGCTTCCTATGTATAAACAGAAATATTTATTATGTGTGAAGCTTTTAACAATGTAGAGATTTGAAAACAGGTTATTTTCTATATCTGAACTGAAAGCTAGAATGACCCTCTGGTCTAAGGAGGCAGTATGCAAAAATTTTAAGATATTGGACAAGTGGAACCCATGCTTCCCCTGTAAGAAAGGAGTGCACCTACACATAATATACACCACTGTCACAGGTGATTTGCTTTGGTCCTGAAGGAACAGTCATGTGAACTGTTCCTTCTCAACCAGAATTAGGTACCATATTTAACCTGTGGCCATAGGGTTCCTTGTACCTGAGCCAGCTAAGGAATCATCACAGAGCATTCCATATCATGATGAAAACACACCTTGCAGTCATCTCCCTGGAAGCTTTGGTCCTTTACTTTTAATCTGTGAGTCTCTCATGATTTTATTTCTTAATAATATTTCTCTCCACTTTGTCTATTGCCCCCAGCTTCATTTCATGCCATTATGTGTATTACCACATGGAGGAATTATCAGACCCTCCATTATCCTTAAAAGGATTTCAAGCAAGAAATGACTAGTGTGGAACCTACTTCATCTCTGGAGATCTGAGCAATCTTGCTCTGCAGGTGGCTGGGGGAAGATGAAATCCTTGTTCAGCTTGAATGCAACATATGGAGCTGCAGCAGACTCCCTCCCTCCAGCTTTGATCACTTCTGTGGGCTGAGCACCAGGGATCAATTGACCTCAGTCCCCAGTGTGCCTTGAACACACACAGCTCCATGTTAAGTCTCTGACAAAAGTTGCCCTGAACTCTCATCTAGTAAACCATTCAGCATCAAATTTATTGGGGTTTCTTCCCTTTTTTTTAACTCCAAGGAACTGAGGTGTAGTTCTAGCAGCTGCAAAACAGTGCTCTTAAAACAGATTTGTTTTGCTGCCAGATGTATTGGTAATATTGACTGTTGCTTATTTGCATCAATTGAGACAGGTACCACTGACCTAACATATGTAAATATTTCTGCATGAATGGGACTGCCTTTAACTGGAGCCCAACTGGTACTACACACCCCTGAAAAGTCAGTCTGGATAAAGGGCAAAGTAGAAATCTAGAACAGAAATATCTCTGACTGCCATATCATTAATTACTACAATATCACTTAGGACTATTGCAGAAAGCATGGGCTGGAAGCAGTTTGCCTTGCCTTATTACATCTACTTTAGGTTACAGTACAGTCATACAAATATGTCTCTGTTCTAGCCCCATACACATACCTGATATGCCAGCCATCCCACAAAAGAGCAAGTGTGAGATCACACACCATTATATCTGGCTGAAAGGTAGGCAGGTGTACAATCTCAACAGTGTAAAATATACACTGAAGTATATTTTTGTTAGGACACTAAAGTGGCACTTGGGTTGAGTGCCAAGGTGAAATGGACACGGTCAAGTGCATTGATTCATGCACTGATTTCTGCTTCTCCTGATGAAGACTTTACCAGTCAATTCGGGCCCTTAGACTAACACTACTACTTCAGTAATCATGCAAGAATAAATATAAAAGAGAACAAAGGCATAAATTCCAGTTATAAGCAGCTACACGGTCAGAAACCAAAATATTCTACTTTGAATTAACAATTTTCTTAAAAAGCACGTTATTTTTGTATTCTTATAACTCAATTCTATGGAGGATACATTTAAAACAAAGTCATGTTAAGTACCTTGTTTAATTAACAGCTGCAGTCACTTTTGTACTGATGAGTTATATAAAACTGGAGAAAAAGACACATATTAAAAGGGAAAGTGTGCAAATCCCTCATTAACGAGGTACTGAAACCCTGCTATAATTTTTCTCTGCTGTTATATTATACTGTACTGTTCCTTCTCATTTATCAAACCTTAGACCTTTCTTCTTAACAATAACAGTCATTTAAATGCAGCCAAACTACAAAAATTTTATTCATCTGCTGCTGTATATTATGCAGTATTAGTTGCAAAATAAGAGATGTTGTTACTTTTAAAAAGAATAATGCTTACTTTATTATTAAACTTCTGAGCATCACCTTCTGCTGAGGAATTGTCACACTACAACATAAGTCCTGATTATTACCGTGTTATTCATTTTTTAGCTTCAGTGCTTGTTGTGCCTCTCTCCCCTAGGGTCCTTGCCTGCAGCCCTGCCTCCACTGGGCCTCCTGATCTCACCTCTTCTGGAATGCTGCATTTCTGCCCCTCTTGAACAGAATACTGAGAATGTAGCTAGGTCCATTCAATCGGGAGGAGATTTTGCAGCTCTTCTCTCCAGAAGCCTGGGAAGTAGACGTGTAAAACAGCACACAGCATGCTGAGGATCTAGCTTTAGACTCTTTTTACTTATATTTATAAATAATACAGCACCTCTTAGGTTCCCCTTCTGAATAATGAAGTCTTTCCAAGAACGCTTCTAACTGCAGGTTGCCAAAGTCACGATCTGGGAGCTCCCTTTCTTGTTCTCTGTGTAAAAGATGGAGGAAAACCAACCAATTCCTCAAGCAGGTTCCTTGGGTAGCTGCCTTAAGTTTTATAGGGCAAATCTGAAGCTTATGTTACCCTGAAAATTTTTCTGACAAATCAAATTTCTTCAAACAACCTCTTCAGAGCTCCCTTCTGTTACACTGAAATCCACCTTCCCCTGGAAGGTCTAAAGGAAAGATTGCCTAAGTAATCTAATCCATCTGTAGATTTTTGTTTCTTGAAGTCCACCACAGATTTGAAGGGTGCTTTAAGAGAAAGCAAAGAGGTTAAGGAATTGCACTACTGAAGTCTAGATAGACAACATCACCAGCCTTCATCACTAAGTGGGACACCTTGTCATGGAAGCCAATGATTTAGCCAATCTAAATCCTATATACTTCTGTGCAAATATTACCATTTGTTTTCCTGTCATTTGTTGTGGCCCTTCACTGAAATTCATCTCAAACTGAGCTAGATGCTAGAGGCAGTAGGCTACTTGATACCACAAAAATTACTCACGTAAGGAAAGTTCACAGAAACCTGTCTCTGTCAATACTCTTCAAACCCACACATTAAAGTACTGTTTACTTGTTTTCTTGTTCGAGTGTAAGAAAAACTCAAAGTGTAGTACGCAGGGATGCCAGCAAATCAAATAACATTTTACATACAAATCTCAAGAGAAATGCACCTGCAGTAGCGTATTTGGGACCTTTCTTTTGCATAAACCTGGCTCACTGCATTTAACACTGTAGTTTTTCTCTTGTTCTTCCACAATGGAGAGGACAAACTTCATTAATATAACCAGCTGGAGGTCTTGTTTTCCCTTCCCATTCAAACCTTGTGCCATAATCAATAGGTATTTTGGATAAATAAATACTGCTGAATCGGGTCCTTGATTAGTTTTTTATTTATACCACAAAGACCACAAGATTCAGAGGTTGCCAAGGCAACACCTCTTCAACCTCCTTACATTTATGTTTTGATATGAAATCTCTCATTACACAAATGTATCACAACACCATTCAGCATGATAGGCTATTTTACAAATATGCCTTCAGATAACAGACAGCTATATTTTTCTCTTAAGTAGGAGAGAAAAGCTGGAATAAGGTTACCTTTTACTAAGGGGGAGAGAGGAGGAGCAAAATGGCATTCCAAGCTATACAGGCTTTAATAGGACAGTACTACTTTAATATGACTTTGCATCCTGAGCCTTCTATTACAGCCAATGAATTTTGTATTACTTGGCCAAAAATCCTCAAAAGGGAAGGAAGAAAACTAAAGAAAAGCAAAAAAACCAACTGCACCACACAAGTAGACTCTGAGACTGAGATACTAGAATTTTGAGTAACTGAAACTGTGTATAAAAGCTCTACTGAACCATAGAAAATCTGATACTCCAGAATATGGTTTTTAGAACTACAAGGCAGGCAAAGTTTAGTAAATCACAAAGACTTACTAAGAACCTACTGGCACTTTTTGAACCTAGATTTTGAGGTCTAAAGTGGTACTTAGCAATAAACCACTAGCCTTCTTTACTGAGCAGTATTCATTACATGATACTCTACCTACAGTTATGCTCCAGGATCCTTTGGCAAGGCCAGGCTCCTGCAGGAGGAGGAGTCGTCTGTTAAAGACAGTTACTTCTGTGTCATCTTTTAGTCTGCAAGACGAAAGTCTGAGTTTCAGCAGACTACAAACTGATCCAGAATGAATAAGACATGGCTGGCTGGGTTAGCAGCAGGATGGCAATAGAATAGTTCCAAATATATCCCTCCAAACTCTTCCTTGTGCCCTAGCATCCTCTGTGCTGCCAGGAGGCTTTCCAGAGATGATATTACTAAAAATCTACATCATCTGCAGGCATTTTGGTATAAGCTGAAAAAGCTGACTTTTCTAAAGAGAAGATTATTACAGGAAAGAATGTGCATAGATATTTGTAGGTATGGAGAAAATACGAAAATTGAAATTATATATCCTTATGTGCTTTTACTTCTTCCCTCACTCCCATTTCTGGATTGTAGTCTCCAGCTCAGCTTTTCTCACCGCGACCCTGTGACACACCGACCATTCTCAGCAGGAAACAAAATGAATCCTACGGTGTGCCACCGAAGGAAAAGCAGCAGAATTCCCACTGGGGGGCGCAGACGGCACTAGCAAAGCCATCGCTCCTGCATCCCGACAATCATGCCAGTTCCAGGTCAGACACAACGGCCTCCAGCCTGCAGTGACAAAATAACACCACTTACAGATACTTCTAGTTGGATCTACCAGCGCCTCCTCAATTACCGCGGAGGGCCCGTTTGTGTGGTTTCTACAAGAAGAAATCTCTCCTCACTCGTGAAGAATGGCACTGGCAAACACCTCGCACGGCCGGATCGTTTATGGGCTATGCCATCTGCTGTGCTCTCGGCGTGCTGCTCAGCGTTCAGGGCATGGACTATCTTGGACCCTCTAACTGCATCCAAAGCCTTGGTGCACTGTTTACAGAGCTAGTTTCACTACACAACCAACTCCTGTTGTAATCCCAAAAGATCAAAGTGGTGTCAGACTGTGGATGTGCACAAAATTCCCAATTTCACGCATTACAGAGGAATGTACCATTTACGTCGTTCTTTACATCCCCCACCATCATGTTGTTTTCTCACTCCCTAAATTGTTCAGGTGACAAATCAAATGACCACCTAGTGGCTGTTCCAAGTCCTTCAGCCATGCTTTCTATCACCTTTCTGTTCTGAATGTAGGAGACTCTGAAAAGCACAAATTTTAACACCTGAAGTTCAAGGCTCCAGAATTTAAAACAAACAGCCTAAAGTGGCACTAAAAAAAAAAAAAACAAAAACAAAAAAACAAAAACAAAAAAAAACCAACCCAAACAAAACCACAAAAAAGAGAGCTTCTGGAGAGACACATTCTATGTAGGACAACAACAAGGCTAACATCAGAATCAGGTATCACCCTACCATCCAGTCAGCTATCATCCTGACACACTTCCATATAAAGTGGGCCATGGAAACTGGAGAAGAGCCAGTGCAGCAGAAAACCTTCAGGGTTATTTTGCATAGGACTATGCAAATTCTTCACAAAGCTGAGGACTTTAGATCTGAACAATTTGCTTATCTACTTTCACCAGCACTATAACTCATATAACTAGCCTTAGAAGACAGCATGTTATTCTGAACAATACTGCTGAACAAGTAGTTGAATAAAATCAATGACTTGCCCTAGGGATTTTTAAGACATATGTTTCCTTAATTATTGGCAGATATGCAGGTCAACAAAAAGAAAGATTGATTTCTGGATAAACAGACTAACTGTGATGTTAAAATGTGGTGTGAAAAGAGAAATCGTGAACGAAAGTATTTTTATGCTCATTTTTGAGAAAGGATGGAAATATTCAGGAAGTGCTTGGAATCAAGAAACTGTCATAGACCCATCTGTCCATCAATGGCACCGTGTAACAACCTCTCCAGCCTTAATGCTCTTATCATTTACACCTTGCTGATCAGAACGCATTCCTTCTTGTCCAGCAATATATTTGTATTGATTAATGTAATGTAATGACCATGCTGGTTGCATCAGCAATGTTAAAACAAATTGACCTTAGCTAAAAATGTCAAGTCAGTCTTATTTTTTCTGACCCAGTTCTGTCATCTCATCTGCTCAGTGATAAACGCTGTGCCCCAAATTGGACCTCTGCATCCAAAAGGCAGAGTAACCCCAGACCTATCCCTGCAGAGAATCAGGGAGGTGAAATAACATATTTTCACTGTGAAACAGGCTCACTTCTGTAGTGTCAAACTACTTTGCAGCAGTGTCTAAAATAACGCAACTAGCAATCATCATTTGTTGTTTCCTCCAGGAGAGGAATTCATGCCATTTCCTAGAGAGCTTTGGTCTGTTTTATGCTAGAGTGGTTTTTTCAGGCTTTTTCAGGGAAAAGTGTAATAGTTTATGTCTTAGGATTTGGGATTTCGTAGTTTTTCATCAGAGATGTAAGAATCAAGAAAATCTCACCTTGCCCATGAAAAGAGTGGTTGAGATCAGCAGTAGTGGTCAGTTCTTGGAAGAAATTGCATGCAAGCACCTTTCCCTCCAAGTTCTTTTCCACAAACACTGGCTAGGAAATCTGTATTTCCAGCATCAATCTATCTATATTGGTACATAAAATAAAGGCAGGCATCTATGCACTGCCCTGACTGGAAGTAGAGTACTAGAATACTAGAGTAACAGAGCAAAGAACCAGTGAGTTACACTCCATAAGCCACTCAAAGATACGTGCTCAAAGCCATTTGTTGCGCTTCATCCCTTCCCTCCTCAGTCCCCTCCGTAGCACACATAAATCAAACAGTGACAGTTGCAGCATTATTTCTTCTGTGCCTTCCCAACGCTCCTCCCCAAATCCTCACTCCTCCATGAGCAGATGGGCTGTTGTAAAGCTCTGTACATAAAGCTCTGTATACACACACACAAGCACACACTTTAATATATAAGCCATCCACTCTAAGGAGAGGATGGGAAGCCCCAAACAAAAGGAACATAACTTTGTGAAAGCATGGTAAATGCCAAGCCCTTGCATCCATACTGTGGCTATGCATGGGTCTGTACTAGAAGAAGTATACTTTCAAAAAAACAGAAGAATACTTTCAAAAAAAAAAAAAATACAGATGGGGTTAAGGAAGATCCTTCCCCTAAAGACACCAGCCTCCAGCAAAAATTCAAAGCAATTCCTGTGAAAGCTGCTGAAATGAGAGCAGATGTTACAGGAAGCATGTATACAAATTATACAAGCTTGTTTACATAGTATGCATATGATACACACATCTATGTTCTAGTTTAAATTTCTAGTAGCAAATTCTATGAAAAAATAAACACAGAACACTAAAGCTCTTCCAAAGATGAGCAAACAATTCAATTGAATTAAATTCA
The DNA here is from genome assembly GCA_013396875.1 of Vireo altiloquus. Classification (NCBI taxonomy): domain Eukaryota; kingdom Metazoa; phylum Chordata; class Aves; order Passeriformes; family Vireonidae; genus Vireo; species Vireo altiloquus. Next base: position 208,801 of record VZRF01000570.1, on the reverse strand, counting down.
ATTCCTCACAGAATAGCTTATTCAGTAAAACATAATACCACAATGTCTAGCGGCTTCTTAATTAAGTCTTAACTAACGATTCCCCACTAGTAAATTCAAAATTTTACTCTGCTTTTTTTCCTAGAAGTTCATGATTTTCTATCAGGATGGCAAAGAGTTACCAAAACACTCATCAGTGAAGTTTTTCCCACAGTATCTTCCTATTGTATTCCTGTTGTCATTTACGTTTAACATCAGAAATACATTGTTAAGCACTTCCTTGCTTGCATTATCACAGATTATCATAGGTAATGCAAGCCAAGTTCCAAGGACAGCACTAAGTATATGAAAAAGATAATGAATAATATGTCTAGACAAGAGATGCGAAAACACTGTTCCTCTTCTCTCAGTTCTGCCAGCTGCTAACAGCTTGGACAGCAAGCTGAATACTTGTTAATACTTACACCTCTTCTATTAAGAAAAGAAATAATTAGCTTTGTCTAAACCAAGAGAACACTTAAACCTTACCAACATCTATTTAAGGATTAAATCCCCATTCTACTGATAGGTTATAATGGTGAGCAAAGCCAAGGGCTATTTCACATTCTTATCTGGCACACAGATAAATCAGTAAGCCTCAGGTAACAGGACACTCACCTGGTGCAGCTTTTGCCAAAATTCAGGTCCATCCTCCATTTTTCTTAAGCTTGGTGGAATGTACCAAAAGCAGATGTTTGCATACTCCGGCTAAACAAGAGAACAAGTGATTGCTTATAAAATGCAATAGGAGGGACAGGGATACATATTACAGCTTTTCAAAAATTTCTGCTTTATTTTTTGAGGGGTGTGAAGCCTTTCAGTTTATACCCTTTTCTTTAAAGCCTCCTTCTCCAAGTCACCTTTTTTTTTCTCTTTTCTTTTTGAAACTAGAAATAATTTTTCATATCATCCATTTCTCTTCCTGCTGCCAGGGGCTCCTTTTTATTTTCTTCTTCATATACCCACCTTTAACTCTGTTTTACTCAATAAAAAACTTTGGCTATAAGAAGTATAAGAAAGGCACAGAAAGGGAACTTACAGAATTTGTATTTGAAGCAACTTTTAAGAATATATTTTCCTTTTAGTGTTTTGGGGTTTTTTAAAGGAAATTTCCAATGATGCCTTTTATACAAAACACAAAAACTCAGGTTTTGTGACCATTTAACACTTGCACACAGAGTCATTTTTCTACTGAACAATGCCAATCTCCTTTCATATCATAGAGCACATTATACAGTGCCGGAGTTAACGCTAAATTTCTCAATTTCCACATTTTATAAGAATCTCAAGACACTTTGCAGGCTGTGCATCATATCCTGAATGTATCTTGCCTAATACCTAAGCAGGCTTTTTGAGCAAAGACTGAGACTCCACATCTCTGCTTCACTCCAAGGAGATTTTGCCTTTAAACTCAGCAGAGTTAGCTGCAAGACTCCCAGCAAAAGTGGCTGTTCACCGTGCATTGTAAAATAAGGCATTTTGTGCTTATGAGATTTCTGTATCATATTTGATTGAGAAAATGTTCCCAGCAGGCCAGGGTCTCTATATATTTCCTGCTAATTTGGAACTTTTTTTTTTGTTTACCTGTATAGAGAACAATAATATGAGGAAGAGATGTATCTTCTGATCCCATCCAACCCGATTTATAAATCACTAAGTCAATCTTCACCTACACTATTTGCAGCACAGCATTCAGATGGCATCTAGATTATAATATGGATTATGATAACTTGGATAGTGAACTCACACACCCCACTCCTCTCCCACATGCCATCCTCATCAGTACCAGCTGAAAGAAAAACACACTGTTAAAAGGGAGCTTGGTAGCTGAGTCACACCACCTCTTTTCCCCCCTGTGGATGTGGCTGCTATTATAATCCCAGGCAGTCTCCTGAATGAGGAGAGCCCACCAGCTGAGACATGTTCTTTCATGAAAGGCCACTGCGAGCTGCTCATATCATTTTCCGCTTCACTTCAAAGAATGCATTAAATACAATTTAATCATCAAGAAGAATATCGTTGTCAGCAGGACCTGAGCTGAAAATCTGCCATGTGCTGCTGCTGAATGGAATAAAGATCAGTTCTTAAAATCCCATTTCTTTCCCCAAAGAGTGTGCATTGAGTACACACATAAACACAAACCCTGAAAAGGCAGCGCCTTCCCCGTAAGCACAAGCACTAGCTCACTGTTACAGGGTTTATTGCAAAACTATTTAAAATCAGATGGCAGGAGCAGACAGATGGCATACATTACCATATTGCCATTGCCTATATTGCCTTCTTGATAATCTCAGTTTCCTTTCACACATCAAATACATCATCGCCCTCTGAAAATACCATTCATCCCAGAAAACTACCCCCAGCCATGCTTCACACTCTTATTTCTGGTCATCTTGTCACAGGTCTTATCCAAGCAGGTAAGCAATTACACCACAGAAGAATTCAAGATGACTCAAGCACAAGCGGCATCTCCAGGCCACAGAGGCCTCGTTACAGGTTTTTCCTCACTGCATGTATCAGAGGATCATCTTCCTAAGCCTTTTGTCTGAAGCCCAACTTCCTTTCAGAAAGGTCTCGCATAGCTGGGCCTTGCTGCCTCACAGCTGCCTTTTTATGAATTCTCATTGCTTATCTCCCGGCACACCTGAAAACTTTCTTAAGCCTTTCAACTTCTCAACTCCTCAGAACAACTCACGGAACTCAAGCTCAACTTATTTCTCATAGTCCATACTACAGCACTCCCTTCAAACCCACTTTCAATCCAGGTATCCCATTACTTCAGGAACTCCACAGCAGCCTCTGCTCTTACCAAGAGTTTTCACATCTACAGCAGATCTGGGCTCTCTGCTAAAATCTATAATAACAAGAAATGGACAGCTTTTAACAGACTTGCCACTTTACAAATCCCATCCTGTGCTTCTGGCCTAAAATTCTTCAACTGATCATCAGTTTTCAAAGTTAAAGACAAAAGTGTATATTGCATGAATAGTATAATTTTTTTAATTTTTTTTTTGTCTGTCTAGCCTAATCTGGAATGCTCATGGTGCACTTCCCATCCTCCTCCATGTACTCTCTTCCTCCTGATCCCACATACCAGCCTGTCTTTCATACAAGTACACTTCCAACAATGCAAAACTTTTTCATAAAAATTACATGTCTTTGCAACATCCTCAGATATCAGCCTTATTAACCAAAGAGCTGAGGACAGGTAGAAAAACAGCACTGAAGCTCTATCCCCTTTACTCACTCTCCCCCAAGCAAGATCACCAAATAGGAAATAAGCCGACAGGTTTAGTAAAGACAAATGAAACACACAACTCTTGGGTAGTTTTTAGAAAGATGTGAGTCGAAACAGAATTAGGGGGAAAAAAATATGGACTTTAACAATAAAAAGTCAATTTTTAGGATCAAACATTTTTTCCATCCAGCACACAATTTCATCTGTAGGTCTGGCAAGCTCTGCTTTTATACAACCGGCCTCTGCACTCTCACAGAAATGTACTCCATCTACACCCCCTGAGGCAATACAGGACCAGAAGCCAGGAAATTAGGTAGAGTGATGGTAGGGAATACAGCACATGTTATGGGTGTTCAATCATATCTGTGGATCTGCAAAACATAAACTTGTTAGATTATATACTTTAAATACAAATTGGTAATTGACTAAAAAGAACAAAATCTAACGATGGACACTTCCTAACAATAACAACAGTTCAATTACGTCTTCACTTACCTCCAAAAGAAGCTGAAATCCCTCTCTTTTTTTAATTTCCTCCACTAGATATCTGTAATTAAAAAATCAGGGGTTTAAAGCATAGAACAAAACAATACAAAAAGACAAGAACAAAAAAAAAGGGTCTTAAACATGTATTTCTTTTTCCTTTTTGTTTTTTTTCCCCACTGAGAAAAGAACAGAGTTAAACCTCTTTTGTACCTGCTGTGAAAATGCAATAGCTATCAGTTCCTGGAAACAAAAGAAGGCTACAGCAAGCCAAGGAGCACTGAGGAGAAGCCAGATTCTGTCCTCAGGCACAGATTTTCAGCAGAGCCACATGGCACAAATCGATCCCATTTGCATCAGGTTGAGAACTTTCCCAATGCGAATTTCCACTGATGTTGCTCTTTACAAAGAGATACCTCCATCCCTTGTCCTCAAGTGCTGATGCTGTGCTGACCTTATTTCATGGTCACCCTGACACCTCTTGCCTTCTACTATTACCAGAATCTCTTACTATTACCAGAATCTAAAAATTTGAACACACTTCAAGCTCAACAGTGTTCCCAGTACTGCCCACATTCCACACTGTACACAACAGTGCACCTTTCCATTCAGCCACTGCTTATGTACAACAATCCCCGGAATTCCCATGCTGACAACGTATTAAAATGGGGATTTCTTTTCTTTCTCACCTGTCAAGCATGAAAAACCCAGAAGCCTTCAAGGGAAAGATGGGTTTGAATCAAAATTTTGATACAAACTACTTCAATTTACAGGAATTTTTAAAAACATGGCCGCAATTTTGCCATCATGCAGAAATTCTGAAGCAAAGATGACATAGATGGGACTTCTCTCTTTTTTCTCCTCCCTTCAAAGCCTTCTCAAAGAAAAATCTCAAAGAATTCACCTCAAATTCATGCTGCTTTTCCATCCCAACAAAATTTTAGTCTTCTACATGAAGATATTGCTGTCTGACATTAATAAACCAAACACAGCTAAACTACTGAGTGTGCACAAATCTGTTTTTCTCTTCCATTCACTATTTGGCATTTTCCTGCCTGAAGCTGCCCTACTGGCCATCACACTAGTAATTCTTTAAGCTGAGAAAGAGAAATATTGTGAAAGCAACCTCCCTTGGTCCGACCCACATGCCTGAAACCTGCCCCCGCGGGGACACCCCTAGCACAGTTGTCTCTGCAACGCCTTCTCCTCAGCAGACGTGCTGTAGAAACAGGCTGGCTGGGGAAGCAATAAACAATACCCTAGATGGCACACATTTTTCAAAACAGCGCCCGGGGAGTTGTCACGCTGTTTTGTCATTAGCAAGAGCTGTGCCCGTGACTCATTACCTGCCAGCACACAGCCCAGCAGAGTGGTGGAGGGCCAGCGCCCACAGCACACAGCTCGGGGAGTGCTGCTCCTCTCAATGGAGCAAGGCAAGGTTCTGCTTGTTTCTGCCTTGACCATTCAGATCCCCCCTGTGTGCATTTGTTTGTTATCTGGCTGTTAATGCCCACACTGTCGTTTACATTGAAAGGGAGGCATGATTATCTGTAGGGTAATTATGTCAAACAAGGTTGCTCCTTCTGTCCTGTTTATTAGAAGATACTTGTCTGTGCCATAAAACCAATATTCAGCAACATCAGCAGGTTATTCATGTGACAGTAGCCTTCAATTTATTTTTTTCTTTAATATGAAAGAGAAACCCATGCATAATCATTTTTTAAATTGTCATTTTAGGTCTTGAATTTTTAGAGCAACTTCACAATGCTTATTACCTTTCCTTCTTACCCACAACCTGGGTATAAAATCTGACATAGGCTACCTCATGTTGGTCAGGTTCTCAACACTTAATCATGTTTTTAACTGCACTGCCAATAACCCAAGAAGGCAGCCATTAGAAAATCCATCGCCCATGATTTATCTTGCCAGGATCATTTGATGGCAGTGGAACAATTTACTTTGAGCATCTTTCCACAGTTGACAGTGAAGTTTTATTATCATGTCACAGTTGTAGTATGTTAGAAGGGCTTGAGTCCTAGTGAAGACCAAAGTACACTGAGAAATGTCATTTGCTATGATTAAGCCTTGCAGAAAATGAGGGGTGGAGATCTGCAGTGAAAGTAGACATATGTCTGCTAAGAGTGGGTGTCAGAAGAGGAAACAGGCAGAAAAACTCCAAAGAAGATGAAGTATAAAATGCAGAGGTGCTTATTTGGTGACTATAGTTGTATTCTAAAAGCAGTTAGTACTTTAGTACTTTATAAAGCAACATGCCTACATCAAAAATAATTGGACGGAAGAAAATAAGCAAAAAAAAAAAAATCTGAAGTGATCAGCTGGGTGCTCTACTCTAGGTATTTTAAAAGCAAACCTTTCCAAATAGATAGCATCACAATGTTCCTGGGACATTTAACACTCTGAAAAAGTGATTCTTAATACCCTTAAAGAGGGATTCATCTCCAGAACCAGAAGATATTACTGGAATAGCCAATAGGCAACGTTTTCTGCATCAGAAATACATGCCTGCAATCACCCTAAAAAAAAAAAAATCTTGCCCTTAAATTCTATAGTCAGTGAACTAATTCCAGAATTAATCCAAGTCCATGTTCAGGAACACTGAAATACTACCCTTGCAATCAAAGTAACATCTAATGTAACAAATTAGGAGAAAGGCTGCACAGCTGAGTAGTTAGTAAACCTGGTACACTGCCCACGTCCATGCAAACTCAAGATGGCAATGCCACCACTGTGAAGAATCTATTTCATCAGATGATGTCTGAAAAATTAAATTTCTTCCTAATGGAAAAACAAATCAAAACCCAGAAGAGACAAGCTAGTCCCTCTTTAGAAGTGTTACCAACTGAATCCTAATGTTAAACAGAAATATCGATTCCAGAAAGGTCATTAATCACTACACAGTCAGTCAAATGACCTTGGTCAGTGACCTTGATAAGGCTAAATTCTCCTACTGATAGTGGAAAGAATTACTTACTCTGAACAGACAAAAAACAGTACAATGCTTTGCAACAAAAACAAGGTGCAATTTAACCAGAAGGTTTTAAAAAACATATAACCAGCCAAAAAGTGAGTGGCTTTAAAAAAAATAAAACAGAGAAAAAAAGTCACAGCTTTTTTGAGCTTTTCTGGTTTTGGTTTTTTCTTTTTATTCCCTTCAAATCCAGCACTCTGGGTTTAGTTCAGGGGTATTTTTTTTTTCCTCTGAGTAGCTTCATTACAGTGAGTCTATTCCTTCAATTTTCATTGAAGTAAACATTCAATTCTTTTCTACTTGTTATTTCATATAAAAAGTAAAATGCCAATATCAATGATTTGGCATAAGACTTAAGGATGTGTCTAGGTAGTTTGGTGAAGTTTTCATTGTGCTTTGTCTTGTATAAATTCTGAACATTTTACTTAAAGTTTTTTTAATGGGCCATTATCTTATTTCAAAATTATTTCTTCTAAGAAAAGACAAAACCACATGTGTATGGAAATTTCTTCCCAGAAACCAAGACACTGCGATCACTTTATAAACACCTTTTACCAAGAATTTTGCCGAATTCCCTTGTGAAACTCATTTCTGCAAGACCAAAAACTTAGTGAAATTGAAGAAGACAGATGGGGAAGATCACAAGAAAAAGGTGTTTCAGTCCCTAACAGAACATACTGTAAGCATTAAGAACTTCAGCAAACTTGTGGAGAAAAACCACTCAGTATGTCAGAACAATATTGCTTTCATCCACCTCTACAAGATCCTAATATTAACACAATGCCTTCATGCAAGTTTTTCATGAACAGTTTTTTGCATTTCCTCATTCATGAGGAATGGCATGAACAGGAAAATTTGCTTCCTGCCAGACGCAGCTCAGATTCTGGCATATAGGACTTCTTTTACACCAACACCAGAACACACAGTTGAGCTAAGGAAAGGAGTTTTGGTAAATCTGTCCCATGTCTGAAGACATAAATGTTCCACAATACAGATTTATAGCCTAATTTTGACTTCTATGTTTACCAACATCCACACTTATTGCTAGAAACAATAATTACCATTAAACATTGTAGCAAATGTAGTAACACTAATTATTATTGGGTTTAGTTCCTCCTATTATAAACAAACAAAAGGAGAGAGGGAAAATGTAACGACGGGGTCTGTTCCAGGATATGGAGTATCAGCAGTGCCAATATTTCAGCCACTCAAACAGACTAGACATATTCCAAACTGTGAGGCAGTACCTTGCCAAAGCCAGTGCCCTGTTTACTCTCTCCTCAAGGCCTGTTGTTCCCAATGCTTTCCACATAAGCCAGAATTTGAATGCATCCGGGCGTCTGCTGCACTGAATGGACTTGTCACCAGTGTCGTAGCTGACATCATAGAACTTGTCCTGCTGGAACAGGTACGCAGCCTCGGCAGAGTAACATTTCTTCAGGAGGCCCTATGAGGAAACACGATAGAGACTTAGATTGATGATAAGCACTTTCAAGCCTTTTCACAAGCCAAAGCCTTTCTTTTCCTGTCTGTACCAATGGCTTATTTTAAAAGATCTGGATATGCAAGATACTATCCAAAGCTCATGGTGTGGTTTAAGAACCTCAGGTGAACCTAAATTCAGTGAAGTCAGCACTGGCAACACGGAAATTTATTATTATTATTATTTTCTTCATAATATCACACAAGAGCAGCAGGCTGAAGAGGAATTTTGACTTGGATCTCAAGAAACCATGGGAGTGGGTACCACAGAAACAGTTGCCCTAAAACATATATGGATGTGAAAAAGAAGATGGAGACATCTATGTCCACTGCTTTAGTCTTTAGATCACAGAATCACAGAATATTCTAAGTTGGAAGGGACCCACAAGGATCATCCAGTCCAACCCAAGTGAATGGGCCACACACACTGGGACTGAACCCACAACCTTGGCATTATAACCACCATAACCAAGAACAACCCCTGAGGAACTCCCTACATGTTCAAAAATGGCTCAATCTGTTCCTGCTTTGGTTAGCTTCAGGTAGGAAAGATTTTAGTCCCAAGAAATGAATGTTTAGCCCTTACCACCAAATAGTTGCTGCGGATTTAGCATAGGTTGTCTGACTGTTAGAGCAGAAAAACCACAATGAGATTAGTACCACCCGATTTTTTTCTCTTTCAGACAAATATAACATTTGAAAATAAACTTAAGAAAACATACTTTCACATACACTAAAATTATTTTTATTTGGCAATCTCCAGCCTACAGCTTCTGAGGGGAAACCTGGGCAGAGATGAGCAGCAGAAAACAGACAAAGATTAATGAGTAGTGTGGCAAGTTCCAGCCGAGAACAAGGCTGGGAACAGAAAGTACAGCGGTTCTTATAGGTTTAAAGGTGCAGAGGAAGAGAAGAGACAGGACTGGCCGGTGGCTGAAGAATGAAATATCAAAATATACTCCATAATACTATGAAGTAGAGAGAAGGGCTGGCAGAAAGCAGGTTACAAGAGCAAAGATGAGGGTGACCCTATGAGGTGCCCAAGAGACACAAAATGTAGATCTGTCAGTGCTAAGCAGAAGAGCACAACTCATTTTATAATTCAGTATCACTCTTCAATTTGAAACAACAAAAAAAGCATTCCGTATTTCACCCTTTTCTCTGCCTCTGCTGCAAGTCTGATTTTGAAATGGCACAGTGTCTGATATCACTCTTAATCAAAGAGTCACATTCCCACAACAGGGGTACAATTCTTGATGTACATTCCAATACCCTACTTATGACTTTGGGACTGGCAATAAAATGGAGTAAAAATGCCAAGAGAAAAAAAAAAAAGTAATGGACTGGCATACACAGAATAACTCTGCCTCTCTCCTACACTTTTCAATTCCCTCCAAAAAAGCAAAGCAAATAAAATCCCCACCTACCTACACGCCTATTTGTAGAGCACAAAAAGAGAGCACCACCAAGGGTTTCTCCACAAAGTCTGTAAGGGTTTGACAATCCCATTGTAATATTTGTTTGATAAAAGTACAGCAAACTTGGTCTGGACTCTTCAGTCACAGGAGCAGCATGTTCAGCCTTGTGAGAAGACAGCTTGGGAGAAAAGAAAGGCCAGTGTCTGCTGTACCTTTGCAGAGTGATAGTGTGCAGCTGCAGCACAGGGCAGCCACAGCTGGAAAGCCAGTGCTGAATGCAGTGTTTTGCGGCATATAAGATTCTAACACCTACTTTCCAATTTTCTCAAATAAAGAAAGGCAAGAATATGACACTAGAAACCACAGAATTGTCAAGCACTGAGGCATCTGTACTTCACAGTTTTTTTACAGCTTGGTTTTCTCTGGCTAGCAGCTGCAAAACAAGGAACAGGAGTCATTCTGTCAAGACATTGTGCTCTATTCAGTGAGACATTCATACCTTTACTTTTGGGAGAAAAACATGTTTACTAGACATGGTGTTAAAAAAAAAACAAAAACCAACAAGCAAAAAGGCAGCAACATACACAAATTTAAGCTAACTGCTTTTTTCTTACTGACTTGAAGTTTGGCATAGTGTATGTGCAGTGAGTGCACAGCAGGGTTGATCACTGTGTCACTATCTCCTGCCTGATCAGAATGCAGTGCAGCAGCACAAGAGAGGAGGTCACAGAACAGCAGTTTCCCTCATGTCTGTCATCCGATAAATAGCAGACATTGTTTGTCACAAGAAACCTAAACGCAGTTGGCAAAATTACAAAAGACTGAGAAGTTCACTTAAGATCACAGGACAGCTGCAAAGTTACATAGTTTAAAAAAAATGCAACAAACATTTTGATGGCCCTAATGAACTCAAATTCCTGGGAATGTTGTTCATTAAAAAAAAAAAAAAAAGGCAGGTACTGTCCTAGTCTCCTGAGGAATCTGAAGGTGACAATCTATGTTGGTTTGATGATCCTTTTCCATCTGCTTATCTTAATAAGAATGCAACATGCTCATGAAATCCTGCTGAAGATACTGATAGTATCAATCTCTAGACACAAGTACAGTGACATACTCTTGCATATCACTAGAGTAGAGAAGAAAAGAAACAAAAGTCATCCTTTGTGAGAAAGAAATATTCCAGAAGAAAGATGGAGGAGAAAAAGAAGGGGAAAAAAAAGGGAAAGGATGACAAAAAAAGTAATCTCAATTTTCCTAGTCAAATGATGAAAATTAGAAGGAAAAAAAAAAAGGAAATAAATACGCCTTATTTTCTAACTCAACGTTTCCAGTTCCAAGAAGACCCCAACAGTTTTCTACACAGTAACTGAGCTGCTCCATCTGTTCAGAAGAATTGCAAAAGTTTCATTAGAACTGCCCAATTTGACAACTTTGAGTTTCTGTCTTCAGCATCTTTTATCCTTCTACCCTTTTTAATGTAAGTTCTCAGCCTTATAGTCAGTCTGTTAAAGTTTAGGAAATGGAAATACTATTTTCATAGAGGCCCCAGTCCACTATGAAGTTTCAAAGAGCTTTTGATTTTGATGAAGTCTATAGATGATTTCTGTGTGTTCTAATTAATGGCAAATTGATGAAAATATATTGATACTGAAAGCAAGAGCTCTAGTTTCATAATTCAACATATTTTTCTCATTGAACAGACTTACCTACAGCAAGTCTTCTGATCTCTTTCCATTTTACTTGCTAGTTAAAAGTGAATTTCAATTTCATTAATAAAATATCTTTTTCCCCAAGACAAGCATCTCACTGATTTGCCTTATCTGAGGCAATAAAGACAATCTTTTGAATAGCATACTTGAAAATAGTCAAAACAGTGCAGTGTGAAAGGACACTATAGCAATTCACTTCAAGAGGTGAGAAGCAGCTCTCAGTTGTACTAAACCCAAGCAAAAGCAATGAGAAGAGAGCATTTCCTGCAGCTGTCCTGGAAAAGAATCAGGGACGTAGACATCTCTATGATATTTCTACTGACGAGGAAGAGATTACATGTGGATGGCTACTATCATCACCTTAATCAATTATATTCTGTACTAAACTGAGATTTCATTAGCTACACTGAGACTTTATTCTTAACTAATAAGTAAGAATTCTGCTTATTACCTGGAACTGATTCTTAATTACCTGACCTAGTGCTTCACTCTCACAGGTCACAGAACTTTGGCACTGGTGATAAACAGTAGTTGTCTGTTTATATGCAGATAATATTCACAGAGCTTTGTGCTTTTAAAGGAGTATGTACAACCCAACACCAATTCCCAGCATTTTAAGAACATATAAAACCAAAATTGACTTCACCAATGTTTTGAGATTATTGGTCCATCTATCTTTTTGTTTAAGCAGTCACTGCAACTCGTGACTCAGTAAAACCAGCGTTTTCTGAGTACGACAATCTTGTTGAGAAGTGATGAAAGTTACTCAGGGAATGTCAGTGAAAAAGGAATAGCTGAGCGCTTCTTGAGTGCTTTAAGCACTGAAGAAGTACAGACATTGATCTGAGCTTTTACAAAGGATTAACCAATCTCTCTTTCCCTTTGGTGAAAATGCTTCTCTCTTCTAATCGATTCAAACACATATTTCTCTTTTCTATCCCTATCTTCCTTGGAAAAATTCAAATTTTGTTTCACTAAGGTCAGAAGATACTCTTTTATCAACATTTCACTGCAGTTAATCTTTTTTTCAATTTTTTTTTAATCTGTACAGAAAAAAATTTAATTACAAAGTTTTTCATTCTAACAAGTCAGCTGCAATGTTCTAAATATACTAACACTGCTAAACCCCATTGAAGCAATGTGGCGAAAGAAAAACCCAAACCAAAAAAAAAGCCAGTATTACTTTTGTTCATGGGAAATTACAGTGCTACCACAAAACTGAAATGTGATGACATCTTCTAAAGATTATTTTTCATACAGAAATTATGAAAGAGAAAAAGAAAAACTGAAGGAGATTAACTTGCTCACTTATAATCAACTAAGCCTAATTCTGAAGTATTCCACGATTTTCAAATGGACCTCAAAGCAAATGGGAAAATAGGCTAACAAAACTTCCTTAATCAGTCTTTCAAAGGGAGATAAGCCAATTCATAAGTGGGACTTAACATCTGTGATTAACATTTTGCTGCTTTGATTTCTTGCAGAATTCAGCTCTTCAGAATCTACCTGAGGTTCCTCAAACATGCATTAGCAGAGCGATGTGTGCCAGACCCTTCCAGCTCACATCTCAGCATCCAGTTCCCACTGATGCATCCAAACCACAGTGTGAAGGAATTATGTTCACATAAAAATGTGAGCTTCATCCCAGTCATAGGTATTTATGTGCTTTAGGAGAAGTAGAACAAGCTCCCAAGTGAGAAAATTATATATGTAGTGTTCCCTTCTCTTACTGGTGCAAAATAGCATTTTTAATGGGAAACTGGATTCAGCTGCCTATTCTGGAATGGAAAGGATCAAAGTAAAGCAACATTTTTCTGTCAAAGTGTCTTAAACATGCATTTGATCTTTTTTTCTTAAAGATTTATTTTCCAGCTAGTTAATAAGAAAGTAGTCAAATCCATATGTGTCTGTTTGCATATAAAGACTTCACTGGCACATACACAGAACAAGCAAGAGCCAATTTTCCAGGAATTAGACACAGAGCAAAATAATCTTTCTTCCCAGTGCAGGGAAACCTTCCACTGTCCAGAATGTCTCACTGTACAACAGGATCTGATGCTGTGATCGATAATACTTTTGTTTTCACCCCTCAAAGACCTAGGATTCACCTCTACAAGTATTTCCAACACAACATTGCCTAGCTGTGGTTTAGAAGTGGAATAGGATCTGTCTACCAGACCTTACACTGCACAAAGGGGGAATACAAAAAGGCTTCCAGAGCCCTGAAGTTCGAACCGTGCTCATAAAGCGACTCTGAATGCTAGAGCAGCTAGAACATTTCAATCCTCTTTATTTCTTCCCTCTTTCTTCCTGAGAAATTTCCACTATTCAGTCCAAGTAGCCTAATCATTACCTGGGGCGATACCCATGTATTGGGCCTAATTAGTTAAAAACACAGCACTGAAATCTTCTCAAGCCTGCAATTAAGACACCACATTAATCTTAGTCAATAGCTTCATTCTGTTTGTTTTTCAGCTTGGAATAAATATAAAGCAATGGATGGTAACCTGGAAATCTAATCCTCTTTAATCACTTAGACAGACTGTAGTCTAAAGAAATGAGGTGGCACGCTTCTCCTTGCTGTCCTGCCATTTCCTCTCACCCCTGACAAAAGCAATCATTTCTCACCCTTGACCTAGAGCAATCAGCTCCAAGAGACTGCTGATCATCAACTATGCTCTTTGGTCCAACATCAGTTCTTACTAACAGAAGTCAGTAACAAATTACTTGGATAGGTAACCCCAGCAGCTGAATAGAAAATAACAGGTTTTTTGACAGAGATTGATAAAAGTAATTTAAAAACCGTGGCCACAAAATAGTGATGCAAACCTTAGGGGGCCCATATCTTTGTGATATTCAGTCTTTTATTACCTATGGAGTATAAGGTAAAACTCACCCCTAATGGTGGACAGTGGGCATAAGTTTTAGCAGGTCTGAGTTTGAAATGAAGCTTGAAATAATTAACCTCTTGGTGGTTTATTTTTTAAGATGAAAGAACGCCACAAAGACGCAAGAAGGGATTTTTGCGACATTGCAGAGTCATCTTGAGATCACAGCTCTGTTGTTTGCTTGCTATGCCTTTAAATTAATCATGGCTTTTGGGAAGTCTAAGTCACCCTGCTGATGAGGAAGAACTGGTAGAGTGAGGAAAGAAGGCTCAGCACCTTTACCTGCATGTGCTGTGACTCCTATCCCTCTCCCACCGCCGTGCTCCTGTACAAGGGGACGTGAGGACAAGCTCTGCCTGCTTTAAACAGAGGCAGCAGTGCTGCAGTCCCGACGGATGACAGCTATTCTGAGGGCTTTGATGAGCTCGGTGTTAAAGTGTGCCAGGCCCAGGTGACAAAATACTCCATTCTGAATGCAAGTCATGTACAGAAGTTAACTAGCAAGGGCACCAGCTGCAAAATTTGACCACTTGTGAGCACAGTGACTTGGATCATTTTCACCCTGCTCTTATTCACCCTTTATTAATTGATTAAGTGGTGAAATTCAAAATAATATAATTCAGCCCTTGTACTGCAGTATAGTAAAACTGACTTTCAGCTGTTTTCTAATTATTTCCACTTTCATATTACAGAAATGACAGACTATTAGGTTATGAAAAGAAAAAAATGTCAGGAGGACTTACAGAGTTGTCTTTCACCAGAAGAGCACAGCACTGGATTCCTGCCAACAGCATTTTATGGGGATTCCAGGCAACAGAATCAGCCCTGCAAAAATCATAAAGGGAGAAAGGGAGGTGAAAATTGCCTCTGTAATCATGGATACTTAAGAATCCAAAAACACCAAACAAAATCCAAGCAGACAAATCAGATTTCCTGTACACCCATCCCCACCACAGATTCAGAAATCACTTCATGTAGCACTTATGGAAGCCAACAGGCCACATAACTGCCACCTCAATCCCTGGTAAATGAGCCCATGAACTAAATTGCCTTACCTGTGGATACCATGAAGAAGTCTACGATGCTTCCTTGATATCAATGCTGAGCCACCCCAAGAAGCCTGTTGGAACATTTATAGAGCCAAGAAATACTATTTTTAAAATGTTGTTTTGATAATACTAGTAATTTCTAAAGATGTCTTATCTCATTTAAAAATTAGTTTACTACATGGTCAGTGGGCTACATTTTGCCTTTAGTTTTCTCTTCTGAAATAAAGATGGCAGCCTGGGGCTGTATCTGAGCTAGAGGAGGTGGTGGTCTGTGCCACTACATGAGCCACAAGCCAGAGTGGCCCTTCTGTGTAGGCAAGGGGAATGAACTGAAATGTCCTTGCATAACCAGACTCATTCTTCATACCAAACAGAGTTGCTTCCTTTCTCCCAGCCTTAACCCAAGCAGTGACAGCAGAAAGCCTTGCTTTGCACATCTTCCTCCTGCTAGCCAATTCCTTTCTGAGAAATTCACAGGGAAAGACTTGACAGTGATAATCTCTGCCAATTGCAAAGTCCAGGCTCAGATTTTGCCCATATATGAAAAGCAAAGTCTATCAGTGGGCAATAGCAGCATTTCTGTTACCAGCAACCCAACTGACCTTAAAATGACTTAAGACTCCCTTAGGTGATCTATGAACTGTGTGCTCTGAGAGTCACTTTTAGGCCTTCTCTGCAGTGAGCAGCTCTCCACTGAAACTCCTTATTTAGTTCCATCTGCTCTAGACACCCATCACTGGGTGACACCTTGGGCAGATGTGTCTCTCCAGGGACTATAGAAAGAACCCAGGCAACAAGCTTTTATCACACAAAAGTTTAATTTCTGGACAACCTGAATCGGGGAATGCGATTCTTTTTTATGAATTCTGCAAGGATCATCAGGAGCTGTGAAACTTTAGCTCCCAAACAACAACATTTATCCACAGTAGAAAGGTGAAGAGATCGTGCAAACATTAGACAAGTCACACAGTGCATTGGAGGAATTACTGCTAAATAAATAAATAAATAAAATTATTTTTAATATTCATGCAGGCAGAATGCACTTAGGCAAACTACCTGTGGAGCAAGCAAGGCTCTTCAGAGACACACAGAAGACATCAGTTCACAAAACATCTGGAACTCAGCTTATTAAAAAAAAAAATTAAAGAAAATTGCTGATGTAAAGATTCCTGACCTAAACATAGAGAATATATGCTTGTTTGGTTTTTGTTCTTTTTTTCTTGCCTTGAAATACAAATATGTGATAGCTGATATACGAATTTATCATCAGTATTTGCTTCACAGGCCATACATGAGGAATAATATCTGCTATCTCTGCAAGACAGGAATGGCAAAGGCTCACAAGGGAAATGAAAGGTGATTAACTTGTCAAAAAAAGTCATTCTCATTAGTGCCACACATTAGCAGATCACATCATATTTTACATTGTCATGTTCACAACATCCTTGCTGAGACAAGGGCTGCTGCTCAGGCTACAGGTGGGACTCAAGGCAGGAAATTTACTTGCCTCAAACTTCATGATAATCCTTCAGAACCATGACTTGTAACTTTGTTTCTCCAACTAGTCCAAATTTGCCACATTATGAGATGACAATCAAATTGAACTTCCTATTCAGAGACAAATTTTACTCTTCCCATTCTATGACTCAATAAATTTAAAATGGTCACTAAGTTATACTCTGATTTTCAGAATTTATAAAGAACCCATTAAAACACACTAAATTTTTACAAAATTTGCATCCAGAGATTTCTGTGTTTGAAAAAAGTTGACATTTTCACACTGTTTTTCTGAAAAACAGGACTAGAAAGGCATTTAAGAGGTCATCTCAACAGTGTGGCATCCCCAAAGGCAAGATTAGCCACACTCCTCTCATTTCTCTCAATCACGTTTTTCTAGAGGTTATTAACCAACGAATCAATTACACCTGTAATTCAGTGAAAAATAAAATGCAGAGAGAGACCAGCAATTGCTGCTTCCACAGCACTTTGGCCCTACCTTCTGCCTTTGTTCTAAACACTGCTACTGGAGATCGAGGTGAGAGAAAGGATATTACTCTCCTTGAGCCATGGTAATACAAGTTGAATTTGTGATCCATGTTTCTTTACCTAATTCAAAGAGCAAGTGCTTAGGGATCCAGGGATGGCAGAAAAAAAAACAAAAACCCAAAACCAACAAAACAAAATAAACAAACAACTCCCCCAACTAAAAAAAAAAAAAAAAAAAAAAAAACAAAACAACAAAACACCAAAAACAATCAAAACCAAAACAGCATGAACGAGAAGGCACTTAAGAAGACAGAATCACTGGCTTTGCCTGGTTTTAAAGGCCTCTCTAATGATGGAGGCTACACAACTTCCCCACTTAATTTGTGTGTAATGGGAATAACACATTTTCAATTTAAAGTGTCTGTCCTGAACAATGTTACCTCTTATGACACCTCCAGTGGTCAGGGGAACAGATTAGTCCTTTTCTTTTAGCAGCACCTTTTAAAGCTTCTGTAGACTATTATATACTGTCTATTTGTATTTTCTAGTTTAAATAACATCAGTGCTTTCCATTTTTCCTCATTTGTCATAATTTCTAGATATGACTGTTTATCTACATTGCTTTCCCATTTTCTAATCTTTCTCCTGTAGGGCCTTCTTGAACTGCATCTTTTTATTTGCACACAATCTAGATAAACCTGATGGCGTATGAAGCAGAGATAAAAAATCATTTTATGTACCTCCTTTATTCAATTCTGAAAGATATTTAACTCTATTTGAAATACCACTGATTTGTGAACTAGAAAAAGATCTGGGCTTTACAGTAAAGATCTGCTTTCTAGCCAACAATCCCCAGACTGTGTTTGAGCACTTGATTATTGCAGCTTAGAATTCTATCTTTTTTGAACTGTAGCCTAGTTTTTCCTCTTTTTTCTCCAAATTGTCAAAATCCCTTTGATTTCTAATCCTGTCCTCCCACTCCCTTTTTCATAAGTCTTATGTCATTTTCAAATTTGTCAGTATGTTCTTTTTCATCCAAGTTATTTAATGAAAATACCAGATAATTTTTACCCTGGGATAGACCTTTGTGGAATCCTGCTCAAGTTTTTTTTTCCCCCCTTTTCAGTGAACCACTGATAACTGCTCTGTGGGTATGGTTTCCAGCCAGGTTTTCACTCACTACCAGAGCTGCAGCTTGGCACGTTTCTCTGGCTTTTTGATGAGAAATTGCAAAGACACAGTAAAGCTGACTGCTACTCCTCCATCCAGAAGACTACAGAAGGAGGGCAGATTTATCAAACTAGGCTGACACATTTTGTTTAAGACAAATCCAGCTGAGAGCAATGCAGGGTAGGTCAAAGCAGGACTATTATCAACCTGTGTCCCACACAATGTAATTGGTAACAAGGTACAGAAAATTACTGTGTTTCATATGCAACAAATCACTTACAGCTGAATGATGGGAATCACAGTGTTCACTGTGTGATTAAGCTAATTACCTACGCATGGGCTAATAGGTCAAACCTGATTTTCTCTACTGGCCTAATAATAAGAGGAAAAAAAAAATAGTCAAAGGCAGGATTATCAGGGAAGAAATACTCATCCATAGCATTTAAAGCTACGTGAAGTCAATACATGACATACATAAATGCTGGAGTGCATATTGATGATACAAAATAAGTTATTAAGAAAGACATCACAGATGAAGTTTGGAATACAACAAGTAACTGGAATGCTGTAATGTGAACAAAATAAGCCTGGTATAGCCTCTGCTCTTAGGCTTGACTGAACAGCTTGACTGCTAAGACAGCTTGGACCTACTGGTATTATCTTCTTAAAACACTTTCCTTAACTCACTTCTCGCCGGTTTGTCTTCATGTGAGAGCTTATCTACTATTTCTGACTTCACTGAAATTTGTCTTCCTGAAGCTTACTGAATTTATGTTGACATTCTCCCTTTTGCTCTTCCTAAGAATCACAAGCTTTATCATTTCATATTTAATGAAAAGTGTCTCCCTAAGGCAAACACATCACTTTTTGGGATCAGAAAATATTCTGAAATGAGATGAATTGGTGTAAATCTGGAAACAACACCACTGACATTCATGTAAGATATTCTTAGTAACAGCCCATGAGAGCACTTACAGTAGATAATCCTGATGTCTATCAATGATACATGAAAAGTCCTAAATTAGACAGAACTTTACCTGGGTTTTACTCTTGGTTTTAATTGTACTGTATCTTTTTTCCTTCAAAGTTACAGCAGGCCTAAACAGCAGTGCTCATTTGTTGTAATTCAGACTGCATAGTGTCTAAATCATTCTACAAGAAGCCAGACCTTTCAGACGACTGTAGATCCTCAAAGATTTCAAAAATATTACATTACTGCCTATAGTGCTAAGAGGTATGCTTGCTTAAAAAAAAAAAGAAAAAATTCAACTCTTCTCTGTTTCTTACAGATTTTCTGAATGGCAGAGACTCAGTCTCGTACCTGCTCACATAAAATTTCAGTAAATCTATTTCTAGTGGTGCTGTGAGAGAAAAAATGTCACACTTAGAATCACAGTCTGCCCATTTTACCATAGCACACTTGTATATATATATGTGTGCCTGATGTCACTTCTGTGGAAAGCTTTCAGTCTTTCCCCATACCTTGTCCTCTTATAGAGACAGCTAGAAAATTTTAGCAAAAAAACAGAGAAATGTCCACTCAACCCCTCATAGAGAGAGTGAAAGATAGAGAAAATACAGATAGAACTTCTGGGAACCACTGAGAGGCTCATAACATGAATCACATCTTAAGAGAACAATTGGTCTTCCAGACTGTACACCCAATTTATTACCAGACATTTGTCCTACTGGGAAACCATCAGCATCTGACAACTAGAGTAATTTCGAAACAGAAAATCAAGTTAAAAATATTCCTGGACATTTTTACCTTAGTTTAACATGAGGCAAAATCAGAAGAAGAAATTCAGTTCTTTTCAAAACACTATCAACTGGCTATGGTTCTGAATATGGCCCAAGCTTATTCCCACCATATTTCAGTTCAGCTACATGGAGACCACTCACTGTTCTCCCACGGCCACTGGAGATGGCTCCAGCCACACCTGTTTGACTCACCTAAGGTCCAATACAGATTCCAACTATATAATCCCTCTTTCCACCAGCTATACACAGACACACAAGAGAGTTACTAACATGTAACCAGAGTGCTGATGAGTCCTTCTTGGCAGCACACAGTCCTTCTTGGCTTGGCCTCATAAATATTAGGCCTAAATTATGCATTTTCCTCTCCAAGACAATAAGAAAACTCTTTTGACTCACACGTACAGTGACTTTATTTATTAATCTCTGTGAGACATTTATTTGAAACATGCGTCACCGCCTACGTGATCTTTCTTTAGATACTCAACATTAAACAAACACTTCAGAAATTTAGAGCAGGTCTGGAAATATCCATAAACATTGCTCCAGATTCTCCTATTACTCCATGACTTTTAATCTAGCTATTCTGGATTTGTGGCATTGCAATTATAAAGAGAATGCAATTTTAGAAACTATGAAGTGGCCTATTTTTAGAAAAATACATTTACAGCTAACTCTTTCAAGTAATAAAAAGACACAATGATTATTCCAAAAAGATTCATTAAGGGATTTTAACATCCAAACTTAAAAAGAAATGTTTAAAAAAAGAAATACTTCTGAACAGTTTAGGAGATATACAGGAAATTCAAATCTGTAAATATGAAACAGAATAATTTATGACTGGTTGAGCCAGAAACATACCTTTATTTTAACCTGTAAGAACCTCTCACCACAATTCTAATGTCTCTATTCCCCAGCAGAACATGGGGAGAATCAAAACTTTTGTTTGCATATAATCACTCTCCAAGCATTTTTAGGAGGTAGCAAGAAGAAGAAATTGATTATAAAATAATTTTGAAATATAACCTGACAATAACAAAATGGCTTTAGCTGCTTGCCAGGACCAATTTATTTTCTGTTTTGCAGCATATGTTACACAGTCAAATCAGAATGTATTTCTGGTCCCTATGCAAAGAAAAAAAAAAACGTTTTAGAGCCCAACTTCTAAAAAGAAATATCAACAGTCAATGTAAAATAGAAATTATTAAAAAGCAGTGCTAAACAAAACCACACAGTATACAAACTCACATCAACATGAAGCCAGAGGCCATGCTTTTCACAGATATCAGCAATTTTATCCAGAGGATCAAATGCTCCCAGCACAGTTGTGCCTGCTGTAGCACAGACAAGAAATGGTGCTGACCCCTGCAATAGGATTCAAAACAAAA
Source organism: Vireo altiloquus (assembly GCA_013396875.1). NCBI lineage: Eukaryota > Metazoa > Chordata > Aves > Passeriformes > Vireonidae > Vireo > Vireo altiloquus. Next base: position 187,225 of record VZRF01000570.1, on the reverse strand, counting down.
AAGAAAAATTATCATTTGCACTACTCATTTCCTCCTTGTATATTTGCAGAGCTAAAGTATAAAAAGATCTAGGAATGTAGGACAAAGATGTGACAATCTACATTTTAGTTTCCCAGCAGAAGGTACTGCATTTAATAGCACTGAATCTCCTTCTTTCTTTTTTTTTTTTCATTAAAAAAAAGTCATTTTCCATTTCTAGTTAACACCATCCCAGGGCAGACTTCTGCAGCTTCAGACTGTTTTGACAGATGCTACTTTTGTCAAAATCAAAACATACCAGATATTTGACATCTCTCTTTATACACTCATTTTCATTTCTCAGTCCTCCACATTTCACTACCATATTTGCTGTCATTCTGACTGATAAAATAAAGCCACTAGCTTAGCCAGCATACTGCCCATGCAAGGAAAGGGCTCCTCCCTTTAGGGTTTCCACCTGTACTGTCTCTACAACACCCATTTTCTCTGCCTGGTGAAGAGGAAACTTCATCTAGGGAACGTGATTTGCGTTCAGCCACATTGGCATGTACCGTGACAGGCATAGTCACCATGGGATCCCACACCTGACCTACAGCTCATCACTATCCCCTTACTCCTGCTCCTGTCCAGGAAAGAAGAAGGGCTGAATGTTAGGAGAGAGACCACTGGAAATCTGAGTGTCAAGGTCAGGTGGGTGGGATGAGGAAATCCTTTGTCAGGCTGTAGTCTCAGCCAGCCACTGTCAGCCACTTTGCTTTCCCTTCAGCTAAGAGCAGACCAGCTCACACACCCTTGCAGGTCTGTGTCAGCATCTGCTTAGGAGCAGAAGCTGCAACAACAAAAAGAATTGGTGGAGCCTGTAACAACTCCAGGGAATCGAGGGTATCAGCCCTAGCAATGAGTGCCCAGCCTCACTTGCTGGTAAATGCAGGAAGGACTGCTCTGCACGGTTCAGCATCTGGCCTGGAGAACAACAACGCAGTTACTGAAGAGGCACTAAAGTTGTTATTAAATTGTACAAGCTGGGATCACTGAAGTTCATTTGCAGTGAATTAAATCTCTCTGTAGATGAGATGTTCTAATGTGATCTCTCTGTAGAGATGATGTAAGTGTGTCTACAGAGGTAACTCAATGTAGCTTTAGTGAAATCAGACATCACCTGAAAAATCAGACTCCACACAAGTCTTCCACATATCTTCACCTAGCTGAAATCTGACCTCTTTTTTTTAAAAAAAAGTGTTGCTACTTTAAGCATCTACAGACAGACAGGATTTATTCACATTTACATTCTGACAGTTTTATACCTTTTTACAGTGTAGAGGACTGTGAGAATGGTACATAATTATGATTTATCTGTATTTTAAATTTTCTTTACAAATGGCTAAAGCAGCGAAAAGTAACATTGGAATGAACCTAAATTAATCCCATACATTCACAAAGACTTACCAGCCTTTAATTCACTTCTTGGTCATTTATTCTGAGTACAAGCTACCACAATAGTCAATCAAACTTACAAATCAGCCTGAAGCTCAAGTACAAAACACTTCCAAGTGAGGCAAAGATGTATCCAATGCATCTATTTTCTGTTAGCATTCCCAGCAATTTTCTCCCACAGCTACATCAAAGTCAAAGGTTCTCAAGCAGCCAGTTGGCAGCACAACTGAATACAGTGGCAAGTCTCAGATCTCTATAAATCCCAATAATTGCTACCATTGTACTTCTCCCACAAAGAAGGGAACTAAATTTTTATTATTCTTGACAATATAGTTAAACAAATCTTCCTGCCTAATTTTTCAAAAAAGAGGCCTAAGACTCTTGCTATTCATATTCAGTGATTATTTTATGCTTCTATCACTAGTGAATACATCCACTGTTGTCTAGAGTCATTAGAATATTTACTGTAATTCACTGAAGTGTCCTTCTGAAAAAGTTGTAAAGTAGCACTTTATCAAGGACAGACGCACTTACTGAAGCTCTGATGAAATGAAAACCTTCCAATACACCTGTAACTTCCATTAAAATGCAAGTGAAATCATGTTTTCCTGTAAGTAGAGTATCTTAATATAGACCATTTGCTTTTAAATTGCAGAGTTCCATACTGAGGTTGACCTTTTTTTAAAAAATCATAAATGCTAGATGATTTCTTTCAATGACCATTATGTGTATTGTTACATGAACAAACAACACTGTTTTTGCAAAAGCAGAGTTGATTCTCCTGCAAGCCTGTTTCATCTTGCTCTGTTTTATTTCAGTCCTTTTTTTTTTTCTTCAAGTTTGCTCAAATGAGTAAAGTACAGGTTGTCATCCTTGGGTAATGCAAAGTACAGAAGGAGGCAAGCAAGAGAGTATGCTAGGCTATTAGGCACCCCATGCACCAACAGCTATGCTATCCAGCATGAAACTCAAACAAGAGATGGTTGTTTGGCAGAAAATGTATCTAAATCAGAACTTACTGAAAGCTGTTGTGGCCACACCAGTGCAGGACGGGACAGGGCTGCCTTGGCTTTTCTATCAGCCACAAAGGTAGATTTCCCAAGATAGGATTCCGTGGAATATATCGTCCATGTCATGGACACTGCACTAGTTGCTTTGGATTCACTGATCATGGACTAAGGGCTGAGCTCTGAATTCTACTGCTCGGATGCACAAACTGGAAGTGAGAAATCAGGTGAGCTAACCAAGCCAAAAGAAGATCCTCTTGGAAGTCACGTTTAGTCCTTCAAGCTCTCTAAAATAAATTATGTTGACTATAGGTTAAGCACTGTCTTACAGATTGTGGGAATGTGTGCTAAAGTTGTCCAAATATACACATCAGTGCCTTTCCAAATGCTTGCCTTTGACTTTCTACTTGGAAAAATCCCTAGGGGGAAAGAGGCACATCTCTTCACTCTGGCTACAATAATAGAAAGGATGAAATTTAGCATTTGAAGCTTGTAAGATAGTTTTAGAGACTAAGCCACATGTTACAGTTCTTGGCCACTGCAGAAGCAATAGAGCAATAGCTGCTGTAATTAACTGAAAAACCATTTTAGGAAAACATACTGCATCCATTTAGAAAAGGATCAAGGGCAAAAGAAATCCTATAAGAAATGTGCTAAATACTTCAGAGCAGCATTGTACTTGGGACTTTCATTAGCAGTAAACTCCCTGTGGAATTTTCCTCCCTTCTAAGGGTGTAGAACCCATAAGCCTTGGCTTGTTCCACAAGTTTGTGGCAAACAGATTGCACCTGTAAGAAAGACATTGTTACATTATCTGCCCTATTTTTAAGATTTTGGTCACTCTTAGTTTTCCTTGCTTTCACTCAGACACAAGCACACAGTCTGCATACACTCCTCTCTCCTTCATGCTCTCTCTCCCCCTCTCACCTCTTTCCTGGCCCGCTGGACTTGTTTCTCCAGTTCCTCAGGTATCATCTTACCTCTAAGGGACACAGATTTAAAACTTTTTCAGTTACATTCAAATAGGTTAGTTATGTACAGCACTACTGCATTTTTAAAAGGCTCAGAGATCACAGTCACGGCTTTTGCTTTCTTACCTTTCATCTGTTTTGATGAAGTACACGTTCTCTGTACCAATACCCAGGAAGGAGGCTGCCTTCTTCATGGAGTAATGGCACTGGAAATGAGAGAGGCACAAAAAAAAAAAAAAAAGCACATGCAATTAAAACAAGAGAAATAAATTCCTTACCATGGGGAACAGTGACATTAAAATTAATTCAACAGCACCTAACAGCCATGACGACATATTCTAACACAGAAAGCAAACTGATAAGCTACATATCATAAAGCCCATATTGTACCTAACAATAACACACATTTAAAGCTGGGGGAAAAAAGACAAAAAAAGATGTGCACAATGTTTAAAATGCAGGCTTAAGAAAAAAAAGGAGACATTCTATTCCATACAATTTTTCTTAAAGCTGGTTCTGCATTAGAATGAGAAGTAGAAGCTTTTAAATGTCATCAGGGAAGAATTATTAATTTTTTCAAAACATTTTAATAGAAATAAGTCAAAAGTATCAATGAGTGTAAGAGTTAGGAAATGCATGAGGAAAAGGGTCTAAAGGTTATTTAACTCAACAGCCTGGAAGCAATGGATTAGGTCTGAAAGTCCAAAAGCACTACTCCTTGGTAATTAGACCCTTAGTTAGGATGTATTTTATGATGCATTTGAAGCCTCTATCACTTTATGCGTGTAACTCTTCTGTTTGCTTGCTCTAATACTCAGCTGGTGGCCACTGCCAGAGACAGGGGACTGTGCTAAACTGACCCATGGCCTAATTCAGCAGCCCATCTTCACAGGATCTAGGAGCTCAAGCTCCAAGACCTGCCACAGCTCAAAATGTGGTACAATGGGGATTTGCAAGGCTTTCAACATCCTACCTCTGCAAAAGGATCTGAAATGCATGGTAGGGTGAAGATAGTTCACATAAATGTGAACCTTAGAAGCTGTTACGAAAGCAAGCAGACTTTAGACAGGACTCAGCACATCTTCAGACTTTAATGTGGATTTTGTAATAGGTTCCAGTGTGGACCAGCCTGCGTTTTTCAGAAAATTAAGTTACTATTTTAGCAAAGAATTTTAGCTAGGTCTCATCACAGAGACATCTCTGAATGAGGATACAGACACATGCAGCCCACTTCTCACTTTGCACTGAATAAAGGGCATCAGTCTATGAAGCCTGTGAAGTGAGTGTAAAAGAGGATTTTAGAAATGGGTGTTTACTTAATCAGAATGTGGTAAAATGACTAAGGTGACAATGCTATTCAAGCCTACAGACCACTCCATACATCTTTATAAGGGCCTGCTCTACTGTGGATACTGTTATTCCAGCACAAGAACATTTTGTGTTATTCCAGAACAAGAGTACACTGATCTCTGCTTAATTCGCCTGCAAGATTAGCCTGGGAATGCAAGATACAGTAACCTTCTTGATCTGAAGATATTTAGACCTCAAAACTACTCACTCACAGCAGTGGGGTCAGTTTTGGGAGTACACCATATCCCATAGGACTAGATAGATCTCCTCAGAGCCAAGACCATCCAACCCTTGGATTATCACTGCCCTTCTCACAAAAATAAAATTGTTTCTTTTATGCATTATTACGGAAGGGTTAAAATAACATACTCCAGCAAACACGACGATGTCTAGAATTGTTACTTTTCATACAGGAGGTGAAGCCAGGTGGTTAATTAATTCCATTTTCTTCCTGAGAGTTCACACAAAAGCAGTGACTGTAGAACATAATTATGAAAAATGTACAACATTTTATTGTGTGGGCATGAATATATTTAGGGTATTAAAGCCTGTCACACTTATTTTGATGAGATGGATGATCTCAAAGGGCTCTTTTTCTTTTTGACAAAGAAGTTTCCCCCACCATCACCCACTTTTTAAACAAAGGCATACAAAGACACTACCTGATACTATTGAGTAGTTTTAAGAAAGATTAATTTGTAACATGACACATCCACCAGGCCTTTAGAGCTCAGTAATTTAGACTGTTACAAGAATAATAACATACATAGGTGGATAATTAGTCTTACATTACATCACATCAAATTACATCAATAAAGGCAATAATGATTGTAAGTGGCTGTGTGTTGTTCAGTAGAAGTTTGGAGATGTTTTTGACTGACTCGTGAATCACTTAAAATACAAGTTGCCTCCATCACTGATTTCTAGCCATTACTTTTAAATGAAAGATATGAGTCACCAAGAATAATCAGATTGCTCCAAACTGAGAAAGCAGTAGACCTACAAATTCAGTATACTAGCAAGCAAACAACCAGTAAATCATATATTTTTTTATAAACAATGGTATGAGACACTGGAAGAAAGACAAAAGAGGCTTGAGTACCTGAGAGATTATACCAGAAAGCAGAGGAAAAGAGAAGAACAAAGGGAATACAAAAACAAAGAGGCTGCAAGACACATTATTTTTCCTCCAGAAGTACCTCTGTACTTCTTGGAAAATTTCATCTTCCAGTAGCACAGAAAAAGAACAAGAATCATAATACTACATAGACTTGTAATATGCTTCCTTTGATGAAAAGAGGTCTTTCAGTTGTATTGACTGAAAACACGTAAGAATTTCTTCCCCCTCCCACCACTATCACTACTAGAAGCCATTATGCTAAATTGCATTGCATCATTTTAAGAAAATATATACCAAAGAACATTTAGCATCTCCAGTCACAAGAGTGTCAATTAATTTGCTTGTCATTGTTCCCTTTCCAAAAAAGGAGAAAGAAATATCCAAATTAAATTATTATTTTAAATACTATGAGTTCAGATTACTCTTGCCATGTCTTTCATAGTTTAGTTTGTTTGGACAGATTATTAAATCTGTAGCCATTTGCCATAAGAAATTACCACCTTTGAGCACAAGATCACAAGATCAAATTGGAGCATCAGTGCATTCAAGATGTGCTACTGTACTATTTTACCTATACCTAGACGTGGTTTTCGTTTCCTGATACTGTTTGCAAAGACAAGGTACTTTCCACCTGTGCTCATTAAAACATAAGATAAATTTGTATTTTCTTCATGTTAAAAAGTTTCCTAGAAACATGATTGCATAAAGCAATTACATTATTATGAGAATGTTTTATTACTCATTTTTGTCTGTTGTAATTTAAACAGGGGAAAATAAGATGAGTTAATGTTGTGTTCTCTCACTTTATTACTTTCATGATCAAGTTGCACTGAGGAGGAATTTAGTTTCATTGCATCTAAAAAAACCACTCATATCAGCATGTACATTTAAACTGTTTACACATCCTCTTCTACCCTTAGTTACTTCAAATTTAGCAGATTTCTACCTTTCAGATCAATAGAATACATATTCATGCCAGAAAAATGTTTAGATGGGACTCAAGTAACAAAAAGTGACAAAAAAGTGGGCTGGTATCTATAACTAGAACCATATTCATCCTCTGCAGAGCCACAAATCATGCCTCAAGAAAGTGGGATGTGACAATCACTCTTCTGCTGCTGTCCCTAGAGGAGAGGAATCACTCTGTAGTGGTCCAGCAAAAGTACTACAGAGTAGCAGCATAAACAGTGTTCACTATGTATCACCACAGTTTTAAATATCTAAGCATTTTACTTGCAGGAACAAGGAGCCTTTCTGTTCCTGAAGGCCAAACAGAGTATGTGAGGATCTTGAGTGGGCCATGCATTACATATACATCCTTATGTTATCTAAAAACATACAAAAAATACATAGCCCCTTGATCACATCAAGTTAAATCATTGAAAGTCTGTGCATTCCCCTGCTCTGCAGCAGGGCAAGTTTTCTAACTGACAAGTGCCAAACTGAAACTTAGGAAATAAAAAAATCAGGGCAAAAATAATTTTGTTTCAAGCACAGCACTGCAGCCAAGCCCTAAAATGACACAAGGGCTTTGAACAGTAATGTCTTTTGACTCCTTATCAATACTGAGTTCATTAGAGCCTCATGGATTCTCCATGCCAATGGAGAAGACTGATGATGAAGATAAACCCAGGTTGTTAACTTCTCCAAGTTTTGTCCTAGTTTTTGTTTGTTTGTTTTGTTGGAAGGTTTTTTTTGACAATTTGCTTATCCAGGTACCTCTTCAGTTAAAACAAAACCAACATAAACCCCAATAAAAACAAAAGGTATTTGGAGAGGGGATCAAGTGTACCCTCAGGAAGCTCACAGATGACAACAAGCAGGGTGGGAGATTGATCTGTTGGAGGGTAGGAAGGCTTTGCAGAGGAAGCTGAACAGGCTGGATTGATGGACAAGGCCAGTGTGATGTTCAACAAGTCACAGTGCTGAGTTCTGCACTTGGGTCACAACAACCTCAGGCAGCACTACAGGCATGGGGAGGAGCTGCTGTAAAGTGGCTCAGTGGATAAGGACCCAGGGGGTGTTGGCTGGAAGCAGCTGAACATGAGCCAGAGTGTGCCCAGGTGGCCAAGAGGGCCAATGGCATCCTGGCCTGTATCAGCAATAGTGTGGCCAGCAGGGCCAGGGCAGAGATTGGCCCCCTGTGCTCGGCACTGGTGAGGGCACATCCTGAGTCCTGTGCTCAGTTTTGGGCCCCTCACTACAAGAAAGACATTGAGGTGCTGGAGTGGGTCCAGAGAAAGGCAACAGAGCTGGTGAAGGGTCTAGACAGTGAGCCCTACGAGGAGTGGGTGAGGGAGCTGGGGCTGTTTAGCCTGGAGAAAAAGAGACTCAGAGGGGACCTTATCACTCTCTACAGCTGCCTGAAAGGAGGGTGTAGCCAGGTCGGGGCTGGGCTCTTCTCCCCGGCAGCCAGCAACAGGATGAGAAGACAGAGCCTCAAGCTGTGCCAGGGGAGGTTCAAGTTGAACAATAAGAATTTAATCACAGGAAAGGTGAAGAACTAGAAGCGTGCCCAGGGAGGTGGTGAAGTCGTCCCTGGAGGTGTTCAAGAAACAACCGGACATGGCATTTAGTGCCACGGTCTCGTTGACAAGGTGGTAATCAAAGGCTGAACTGCTGGTCTTAGAGGTCTTGCCCAACCTAAATGCTTCCTCGGTTCTGAGAGTCAAAGGTGCGAAATGTCAAATAAGACTCAAAATAAAAACAATAATGAAAAACTAAGATTGTACGAAGCCAGCACTTCTGTACTTATCTCAAGTGTGGAATACTGATAACACATATTCTCGATACGGCGTATCTGAACCAAGGTTTCCAAAAGGTCATGTACCTTGGACCCAGTACAGGTGAATCTAAAATAAGTATAAATGAATATGCCTTTTTCCTCCCTCGTAACAATGAATAAACACTAGTGATCTCAGAAAACAGTCACATTATCTAGCTATTAAAAGTATCAGTTTTACAGTAAATTATTATTGAGTACTAAGGACTACATAGTTGAGTGAATCAAACAAAGTATTAGAGATCAGAAGCACGGCCTTACAAATAATTTATCAATTTATTTTTCCTGGTCAGGTTGATGTTCTATGGTTTTGGTCTTCCTGGTGAAGCAAAGATATAAAAATAAATTTATTCTTGCAGTCAATTAAAATTTCTTTTGACATGATATTAAATTTTTGCTTATTTCAGAGTAAGAAATATGTTGTAGTTAAACCATGCAATGAAATAAAATGTTAGTTCATTATAAAAGTTTTGTGGGCTTCACTTCAAAAGCACTCATGGAACTTGCTTCAAACTCATTTTTCCCTTCTTAACTATTTTGAAGATGTAACAGCACAGATTAAGTATGAACCAGCATGTCATTTCATACACACACTTTTCAGGGAGAAAAAAAAAAAGAAAACAAACAAGAAAGTATATTTTGTTTGGGAAAAATACCAAACAAACCACCTTCATTTAGGACATGTGGGCTCAGTCCCAAAAGATGTGTGTTATCTTGGAAAACTTATACAATGCCTTCATCCCTCAGGCTTCTTCAAAATAAGCCTCTCATCTATTTACTCTGCAAACCGTTTGGAGCATAAACGTTTGAGCTAAGATTATTCTTGTAACTCTATATTTTCTAATACAACAAGGCTCTGTACAGGCTTCCACTGGGGCCTTTATACAGTAGAGTCAGAATTAATAATAACTCTTCCCTAATCAAATCATAAACTCGTAAAATTGAAGGGACAAGGAAGAGAAAAAAGCCTCCAAAAGCTACCTTCAGAATAAATGTATGAATGTAACTCAATTTCCCATAGGCATTTTGTACTGATATTGTTCAAAAATTTTAAAAACTAGCCACACATTTTCAATTATTTAAAGAAAAAATGTCTAAAGGTTCAGCACTTTTTTCTGAGAGGCATATGGCTGGTTTGACTCTGTACCACAACCAATCTGTATTCAGACACAGGGCAGAGTGGGAGCTGCAGAGAGCCATCTCACAGGTCCACAAGTACCCAGTTTAGTACAAATTAAACATGCAGAAAAAAACCTTTGCCATCCAAAACCTACCTACAGTCCCTTCTAGACTTTATGATGTGGGAAATCAAATGCTGCAGACCTCCACAATAAAGCACATGCATTCTGCTTCAGGTTTGCCCCATGTACAACCTATTCTTATATCAGCAGTTTTCAAAGCAGGAACATCTGTGTTTGTTTTCTGAAAGCAAGAAAGCCTCTGCAGGGAAATTTACCATCAGACTTCTCCACTTAGCTCCAATATTCCACATCATACACTGATGTCAGAATTATTGTACCAGTGCCCCATCAGATATGCAAATGATACAATTTTGCAGCTATTGAAAAATAAAGTTCAAAAAGCTTTTCTTTGTTTCTGTTTTACCTCTTCCGAAGCGAACAGAACTAGTCTTGGCAGACCCGAAAGCCCTTTCTCCTTTACCTCAGGACAAAATTTGTATCTTGCTAAGTTCATAGCATACATATTAGAAACAGAGCCACCTGCAGAAAGAGACATACAAATATTGTGTTAATCACAGTACGTGTACCTTTCCTGCATCTGAGTGCTTGACCTATTACGAGAAAAGTAAACCCTGCAGATATCTTAGTGATGCATCCATCACAGTTTATTTCCTCCCCTGAAGGCTCCATACGTAAAATGAACCTTGGGCTCTGCAGCAGGCACATAAACAGAGCCTGTTTGGCTGCTCTTCGGGGATATCTCCTGAGGAATAAGAGCTGTGCCCAAGCAGTTCTTCCCGACAGAGTACACCCTACCACAGCTCCTTCCCCTCTACACCAAAGCCGTGCAAGCTCAGCTGCCTGCACCAAGCTCAGAGCCTTGGAGATCTCTTGGGCAACCAGGCCTCAGAGAACCACGGGAGAAAAAGATCTTTGGGGGAAAAAAAACAAAAAACCAACAAAACAAAACAAGCACAGTGAGTGTGAACTGAAAGATCTGCAAGGTAAGATCTGGACAAGATTTATTCACCTGGGACAGGTTTCATTCACCTAGAAGAATAAAACCAAAGCAGTAAGAAAAACCCTTACATAAAACTAGAACCAAAAAAAGGACAATTATTTTATTGTCTTTCATCAGATCACAAAGTTTTAAGCCAGGAATTCTTCTGTAAAAGTAAGGCTTCTACCTAAAATACCCATCAAATTTGATGTGAAAAAAAAATCCATACCATTAATACATTAAAAAAATAGGGAATTTTAGCTTATTTATTTTTCTACCACTCCTGTGTAGGCTAGAATTACTGACTTTGTTTCAGTTTTAGAGGGGGAGTTTAAACTCATGTACTCACTTAATTTTTCTTTTCACCCTCAAAATAGATATAAAATCTTCACATCTAGCCTAATTATTTGTTATCTGAACAATCTCTGAAATACCACCATTATGCTTCATTATTTCAATGCAGTGGGTTGGAACACTGCCTCACAGAACATTTGAAAAACATAGCTTATCAAGCAACTTAAGAAATATCAGTTTGGCTTTATCATAACATTTAATAAAATTATGAGAATTCAAAGGAGTTAAGATCATGTAAACTCTTACTCCCACAGTTCATAGGCAGGATACACCTATCTACACCCTCAGGCACTGTGGGGTGATGTCTAGCACATAAATCCTGTGTCTCCTGTGTGTCAGCTGACTCATTCCAATGAGGATGTTCATATTGTTAATATGGTCAGGAAGGGCTTCAGCTAAAAACCATTAATTTCCATATAACTGTATTTAATGTAGAACTGTTTGCATTCATTCACTTCTCAGAATCACTGAATTATTACTAGAAACACATACAATAAGCCTAGATTAAATAAATAAATAAACTCCAGTGTTCACAGAATTAATGGTATTAGGCAGTTTATAATGAGTCCGCTTGAGGTCTGAACTGTTCCTACCTGGATTAAATATACCATCACCTTCTTCCCAGCCTACAAATTCAATCATTTTCTTGATGACTGCTTCTTCCACCAACAAAAACACAGGGGATACTTCATATGTGTATCTATAGAGAAATAACAGCATGATAATTGGTATTAAAACTACAGAACTCATGGCACGGAGTATTGGTAAAACTAAATAAAGGCTTCTTGCACCTTTCCCTAATCTATCAGCAGCTGATCACCCCCAGCAGTAGGACTCTAAATTGGAAACATTATGGATCTGATCCAGTCGAGTAATTGCTTAGTTTCTGGCAGCATCTCATTGACACTTTCACTCTCAAAGCAATACACCAGAGTTTGCTCTTAATATAGGCCACATGCTGAAATTTCATCTTTACATTTGCAAGTAAACAGGTAACAATTTGCATTCAATTCTGTACAGAACATCCCAAAGGACTGAACAACTAAGTCCAATTCATTTTTATGTACTAAGATAAAAGTCTAGGTTTAACGGCATTGAAAAAAAACCTCTCTCCTCTTAAACCCCATCTTCAGCCAATCTGAATCAGCCTGTTTTCTCTCCCAAAGTCTTGCACAATTCCTACCTCTTCTGTAACATTGAAAACAGAAATTAGAAGCAAGGAAGCAAAAAAAGCTGCTATTCTGAAAAGCATGCTAATTCATCATCAAGAGGACAAAGAATCGCACTTACACACTGGGGTTCAGTGCTTCCGTAATGAAACGAGCCACTAACGAGTAATAATCTATTCCAGCATACAGCTGATTGAAAAACCTTGGATGATCTGAAAATAGAGATGAAAAGCAAGTGACAGGATACACAAGAAAAGAGAACACACTAGAGTCCCTCTCAGTTGAATGCTGATCATTGCAAACCACAATTCACTCCATTCTCTCAATAGTCCCTGGATTTACTGTCCTTTCCTTGAGTTAGACGTTCCTTTGAAAGTAAATTTAATAAGCACTTTCAAACCTCAAAACGTGGCTTGAGAAATACAAGTGGTGCACAGAACGAATGTGAGTTGTTCAAAAGTTTTATAAATCAAAAAATAAAAGGGATTGACAACTGAGTATACATAGCTGCTTTAAACAGTGGTTTTGAGAGGCCACAATCAATGCTCAGCCAAATTTTGCTAAGCAGTAGAATATAGGAACCTGCTGATCCCAGGCAGCTGTGCCTTTTCTCCCACCAAAGCCTCAACACAGAGAGAGACAGGCAGTCTAACAGCTTGGAAAATTTTTCTGCACACTTAAAATGAATGAGAAGCTAAGAGAATTTGTTTACCTGCCTTGAAACACTGAGATACAACTAATTTTGACAAAATTCTATACTACTGCTGCCTATAAAAACAACACAGTTCAACAGAGGGATCATCACCTAAATTTCAATCCCTAGCACAGCATTTTTACATGCAAAACCAAGTAAACACTATGGCTCCATTTATATTATATCTGGAGCTTCAATAAATGACTATACTTAAAGACTATTTGCACAGCATATTTTTATATACGACATCCTTTCTAAGGTGACATACTGTGACAAATTATAATCTAAAGGCAATTTGCCAAAGTAAGATAAACAGAACATCTTCCAGTGACTCAGTAATTACATCTGCATATTATTAGTACGCTCCCCCTGCAGATCCGTATCACTACTCTTCTATGGTTTTCAAAGGCAAAAGCTCCCTCTCAAAATTATTTTACAATTTTTCTCTGCAGCAACAGTGATTTTAGCAGGCAATACAGCCTGGAAATGCTCAGCTAACTATATCAAATGTCTTTCTTATTTACCAAAATACCACCTAAGCCATACAACATCTGAAATCCTGAGCTACTGATTCACAGTGCTATTTCATGAGCAGAAGTTGTTCATCCCTTTTCACCAAGATTGAATTACCCTGCACATGCAGCAGAAAGGTTAGCTGTAGAGAACTAATCCTGCAGAGCTCCGGCATACTGTCTCTGAAACACTGCAGGCTCTCTTCTCATGGTGTCTGGAACAGGAATTACTGCCTATCAGCAAATTAACACCCTACAAGACTATTGCTCAAATAGAACAATAATAAATGGAAGGTAATCATCACTAAGAACATATGAGGGCAATGATGGTGGCTCCAAATCTCATCACTCAGACAGCAGGAATTCGCACACAAAGGTCCTTCTCCTGCCTATTTTGCTAGACTGTTATATCATTTGTCTTGGTGACTTTCCCAAGACTTCAAAATGACAGACTCTACTATTAATGCTAATGGCATTACACTCATTACTTTTTGATTAGTTTGCCATTATTACATATTTTAGTCAAAACTATGGTGACCAGAATTCCATCAAACAACTGTTTGCATACTTGTATAGGCAGGAGGAAAACAAACATTCTCACTCCCAGTTCCCTGAAAGGTGACAGAGCTTTGTAAACATTATCCTGTCTAAGTTAGCATGCAAAACAACTGTGTTTAAAATCCCGTTCCTACTGGTTTTGACGCTGTATTTTATAACATCACGGCAGAACTGCAGGATCTTCTGATGGCATTCTCCGGTGTCCCTCATTTCCAGGTCAAGGATCTGCTTAAGCGTTTCGGGGGCTTGCCATTCACAGACCTAGTGATGGGGAGCAGGGCAGACACCATCAGGGAACAGCTTGGACAGGAGCAAGAGGTTATAGAGGTACAAAGCAATCACCCTGTTCAGCACTGCTTTCACAAAACTTCCCATGGCAGGGCAGCATGCCACCAGAGAATATATCCGGTAAACTGGCCTCGTGGGATGTTGGCTTTATCATATCTTGGGCAACGCTCAACCATAAACATTAGAGTGAGAAATGCTGAAAGGCAGAAAAGAAAGAGGCCTGCAGCTCAAATTCTGTCCTTAGCTAAGGATTTGTAATCATGGCGTTTTCAGATTCCATTCTGTCAAGGGGTGGGAGCAGGAAGTGCATGTCCAAAGGCAAGCATGATTGATTTTCAGGACCTCTTCTCATACAGCCTCTTAAGCAGGTTCTGCAGAGCCCACAGCAGTCTTATAGCATTGTCCTTTCACAGTGGTTCCACATCTACTTTCTTCTTTCTCCAACACCAGTGCCCCTGAGGAGCAAATAACTCAACCCACCCGAAACATGAAAATCATTACAGCCATTTGTGATCTCAAAGAAAATTACCTTTGTATTCTGAGATAAAAAAACCACCATCATTTTCTGGCAGATATGTTTGCTATTTATGTTATTGGAAGGTTTTATAATACATTCTTGATTAATTTGTAAGGCTGTCTTTGTATTTTGGAGCCAGGCACAGACTAGAAGCAATTTTCAGGATACTTAGAGTGCAATAAAATACAGCTTTTACGAGATTGATTTAATGTTCATTATCTTCACTGCAAATTCTCAACAACGCTCTATGGCTTTACCTTTTCTGTTACATCATCCGCTTTCTGGACAACTTCTTCCATTATAATCTTACAGGCTTCTTCCACAAACTTCTCTCCTGCTTTTGAGTCCATTATTGGACCATTTAGGATGACTCCATCCACCAAAACGGCATTCTTCTTCTGGAGCATCTCCTGTTTGCAAACACCAACTGTAAGAGAAATAACTCATCATTAAAGCAAGGATAACTAAATAATGAATTAAAAAAATATATTCTCTCACTGCTGGAGATTTAGTCAACTTAAGAAAAAACTCACATGGACTTTTTACAGGTACAAAAATCTTAGATTTTGGTGGAAGAATCTTTGCAGACAGAAAAACAAGGTATTACTTCAAACATAGACTCTTATTCTGTAGGCAATAATAGCCTACTTGTATCAACTGCTTTCTCTAGCATACAAAAGCATGCAAGAGACCCTCCAAACACAGACAAAAATTGAGTTCTGGCTTAAAACATGTTACAGCTGGATAAATAGAAATACAGTGAAAGATAATGGGCATTTTTCTTAGTTGAAAATGTTTCCCTCTACAAGCCATCTCGCTGCTCCCTTTATTTCATGAAATAATTTTCTGTATCTTTCTGCTGCTCCTTCCCACCAGCCAGTCCTCTTGTTCTGAGTCTTCTGCATTCATTGCAGAGTGCTTCCCTGGCCCACACTCCATGAAAATAAAACCTTTCGATGTCACACACCTGTACTTCTTTCTGCCCTTATCCTGTGAAGTGCCCTCAGTCACTACTTACAATAAGTAATCTGCTGGGCAGATTACCTTGTTTATTCCCTTCTCCAGTGATGATCTCTTTCCCCTCCCCCACCTTTACCCAGGAGACGTACTCTCCTGATGTGTTCTGTGAACACATTTTCACTTCTTCCTTTACATTACTCCTGAGAGCACGCCCAAGATGTTTGTAGGCCAACAGTGACAACTACGTATCTCTTTCATGTATTGATTTCATATGGAAAGACCAGGACTCCGGTTTTCATCAACAGGAGGATGAAGATGAAACTGAGACATTTGGAGATATCGAGGGAATAGATATTTGAAACAGTATCGCGATGAAAGGAGGAGCGGTAACCACTGTAGCCAAATTATCTGGGTTACAGGCAGTATCTGTTCACTGATCTTGCTTTAGAATAGCTGAGTTCCATAAAGCTGGACAGCACTGCCACGATGGGTTGTCTTCATTCACACTGAGGATGGTGCAAGGCTGGGGTGTATGGAGAAAATTCTGTGCCCAAAACAACTTTATCTCATTGCTTTACTTTTTGCTCCACTTACAAAGCAGTGAAGACAGGTGGCTCTTTCACAGGTCTAAACAAACAACTGAACTTCCAGAAGGCTGCCAGGCACTGCATTCTGAAACATTCATCATGCTTATCATAATTACAGCTCCTCATGCACAGGAGGACATAGAAGAACAACAGTGCTGCTTAGAAATGTGCATCACTTCAAGGTCCAATGATTGAAAGAAACCCTGCTAATCCCATGAGCTTTTATTTTCTGGTGACTCAGAGAAGCTATTCAGTTCACTTTGACTTATCATGAGAGACATGACAAACAAGATAAAATTCTAACATGAGATGGGACCTCACACTTCCCATAATGTTGCCAACAAAAATGACATATCCCCCTCCCCTTCTCCATGCATTTCTGAAATTACTTCTATTTTTAATCCAAATGGGCTGTATATTAAATTTTCCTGAACAGAGTAGACTTCAGCACATTGTTATAGGAAAGGCATAAATGTTCTTATGGGACAGATGGAAAACAAGCAGGCAAACAGTATTAAATCTTCAACAGGCAAAGAGGGAAAATCACAGGCATCAAATATGTCAATTCTCATCATGCTTTCCAGCACACCACAGCAGAGGCACGATAAAGAAACTGCAGCTTTGAAAAAGTCTTAGATACTTATCTCTGGAAACACAAGCTAGTAGATCAACTTTACAAGACTTAAAACCCTTAAAAAGATATTACCAGGAAATGGGCAGAGAGGACAGAGACTAATTTTTTTTTGAGACTTAGTTATTTGATGCATAAATAGCTGCCTTAAGCTGCCTTTTTAACATAAACACAAAAAAGAATTTCAAGCTCAACATCACTTGGAGGGTCTATGATCTCCATGTATGCCAAAGGTGTTTTGTTTCTATTAAAAAGAGAACAGGACCTAAAAAAAAAAAAACCTATGTGGGAGTTTAATGTTTCCCACAATAATATATTAATATTGCAGAGCAGAGATATTGATACTTCCTTTGGTTACAAGCAAAATAGATGGTTGAGCAAGAGAGCTCACTAATTCTTTAACTCTTTTCTTGTTTGTTTGGGGTATTTTTGTTGTTGTTGTTTGGTTGATTGGTTTGAGGTTTTTTGTTCTCCTTCAACTCTCAGGTGTCTGCTGGAAGCAGAGTTGTGAAAAGAGTTTCTATTGTTAATTCCCTTAGCCCTATTCCTGTCACTTTGCCCAGAGATAAGATACCAGTGTTTCCCTGACCTTACAATGATCTTTTTACAGGAATTCTGCAAAAGCAGAACTTTACATTACTTTTTCTACCAGTTTTTTAGGGAACTGAGTCATAGGTCCAACAACTTTCCATTTGAAGCAGGTCTGTTCACTTCTACACAGAGTTTTACAGTCTCCCTAGGATGCTTTGTGGGTCCTGAGGAAGAAGATATGCTCTGGAAAACAGGTGATGGCCTACCCCTGTTCCCACATCTGTTTTGGAACTCGGGCACAGTCCATGAAAGAAAGGCAAAGCAGAGGGGTTAGAAGGAAAGGATGGAAGACAGCCTTCATTTCAACAGCATTTTACCTGTGTAAAGCTCCAGCAAAGAGTTTGTAACTTTGCCCACATTTTATTTCATGGAATAATACTTCCTGAAATTACTTACCATTTCCTCAATATTTTTTTGGTTATCACTTATAATTTCAATTTGACTTTGTTGCAAATTCTGCCCTGGAATATACCATAAGACAATTACTTGCAATTAGCAGAAACAATTATTTTACAATAAGGCACTAAACCAAGCCTCAAGCATACACATTTTTCTGAGGTAGTCTTCAGGTTTTGGAAACCACTACTGGATACATACACTCTTCTCATCCCTCATGACTTTTCTGCAATTGATGATACTTAATCTTCTACTTGTAATTGTCTGAATTCTGGAGTTCTTATGAGATGGTCAAACTCTTCTTCGTGAAAAAATTAACGTGTTCCCTCTTGGTTACAGTAAAACCCTGACGATGAAAACTAAGTAGATGATAAACCTCTGAAATTCCACAACATTTTTTCTTTTATCACATTTTCTAGAAGAGGCCAACAACCAATTTACTATGCTTTAGATTGATGAACCTCCAGAAAGATTCCAGGTTCACTTTCTATGCCACAGTTAAATAGATGCCTTTAACACATTCTTAGAGCTCAGCATCCAAGCTAAGAAACCTACACTATGTTGATGATACACCGTCTCTTAAGAAAAAAAAAAAAAACAACATTCATCAAATGCTCACAACACTGTTTTCCATTAAAAATGTTGGGCTTTTTATATATGTGTCTCAAATCCTGATTGCACTAAAGGAACATAAGTTTCTTTGAAGTGGGAAAGCCCACTTCATAGAAACAGCATCTTGTCACATGTACCTCTTTTGTTTTCAAATATGAGAGGGAAACCATCTAGAGATGTGGCTGTAATAAATGTGTTCTTTCCTATTTGAGAATACAGAAACACACTCTGAAGCAGACTCAGGAAACAGACTTCCAGAAAATACATCAAATACAACTTCAGCCAAATGGCTCCAGGCTTGAAAAGGAACTAAAAATTTAGCAAATTTAAGTGCTTTAACACAGAGATTAAGAATTACTGACTGTTTAAGATATCCTTCTGCAAAAGAGAAGACTCAATCCTGCTCCAGTTGAAGGCAATTGGGCATTCAGCCACTGGCTTCAGCAGCAGCAAAGTCAAGCTCATAATTCTCATATTTCATCCTGAAAGAAATATTCTATTACAGAAGCCTAAGGATTTCCAACCACCATTTCATTTTTATGATCAATATTATTTTCCCAGCAGCAAACATAAATTAATTGGAGTTGGAATAATGTACAGAAAAAAATAAGCATTTTTTCAGATGTTTCTATATCTTTGTATAAGTAGTACCATATATTTTAAAAGCTTCATCTATGTTTCCATATTTGACTGCTAAATCCTTGCACTACAAAACAAAACTGAAGTAGTGTACTTGGCTCATTCTAACAATATTTGGGAGAGTAGTATGAAATGACCAGAAAGATTTACTGCTCACAAGGCAAATGAGGAAACAGAAGGGGGTTGTTTTGAAAGAGTAGCTTGTGCTTGAATGTCAGAGCCAAATCCTGTTCAGTTTACACTGTATTAGCACCACTGACTATTTGAGGGAATGCAAAAAGCTGGCTTTAACTAAAGGCCTATTTCTGCTTTGTAACAAATGCAGTAGTAATTGCCAGCATTAATCAGAAAAATAAAAAAAAAAAATCAGATTTCTCATTCTGTATGATCTAGTCATGAGTCTTCTTTCAGTGTGTCCCGCAAAAGAAAACAAGTGCCTTCAGCATCAAGACTCCACACCAACATGTTTAATGAATTACTGTGGTGCCATATCATGTATCAAAGCATTAAAACACTTACTTGTCCCACACCATGTAGCTATTTGAGTCCCTTGGTATAAATAATCTTTAAAGACACTTCTGTTTCTTTAATCACTGCTTTCTGCACATATGAATAAAGGAAAGCCATTCCAGTCTTAAGGCAAAAATACATTGTTTTTTCGTAAACTGATTTCCTCAGCCTGTTGCCAAGTAAAGGAAATGCAGTTTTCTTAAAATCCAGCATATAAAATGACTTGTCCTGAAAAAGCTATCCATATTAAAAAAAAAAAAAAAAAAGTAGGCATGGGTATGGTAGGGTTTATGTAATTCCTCCTATATTACACATTCTTGTTTTACAGATTTATGGGCCAGGCCTGTAGATAGAGAAAAGTTTGGGTGCTTCCTCTCAGAAGGTCTGCAACAGCCACCCCCACAGAGGAATCCTCTGACTGTGAAAAGGCAAATGTGACCTTTATAGAGCAGGACCCAAGGAAAACAAAAGTGCTTATGTCTGGGCTCCAAAACCCCTGAATAGGCTCATTGAGCACGCTGCTAGCACTGAACAGCAACAGCACAACAAATGGGTCCTATTCTCCATCCCACACCTGAATTTCCCTTTCCTAAAGGAAGGGTTGGGAGAGTTAAATGAGCAGAGGAGACCCAGCAATGAATATCTGACAGGGAATGTGAGGTCCCCTCTAGGACAGAAGTCCTGCTTTCAGAGGTATTTCCAGAGTTCTGAGGGGGCACCCTTTTGAGTTGAATGGTCACAACATGTTGACATGTTGTGCAGCCCTATGCAGGATTTGCTTAAAAAAAAAAAAAAAAAAAAGGGGGCAAAAATTTTTTTAAAAAAATATTCTGACATTTTTATGCAGCCAAACCTCAAGAATTGATGTTAATTTTTCATAACAACTCTGCAATGCTCTAACCAAGTAACTGCGGGAATGATTCATGCTGTAACATTTCCAATTAGGAAGAAAGGCTGTGGAGAATCAGAATTCACCTTGATGCAAAACTGAGAAACAGCAAATGCCAGCTATGAAATCCCAACTCCCTGACTCCAACGAGATTCTTTCAGCTCACATGTCCTAACTCATAACACCTGCTAAGAGTGTAGGAAGTATCTGAGAAACAAAACCCTTTTTATTTTAATTAAAAGTTGTGTATTGATGATGAACATCTATTGAATGTTCCTTTTTCTGTGGGAAAGTGACTGAATCCGCACCATCCAAGTCAATCAAAGGCACTGTCCATGGGATAGAAAAGCTAACTTCAGGAGGCCAAGGTCAGACAGAAATGATGAATATAGGTGTGACCCACACAGAACATACAGAATACCTGAGATTTTTCTGGTTCCCAATGGAAAAAAAAAAAAAAAGATTAAATGAAAATACAGAAAGGTTTGGGTTTTTTTCAAATTGAAGTTCTGCAGCTTGTTTTAAAAGGCTTCCTGACAGCCTGCAATTTCATGCAAGAACTTTGTCTCTCATCATAATATAAAATCAATTTTTAGCTCAAGTCTTTCTAAAATCAACTAAGCAGGCAGTAATTTACTAAAACTGAGTTTTATGGGATTCAATGCAAGTTAAAATGTAGAAATTGGTGAAAAGTCTAAATTTCATTTTAGGAAGTTTTACCTCTACATTCAAGTTACAGTCAAAACAAGTCTCTTCGTCTCACTTTTTCATATCATAAACATTTCCATACTTTCTGCTTCCTACAAAGGATTTCCAATTGCTTTCCAGTTGCTGTTCAGTAACTCATATCTACAACATAACTCTGAGATACGCCCTTATTTACTAACATGGGGAAGCTCGTGCATAGCTAATCAGGATGTAACTTTCCAGCCCACTAGGTTCTCTGAACTAGTTCCTACGTAGATATTCATAATTTATTAGCCTATCAGTTCAGTGTAAAAGCAGTTTGGGGTAGCTCAGTGCACTTTCACAACGCAGCAAGTTGCCTTGCCCAGGTTATTGCCAAGCTGCTGGTCACACCAGCCGAGATCAGTCATGCAGGTGAGGGACAGAGCAGGGCTCTGGACACACCACTTCAGGTTGTGCCTGCCTTGGCTTTACTACCTATATTTGGGAAACCCCTCTTGAGCAGCAAGAGGCCAGGCTGCCTTTACTAGAGCATCAGTCTGGATGGTGCCTGGTGGGAGCACAGACCTGATCCTACTGTGCATGCTAGGGCTCAGAAATGAGACTGTGACCCCAGCAAGGCAGCTCAAAGAGGCCCAAAGAGAGCCACCACACCACCTGTAATCTGACTGCACACAGGTCCTCCTTAATTCCTCCATCAAATGCAGAAAATGGATACCTTATTTTGTTTGGGATTTGTTTGGTTGGGGTTTCTTTGACCATGCCAAAACTTAAATCCGTCATTTGACTTCAGCATTAGCACTGCAACCTAATACCAGGTACATACAGCATCTGTCACCAGCTCTTCAGAGTTTTTTAACATGGCATATTGGTCCCAAAGAGGGCTCAATAATGCCTCAACAATGGAGTAGGGACTCATAAGAAAAATTAGTTTAAGCAGCTCGATGAGACACTGCAAGCTGTCATACAGTGCAACTAGCAGAGGGACACCAAGCCACTTAAAGACAATTTTTCTTGTTGAAACTCTGACATTTGCCAGTGGATAAGACCATATTTATAAGACTTTTCAGCATACATAAGATGAGATGTGACAAAAGGCAGAGATAGCTAAGTTTTAGAGCCACAAGCTCTTCCAAATTATCTAGATTTAACCAACTACTTTGTAGAATCATTGCTACTTTGCTGGCAAAAGACCTTGGTCACTAAGAACCATCTTTCTCTCACATTCTTGGCACTGAAAAGCTTCTGGTCCAGCAACTTTTACTTTAAAAGACAATTCTATTTTCTGACACTCAACAAGTTTTTCATTTAAAAAAAATAAAGATCATATACACTGAAGAAACAGTAACAGAGATGGACATACATACATTTGAATCGGGTCAAAGACACCTTTTATTACCCTTAGATGAGGGCTGACAATAATTATCAACAGAAACAATCACTACTGACATGCCACGAAACAACAACCATTTGCCTTTTCAATTTATTATTCCCTCACTGCACATGTATAAACCCCAGTAATGCTAAAATAAAATTACTTGTGTGCACAGATGGTAGAACAAAAAAAGGGGGGAAATGGCCCAAATTTAGCCATGTCCTGCTGAGTATCCTTGACTCATCCATGCTTTACCAACAACTACCTCCTACAACCTCTACAGGTTGTGACAAGAGACAAAGAAAAAAGGCAGTAGGAAATTTAACTTCTGATTTTCACAAAGCTTGAAGATGTAGTTTCTGTAAATATCTGGGATGACCATAAAAAACTACCTCAAATCAGATCATAGAGTGGGTGTAAGTCAGAAATACAAAGATATGTACATCAATGTGTCCATTTTTTCTGTCTTGAATATGTAATAAATGCTTATGCAAATATAAGTGATCTTTAAAGAAGCAGGCAGCTTAAAATAGTCAAGAGCAGGGAAATTAAGGCACATGAAATTTAAACTGTTTAATAGGCAATAATAGCTGAATCAGTATGCAACAAGATCTCCTAATGCATTAAAAAGTGACAATTCTTGGTTGTATAAGTGACAGTTTAAAAGATGCCTTAATCAAGAATGAAAAATTATTTATTGAACTTTTCAAATGTCAAATTAAGCTTCTTCACTAAATGTTCATTAACTGCCAAGAAAATTCTTATTAATTTTAAAGCACCATGAATGCACTCACACAGAATGGTTTTATTTGATGCAATCTTCATGCCTTGCAAAACGACATCTCCCTTCCTCTGATGAAGTGATATCAGCAAAGATCCTAGTACCTCTTTTATCAGATCAGACTTTAAGACACAGGAGAGATAGTATCCCCCTGCTCTGACCAAAATACTAGCCTGAGTGTCACATTACCAGAGCCTTAAAGTCACCCTAATTTCCAAGGTGTTTTACCACGCTCCACGATACAGCTGTTTGAGATGGCAACACCTCACACAAAATGTTTGCCAACTCACCTCCCCATTCCACTGCTGGTGCTGTAAAACCATGTAACTCCCCATTCACACCACACACACACAGAGCCACCAGCAACTCAGAAGTTAAAAAGCAGCATATTGCATAAATGCTGGCTGCTCTCTTCCTCTTGTGATTGCCAGCCTGACTGTTGATGAGCTAGCAGCTTGCTTGAAACTCTGCTTGATACACTCAGACTTAAGCCCCACAAGGGAACAGCTCACCTATTTTTTTTCTCCAAATACAGAATTTGCCAGGCTTTCTCCATGCCAAATCAGCCTTGGAAAACTACCCTGATGCCAAATGACTGAGGTATATATGCAGTAAAGATCCCTTTCTGCAGCTAGGAGCAGGAATTTATAACTTGGCCCCCTCTCATTAATAGGATTTTGCTGTCTTTTGAGTGAATGGAAGCACAGCCAAAAAAAAAATCCTGTTACTCATGCCTGCATAGTCATTAAGTCTTCCCTTGTGGACCTTGTGATGTCTGAGAGAAATTAGGCTCAACTAGCAACCAGCAAGATGAAATTCACGTGGTCACTTTCAGATATATTGAGGGGGTTTAAAAAAGAAAAGGAATAAAAAAAACAAGGAAAAGAACCCAGAGTGTCACCCCTCAGAGTGCTCCCACTGTGCCCACTGCAGCAGCGACTGCAAGTGCTCACTCTCCGCACATCCAAGTCTCCATTCCAACTGTGTCCACTCCGCCAGCTGCTCCAGCTGTGCAAGGCAAACACAATGCAAGTGCAGCAACAGGCAGGTGCCTTCAGTCTCTCTCCCAGATGCTTTCCAATAGAACTTTAAAAGCTAAGAGCACAGAATATCAGTACTGAAAGGAGAACTGCACCCATCAGCCCAGAAGGTCTGGTTTTAACAATGAAGTCACATGCACTTATTAAAAAAAAAAAAAAAAAGAAATATTTCAGCAGGCAGCAAAGTTTTACAACCTCAAGAACCGTAGAGCCAAATTTCTACAATAACTTGAGCTTATAGAGAAGGCTACAACACAGCCTAACTTCATTCACCCACTTCATCCCACTTAAGTGAAGTTCATTCACCAGATAGAACCTCACAGAAAACACAGAAAATCATCAAAGATAAAGGAGAGGTCTGTGAGAGTAAAGAATTCCTCATGAGAGGTAAAGTGGAGAGAAATAACAGATGCTACTCATGAATAAGGTAGAGAGACTGGAAAACCTGCAGCAAGAAGGGTGGAGATCACATTACCATTAGACATATTCTGTTTTACCAGCACAAGCCAAGGGTTTTGGAAGGAAATTAGGACTTTTGGTAGCATACAACAGGCAGTATTAGAACAAGAACACTACTACCCGGCTAAACCACCAGGATCTCAGTCTTAGTGACTGCTGGCAGCATATCTTTGGGGTTGTGTTGGCAGAGGATATAAATATAAGCAGCATCTGAAGCAAATGACTTTTGGAGCTGCTGTCACTCATACAGTACTGCCTCTGGTACTCATTTAGTACAGCCTTAAACTACTATGGGCACCACAACATATTTACTACACACCACAACTGTCATGAAGCTTTACAATGCTCATTCAATTTACATCAAATAAAGCCAAAGGGACTCGCTGTTTTAAAAATACTAAGTTTCTGGAGTTTTCTTTCAAATATATAATTTTGTTCATAGATTTTTTTAGACCAATATAGTGCTAATAATTTGGATCACCCATGAATGTAAGAGGAGACTTCTCAACCTGGGAATAAAGGCATTTTCACTCTTTCATCCATAGGGTAAAATATAAAAGAACCTTATTTGGTCTCAAGCCTTTTTTTATAGTTTTCATAAAGATATTCACAATTTGAGATAAGTGAAGAAATTCTTATCAAGAATATTGATTTTATGGGAGAGGGGGGGAGCCATCTGCAAACACTTAAACTATTTTCTGACTTAGCAATCAGGTTCCATTCACAAGACTAAGGACTTCCTTGTTTCTTAACCTTGCAAATTTAATCTCTGCATTTTCTAAGCTCCTCCAGCAGTGTCATTATTGTATTAGCCATAGGTCATCCACAGTCCCAACTTTCATAAACATATGGTCAACTTTCACTTTTCATTAATTATGCAAAGCCTCCCTCTTCATGCGGGTAAAGAACTTGATAACACATTCATAAAACAGGACTGACTTCTCCCTTACTAAGACCTTTTGTTCCAAAGCAAATCACCGTATTGCTATATATCACTACATTATTCTGGTGCCTGATGAAAAAAAAAAAAAATTAAATTAACGGTACTCCTCTTTAAAGATCACTTATTTCAACAAAAAAATACTGTTCTGCAACGTTCTTATGACAACTGTTGCAAGTCTGTGCGTTATTAAAGCACCCCGGCTAGGCTGCAGCTGCGCTGTGACGAGAGGAGGTTTCGGGCGGATCCCCAGCACGCAGCCCCGCACCTGGCCTGCGAACCCAGCCTGCCTCCTTCCTCTCGCCGCGAACCCCCCTCCTCGCCAAGCTCGGGCATACCCGTGATGGGGAGGCTGCAGGAGCCCCCGCAGGACGAGGAAAGGGTTAAAAGCCCCGAGTGGGGCAGAGAGCGAGCGGCTTCCCTCCTCCCCTTCTCTCCCGAGCCCCTCCGCCCGCAGCCCGGCCCAAGCGGGGACAGAGGAGGGACAAGGCGGCCAGCGTTTACCCTCCATGTCGACGTCGCGCTGGGGCCGGAGAGGAGCGGAGGCCGGTCCCGCTGTGCCGTGCCGTGCCCTGGCCGCTGCCGCTCCCGCAGCCTCCGCCGGGGCCGCTATAAATACCCTCGGGGCCCGGGCCGCGTCCGCCCCTCCCGCGGGGCAGGCCGAGCCCGCGAGGGCCGCGGGATGCTGGGGGGGCCTCATGCCCGGGGCTGCCTTCACTGCCCAGTCCGGGGGTCGTGGCAGCCGCCGCTTGTGATAGCGGGTTTGTTTCGCTGCCTCTAAAGCCTGACCCGCTGCCTTAAAGCCCCCGTCGGGGCTGCGTGGCTCCCCTGTAGGCAGGCAGCCCTCTGCAGCCCTCGTCCAGTTCTCTGCCATCGCCACCCACCGAAGGCAATTTTCACAGAATCCCAGAAGATGCTGAGTTGGAAGGGACCCACAAGCATAATCAAGTCCAGCTCTTACACCTGCGCAGGACATCCCCAAGAAACACACCAAGGGTACTGTCCGAACACTTCTTGAACTCTGTCAGGCTTGCTCCTGTGACCGCATCCCTGGGGAGGCTGTTTCAGTGCCCAACCATGCTCCGAAGAGCCTTTTTCTAATATCCAACCTAAGCCTCCCCGGCACAGCTTCAGGCCATTCCCTCGGGTTCTGTCACTGGTCACCACACAGAAGAGATCAGTGCCTGTCCCTCTGCTTTCCCTCACGAGTAAGTTGCAGACTCCAGTGAGGTCTTCCCTCATTCTACTCTTCTCCAGGCTGAACAAACCAAGTTTTAAGGACTCTGGGTGAGTTTTGGCTGACATCTCCTTTGCAGGTCATCCCAGGACACCTGCCCCATTCAGCACAACATAGGCCTTCTTTTCATCCCTTTATTTCCTCCTAATTACTACCTCTTAAAATAAATTTCCTTCCAATTACTACCTTTTAAAGGAAAAAGGTAAACAAGCTTTGGGTTTGAGTGCTGTTGACGCAGGAAGGTCTAAAAGTGTCCAAAAATTAACTATCAAAATTTTATGTCTTCCCTTAAAATTCAATCCTGATTAAAGATATTGGGGAGTAGTGAAATATTCTCATGTGAATTAAACATTTAGTCACGTGTAATATCCTATTTTTTCTTATTTGCGGGGAAGTGTAGCCCTTTTGTAGCTTAGCAGCAGATTCTACCAGGCCATTAATAATTTGTACAATTGGAGAAGGTAATTTTGTAGCCCAATAGATATCCTACACTGGAAGAGATAAGTATTTGAACCGCATTGTGATAGATAAAAGCGATTGATATCGCTAAATTGAGAGTTTGTAGTTGCCTGGAAACATGCAATTGTGGTATGATTGTATTCATCGTAGGTAAATGAAAGACAGCCCCAATCAAAACTATGTATTTCTGCTGCTTCAAAAGAGCTAATTTCCCCAAACTGAGAAAAACAGTAGGGGCAGCTGACAAGGAAAATCATAGTCAGTGTGAACATCAAAAGAGGGGCTCTCATAAAGCCTCTATTAAATGGCCAAAGGACTATGACTTTGCAATCACAGAAGGCAGTAACTTTATTGTAAAAACTCAGAGGTGGCAGTCAGAAAGAGAATGGAAAACAAAGAGAAATTATATAAATTAACAGTTGCTATAAATTAAAAGGTACAATATCAGAAAATTATAAGTTAATAGGCAAGAAAAAATATCCATCGTTGTCACAGCTAAACAGGACATTTAAAGTCCTAGGAACAAAACAAAACCCAGTGACAATACTGGCCCATGTAGTAAATGTAGTTCCTAAGTGGTTTTGTGCTAATGTGTAAAATGCAAAATGTTCTATAGGTACTTTTGTGCTACAAAAGAAACAAGCAGATGGTTCTCAAGGGGATTATAAAGAACTGTTCCAACCTGCTAGTAATTAAGAAAGATAAGAATCATGATTTGTGAAATTCCAAAGGGGTGTTGATCTTATACCAGTAGTAAAAAAGGAGCAAGTAAAATGAGAAGAAAATACAGGCCAACACTGGCACCCTAAAATATAAAAGGGGTAACATTTAATTTTAAAATATTTCAAAGTAAGTAATAGAAAGAATTCCAGTCCTTTTTGTGAAGACCAGGTCAAATCAAACTTCTCTAGATTCATTCTTTGATGAGATTGCTTGTTTGGTTACATGCATACTGATGGTTCAGATTTTAAGTCTGAAAGAAAATGTGGCACCCCATAATATCATTAAAGCAGTTGTTAAATAGAGTAGGCCTTGCCCAAATAACTGATGACAAAAAGTAACTGCAAGTAAAAGAACCTTCTTTGAATGGTTATGTTCCTCTGAAAATGACCCCAAAAGGAGAAAAATGGTAAAGGTACCAAGCAACCAAGTGGAATAGTCTGAATTGAGTGGCAAACTGGACCTTGTCAAATGAAATAAATCTACTTTAGCTAAACCCCTGTAATAAGCTTGAAGGATTGTAGGTGTTGTGTACTGAGAGAGTGATGGCACTCACTGGAAATGATTCAGGGGTTGTAGTCACCAACTCATCCTAAACACTGACTGTGGCATTGCTAAAAGGAGGGACAAACCTGCGTCAAGGGAGTAGAAAATAGGGAACGTAGTTTTATCTCTGGATATATCACCAATAAGACCAATCTTGCATACTGTGTTCCTGCCCATGTTTTGAAAAAAAGTCAAAAAATAGTAGAGGGGGCAGATTAAGAGCTGAAAATGTGATTTGAGAGTTGGAGAAAAATGCTGCTAAGTGAGGCTTAAAGAGCACAATCTGTTTATCGTATCAAATAGATTGACTTGATTACAGCATGTAAGTACCACGATGCAGAAAAAAACTACTGGATTCTGAAGGGCTCTTTAATCTAGTGGAGAATGGCATAACAAGAAGCTGTGGTAGAAACTGAAGTCAGACAAATTTAAATGTAGCTCAAAATTTTTCTTCTTAAGGTGACAACACATCACAGGCTACTGCTGATAAAGGCACCAAGAAATTTTTAATGGTTTTATATCCCTCAACCAGGACAAGATGCCTTTCTGGAAGACAGCTTTTTAGCTCTCACTGCTTGTACGTGTGTGAAATTTAATGACACAGGATACAGAGGAGATCAGACCACATAACTAATAGTCCTCTGTGTTTAATTTTTTTTTCTGCTTATGTTAAGTAATTATAAGAAGGGGTGGCTATTGTGAGCATCTGCTCATGATGATATTCTTTGTCAATTGACTGCAATCAGTCTGAAAAACATGACTACCCTGAGTGTGTAGGATTCTAAATGATTGCAGTACATAAGACATTCTTGGCAAGCAGAATATGAAATACCAAAAGACAATCAACATTAGTCACCTATTCCCATTTCTCAGTGCACTAAGCTGACAAGATTTCAATTCATTTAGGTCAAAAAGGAGCTCAGATGAGCTTAAGGAGAAGCTGAAGGAAAGAGCAGAGGCATGAATCCATTAAAAACACTGGCCATCAGACTTAGGTAACATGATAATTAAACAAAAACTTTGAAATGCTGGCAGGCAAACCAGACAACTAATTCAATATGCAATATTACACTAGTAAATATACATCAGTTTTAAATATTTATGAATTTCTTGCCCAGCTTGTGCATAAATGAATCAAGTTACCTCACCTGGAGCTATGATCCCCCATAATGAGCTGTGGTATGCAGTGAAGACTAAAAGGTTTGACACGACAAGTAATGCCTACCTCTCTGAAAGCAGCCAGGACCACACAACTGAATTGTGTTGCACATAAACTATTGAGAACTGCATTTAAATATTAATGAACTAACATTCTTCTTAAATTGTTGTATTTGCCAGGATGTGAACTTGCATCTCTCTTCTGCTTACCAAGTTGGTATGGCAAAGTTACAACATATACCTGCTGATGCTACAAAGCTGAATGGCCTCAGTGGCCTTTCTGACCTCGTCACCTGTCCCCCTGCCTGAAGTTTATTCTCTGAGCACAGAACCTTTTCAACAAGTAAGGAATCTCCTCTAAACAATGCAGAACCCCAATGGCTGTAAACAAATATTTAACACAGTAGAGTAGAATAACAATTCATTCCTTACTGAAGGAAGAAAGAATCATATTGAAGAGGGAAAGTTAGATAGTTCCACTATCTTTTCCCCAGAAGAAGCTGTGGGCTCCGTTTTAAGAATAAAAAAGAATTCACCATTACAAATGGAGTAAAAAACAAAACAAAACAAAAAGGCTGCAAGATCCCTGAGCTTGAGAAAATCAGATCCAGATCCTGAGGCATTAATAACTGAAGTGTCATGGTTACTTCCATTGGTATCAACATCACCTATGGAACTCAAACATTAGCAGTCTGGTGCAGGAAACTGAGACAGGGAAGAAAAAGCATTAAGGCGCTGAAGGGCATTCATTACCTTTTTGATGCCTAGAGGAATAATGTTGCTGTGCTGCTGGATGCCAACCAAAGGTGGAGACTGATCATCCTATACAGTAAAGTGAAGAAGTAGTTAGGTTCTCAAGTTGCAGCATCTGATGCCTTCAAAGGAACTGTTGCCTTTCCCTGGTCTTAAAAATTAAAAGCCAAACACAGTTAAGGGAAAAGGAGTTTTTACTTCAGTGTTTATTTAAGGATTCTTACAGGTGCAGCACTTCATCCGGGTGGAATGTGCCGAAATGCACACACCCAATACATCTCGTATGCAATTTATAGGCCTGGCAAATTAGCATATCTATCAAAAACTCCCCAATCAGAGGCTTGAATGATTTTCCCATCCCAAGGAATTCTCCCCTGGATGGGCCTATCTTAGTTTACAGGATGTGTTCTAGGGAAGACCTTGGTTTCTAGGGCTTCCTGCCCTCCAACTGCAAAGCCTCCACAATGTTTGGTGTCCTGGATTAACAGAATATTAGGTCAAAGCTAAGTTATCAAACTTAAGGAATTACAAGTATGCATGCTAAAACCACTTATAGCGCATAAAAGCTATATAAAAAGGGTATAAAAAAAAGGCAAGAAATCATCATGGCATCAGAACAATACGACATTAGATGGCTGGCAAAACACATTGTTCAGAACGTCAAAGCCACGAAACATCAGCTGCTGAGGCTTGGACCCTAAAAGCACCAGCAAAGACAGCAAAGACAGCAGGAATTTGTGAATACTGAATTTAAGCCGCAGTACAGGACACTTTCTGGAGATAATATTCTGCATATCAGAGGTGTACAAATGTCACCTTGCAACACAAATAGTCCACATGTTTGCTTGGACAGCACATCTGCAGCTGCCCAGAGGTCACACATATAATGAAGATTCTAGGTGAAGGAAAGATGGGGAGCAGTTCACAAACAGCAGAATCTCCTGGATCCTCTTGAGGAAGGGCAAGGACGTGACAAATGCCAGGACTCAGTGCTGTCCCCGCTGGTGGTGCCAGGGGCAGGATGAGCAGGAAACAGCAGCCTGAATGAGTCAGATGCACTGGAAGGACTTCTCACCATTCCTCCACAGGCCTGGGCTGGACATCTCACGCTACTAGTTTTATCCCCACTTGTTGCTTTAATGGAAACTTAAAACTTCCACTTGCTGGCAATTCTAGTCATTTCATAGACTGAGCTTACATACACTTACATGTTGTGTATGTAAATCTGTTAAATCACATCTGTATTTTCTTGGAAAAAAAAAAATAGTAGGGTAATCCAAATAGGTCTGTTTATAACCCTCCAAAACTGCCTATTGTTCGTTCAAGTCAATAATGGGAATTGACTAACAGATCTAATTGTTATTATTCCCGTGTTTAATAAAAGCAGTGATGCAACATGTATTATTAAACAGTAGACTGTCTAATGTGCATGACCTCAAAACTGTAATACTATTTTTGAATAACTGGTGTGTCTTTTATATTGTCCTTTAATCACATCTTGGCAAACCATGTCATACCCCTTCTCTAATGCTTATCTTGGTGGGAGGTGAAAGAATTTAAAACCTCATAGGAGGAGGAGGAACCTCTCAAGATTTGGGAATCAGCCTACTCTTTCACCCATTGTGTTTTAATCAAATACTTTTCTGGAAAGATATGTGTTCTAGAAAAAATCAACATGACATTTTGCAGTGTCAAGAATCTTAAGAAAACCTTGCATGTTTGTTCCACACCTAAGAAAAACTAATCCTTTGTGGTTTTCCAAAAAAATTTAAACTGGGAAATTTTGAGCAGGCTAATTACATGACACCCTGAAATACCTTTGCAGCAAAGGCTGCAGTTTTCACACTAGCAACTCATAAAATAAAAGGCACAAGTATCTCGTCTAGAATGAAGATTTATGTCCTTTGTAGCACTCAGCCCCCAGAAGGTAACACGAGTGTAAGTGAAATGCACTCAGACAGGTCTAGCACTCCATCCAGTGCTTCTCATTGTGTGGAACCATTTGGGAGCAGATACAGATACCAGAATGTAAGAGAAACACATCTCCATTGTCTTCCAGGGCATGTAACCATGCTAAGGAGGAATAGTGCTTCAGCTTCCCATCTCTGTAAACTTCAGGAAAGAATGAAGTTTATATCAACTCAAGACAGATTTTACATGAATTCTTTCCTGTTGAAAAACAAGAGTCACGGACCACATAACATTTAAAAAGGATGCAAAGCAGCAGGCAATTTCAGAACCACACTGAGCAATGTTATTTAGCAAAAAACTAGCCTGTGGGTTCTGCAAATGAAATTACTCCCAACGCTCACTTCCATGAAAAATGTAGAATTCTGTGTACAAACAATGTATGCCAAGCAGCATGAAACTGCATTTGTGGACAAAAGAAAAAGCTTCTTTGAGCCATCTTCAAACCTAATTTGACCTTGGACAATTTCACTGCAATGAGAACAATTTCTTGTCTTTGTGTGAACACCTGTTATGGATAAAGAAGTCTGAGGTAAAATGGAATTGCTGCATGCAGGGATTATAATAGTTGGTGTCATGGCTGGGATACAAAGACTAGGAACAGCCGAGAAGCAAACAGCTGTCACCATCCCACACCCAGAACAAAGGGGTTTTTTAGTGGTAGCATGTTTTAGATAATGTAAATAGTGCATGTAGATTAGAGAGCCAGTTTCAGTTAAATGGCTTACTACTTTTCACTCTTCCTGGAGAAATGGAGCAGCAATAGGGAAGGGCCTAACTTCAGTGTAGTATTAGCTATGTGAAACCAGAAGGCATTTTTGGCCTGTGCCTGCTCTCTCATGCTACCACAGGCAGAAGTTAAATATTTCAATGGCCCTTTTTTTCTGAGTGTACACTTTGTTAAAAAGTACAGTTACACCAAACACAGTGATTGTGATAACTAAAAGTGGTTCTGACATTTAGGTCCCCGTGGAGAAAGGGAAGTGACCACTTACTTCCAGTTGTAACAGGTTCAACTGCAATTCGGGTCTGTCCTGCTGCTTCTGGTTTTCACACAGCTTTCACAACACTGAGCTGTATCACTGGTGCACATAGGCAGCATATGCAACCAGATGACCTTGCCAATTCAAGCTTAAGACCAAGAAAGAAATGCCTGGAAGCTGGACACTATACAGTAAAGATCAGTAATATTTGCAATTTGTTTTTTGTTGTTGTTGTTATTTCTCCAGCAGCCTTTTTCTAGCAAAGAAAAAGGTTAGTTTATGACAAAGCATCTTTTCTAAGATCAAAGGAGATAAACAAGAAATAAAAGCACCTCTCAGGCCAAGAATTATGCTAAGCAGCTCACTCCTCTTAGCATTCTCAGCCCTTACATAACTGTAAAAGTCCCCTTTGTTAGATTAAAGAAAACAGCTTGCATGCAGCCCATATAGGGGACAGGAAGGTCAAAGCAACACCAATGTGTTGCTGAAAGTGAACTACTATACTCCTGAGAGGTCAGGGATCTGAACTCCCATCTCCTGCATCCAGAGTAGTGCCCTGCACACAGAATACATTTCACACTACGAGCTTGGGAATGAGCCAGTGAGCTTAAATTATGACAGGGCAAAAAAGAAGTCCCAGCCCCTAACTAGGAGAAAAACCAAATTCTTGTTGCTGAAACATTATAATCCCTCTTTCTGCTTCTCAAGGATTCAGAAGACCACCTCCTCCAAAGAAAACACCATGAAAAGTGCCAGATGTTTCTGCTAATGGAGCTGAGGCAATCCTAGGACAGGTTTACCTGAGGAAGGCACTGATATAAGATGTGGCACTTAATGAGCATAGCACAACTTTTATCCTGGACTGTATTCTTCTGACATGGATACCTTTGGAGACCTTTTGTAATATGACCATTATATAAATAAAACAGAATCTGGAGTTTCTACGTAGAAATGGCAGTGTGTAAACACCTGAGAATAGAAGAATTTTGAATAAAAGGTTGTTTTGACTGTTTTCAGCTTCATTTTCACTTTGGTAAAGATACAGCTGAAGGGCTCAACTGGAGCCTGTATGCTGTTATTTCTTTCACCATCAAATGATTTGGGAGCACTATTAGATATTAGGATTGTGCGAATTGGTCTCTTAGGAACAGCAATTCACACAATGGTTTTAAGAAATTTTAGGAAGAAAAATAGAAAAACTTGGCTGAAAACCAACAATTGCAACTTGAGGGAAGAGTTTCAAAACCCTGGATCTTTCAGTTATGTAGACTCCTTCATGAAACATGTGGTATTGGATGGCTCAGGCAGGAAGGAGTCATTATTCCAAATAATATTATTCTTTATTTAATCATTTAGAACTGTTTTTCTCCTGAGACATCATCCATTCAAACTTTAATGGCATTCTTTGCCAGGACTTTTCTCTTGGGGTCTCTCTGCATTTCACAGGTAAAGAAATGCTGACTGTGACTGCTCACTCAACCAGTTGTATCAAAAATAGTAGAGATGACAACACTGCACAGTCCTCTGTACTTGACAAAATGGAAGAATACAAAGACTTACTCTATAAGCATATGAGAAAGAATGGAGTCACAAAATACAAGGCCAGTCAGCAGTGAAATGGAAAGAAAGTAAAATGAACTTTCACCTTGTTTTGGAAAAGACTCCGGTAATATTTTACAAATAAACTGAACTATATGGAATACCTGACAAATATATAAACTAAGATGTATGAATACATATACTATTAAGAATTAAATAAAGAGAAAATGCATCATTTTAACATATTTTTTAGTACCTACTTACGTAGAGCAGTACAGAGAAGTATATAACACATTTAGAAAGATGCTATTAAATTATATACTTCACAACCAACTATAGTACATTAAACCCAGTTAAATTCCCTTCTGAATCATAACCATCTTCAAACATTTAATGTCAAGAGCAACTTAAAACTAAAATATGTAATTTTACATCCTCTGTGTTGCATCCTGCACATAAGCAACCCATTTTGAAAAGCTTGACTAGATACACTTCTGGTATCAGTGTAGCAGTTCAGACACAGAAAAACCAGCACAACCACTGAACTAGATTCTCTTATCTCTGGTATTTAAAAGTGTTAAATCATTAGATTAGACCAGCACATTTCCTTTTAAAATAGGGCTACATATATTGACATAGATAATTCTTCCTAATCGTGTAGCTATTTGATTTCACTTCAAAGGTCAATCCATGTAGTTTAGAACTTCTCAATAAATAGCATAGCCCCCTAATATAAATTGACTTACTGTAGCAAAATTAGGTATCTCAGATTACCTCCAGTTTTACAAGATGATTCTTTAGGGCCATTTAATTTTTATTAGTGTTTGGCTATCAAAAATCAACACTGCTACTATTTTTGACCCCTCTCTGTAA
Source organism: Vireo altiloquus (assembly GCA_013396875.1). NCBI lineage: Eukaryota > Metazoa > Chordata > Aves > Passeriformes > Vireonidae > Vireo > Vireo altiloquus. Next base: position 150,976 of record VZRF01000570.1, on the reverse strand, counting down.
ATGCCTCTCTTTAATCCTAGTCTCTTGTGACTCAGTTCATTTACAGCGGCAGTGACAATAAGGGCTTCTGTTTCATTCTGGGTGCCTTGGTTTCTTTAGAGATGTCAAACAAATTCCTGAGTATTCTTAGTACTAGAATGGATGTAATAACTGTGCCTTTAGAGTTTTCAAGAAAAACCTCTGTTGACAGCAAACAGGACTTTTTGCTTGACAATCCCAGCTCTGAGTATCTTGTACACTTTATTGCTCTCATTTTCTCAGAGGCTAATTTTAAGAACTGGTTTAATAAGAGAAATATCCCAAAGAGTACTCTCTTTTCCTTTCCAAAGCATATATAAGTTTTTTGGAATGAATATCTAAATGTCCAACCCAGTCCAGAATCATTAGGAAAAACCTGTATTTATCATTTTGTTACTCTAAGGCTTTTTTCAGTATTCTAATTCTCACAACAATAAAAATCAGACACTAATTAGTTTCATAATTAGGCAAGCTATCAAAAATTGAGGGAGTCAATTAGTATTTGTCCCTTACCAGTCCAAGAAAAAATTATATTCAATAAAAATGTTAACAGCAAAATGGTAAATAACAGGACTGCATTCAGGGGGTTTCCAGATTCTAGTCAGCCCTAAAAGGAATAGGGAACTTTTGGTGTATTAAGGCATTAGAAACCCAATCTTTTCTACCTACTGGGAGCTATGCATGAGACTTTTCAAAGGTTTGTAACTCAGAGTTGAGTTTGTCTCTTTGGGAACTACCCGGTGATTTGTGTGCTCAGTGTCATTTTCTCTCCAAGGACAGCATAACTACTAATGCCTCTTTCACAGTCTCCTCTTCTCTGCACCCTGCTCCAGAGTGCTATGTACAACCTCTTGGTGTAAAGAATGTGCTGAAGCTTTCACTTTATGGTGTCAACACTTCTGCTTTCTTCTCTTTTGTTTAAAGGCTAGAAGCATATGGCCCTTAGAGGCCTTGAAACCCCAAAGGGTAATTTTTACAGGCATTGCATATGATAGAGACACTAAAAGTTAACCTAATTTGACAGCAGTCCCACCTGAAGGAGTTTAATTTATGAAAATTGTATAGGAAAGGACAGATTTTCCATCTGATCCATGCTACTATAGACAACAACAGAGAAAAATAAGATAGACACATAGAGTGACAACACAGGAAAACAAGCCTACGAGACTCCTGTGCTAGTCTCTAATGAGCTCTTTCTCCCTCACCCTGCAGAAAGGTCTAACAGAAAAACAAACAAACATTAAAAAAAAAAACCACAACTGGTTAATCTTGTTTTCAGAAGATGGTTTTTACAAGATTTGGCACAGTGTCTCCAGCTGTCACGGTCAAACATCTGAAAGCCTTGTCCAGTTTCTAGCGTGTCTCACTATCACTATATCCAGAATCATCAATACTTACACAGAATCTAATTAGCTGTCTCACAAGATAGAAGCTAGTAAAAAACAGAATGGACATGGAGAACAAACAACGGTCCAAATCAAGATGCACCTTGCTCAGGCACCAAGGTTTAAGCTGGTCCCCAGGAATGAAGCCAAAATATCCTTCCAAAGTAGATTGGAAGTAGAGGCTTGGAAGGTTTTGGTCTCTAGCAATAACATGATGGATTGCTTACTTTGTAGGACATTCTAGACTTCTTTAAAGGCCAAATTATCCTGGTACTTTAGAGTCTGAACACACTAGGAGTGCCCCAATCTCTTCTTCCCTTTTCCTGTGGTGTGGTGTGCTTTTGTCTTACTGCCTTCTGTATTACAGCCTTTTGTTATTATGAGTTTGGGGGAAGATCTGTGGCTCTCAGGATATACACAGAGTAGCATTTCTATTGACTTACTTGTACTAAACATTTATCAGAGGGCTGCCTGCTACTGCACAGGACTATATTTGATGGCTGAGAGATTCCTTCAAGATTCTTCTTCCTTCAAGGTGGTCTTTACAGCTTATGCATTAGCCAACTTAATATACAGCTCAAAGGGAGCATGCTCCAAACCTGCCCTGACCAGCCAGCAAAAAGGAAGCTAGACAGTCTCCAGAGCCATCAACACAACATAAGCTCAATATTGCTATTAAAATAAACAGCAAAGGCAGAGATTTCTCAGTCTGACTGCAGCTGCTGCTGCCTCCACCATCTCCTTTTTTACCCCAGGGAATCAAACTTCGCACTGCAGATATTTCCACAATACGTCCTCCTGCCTGGCTGCCTGTTAACACCAGGCTCAAAACAACACGTGCTCTCCATCTACCTTTTTCTTTAGGTGATTGTAATCCTTTGTCTGCAGATGTTAATCCTTTCCCTCCTGAAATTTGCCATCTTATTTTAGACATTTTTTCACCTCAAGCTGTCATTGTCACATACACAATTTCAGAGCCAGTAGTAATGAGCAGTGCTAAGGGCAAGCAGCATAATCAACGTGCTGCTTAAATCCTGCCCTCAACCTGTTTAGGAATTGCAAGGAGAAATGCTGTCCTCATATGAGTCAAGAAAATGAATTACTACTAACTTTATCAGAATCAGATTTTTCCGCCTGGGTTACTGAAGCTCCAAATAAAGCACTTTATACAGAAAGCTTCCCCTGTGGCTGCCACCAGAGGACCTGAATCAATTAGCAAGGTATTTGTAGGAAAACATGAAGGCAAAAGTAGATCCACGTTCATACACACCCTCCTTCATCCATTCTCCTTCTCCAAACCATCAATATACCTGACCCATTTTCTAACTCCCTGTTGTTGCAGATGTTGCTGATGCAAAGCCTGCTTCAGCTTATTGGGGAGATACATTTATCAGAGAAATAATGCAGTGCAGCAGTGTCTTCTTTCGTCAGGAGCAGCTGGAATTATTGCTTTCTTGGTGTCACCCCAAGGCATTCATAATTAGGAGCAGAAGATGTGTGTGCCAAGATAAGCTGTAAAAGACACATTTTATGCCAAAAGCAGGTTGGGAATGTCTTTATAAGTATGGCAAATAGTTTCACTTATACCTTAATGAAGGCAATTTTCTTGGATTTCATTTTTGCCATTTGCATAGAAGAATTTGATCTCCTGCAATTAAGATTCAAGTGGCATGCATCTATGATGGCACAGTACCAAAACCCATTATTTCAGTCTGCAAATTCATAATTCCATGATAAAGAAAAAAATATCTCCACAACTGCTCACATGTCTGAGTATTTAGATATGAATCTGAGGATTTAATTTGACAGTGAAAGAGCATTATTTCACATGATTTTCAATTAATTTAAAATTAATTTCAGCATGAAGTGTGTTAGTTTCCACCCTGCTCAAAAAGTTAAAAACAAAATCCCTTGATGTCCCAACACAGCTGATAGCTGCCACTACCAAAGAACCTGTGTTTCCACTTAGATGACAGACTGTGGAAGGGAATGGCAGAGGCATGGGTGCATGACTCTTTCTGCCAGGTTTCCCACTGCAGCAGTAACTGCTGGCAGAGCAGTATTCCAGAAGGGGAGTCAAAGATCTTAAACCTATGCAGCTGTTTTCTTAGCAGCTGACTTAGCCTTTACTGCAAGCACACAGTTCTATCAGCTTCACCGAATGGCTCATAAACTGTTATCCCTTGTCACATCCCCGTGCTTGGCCATGGTCTTGCATAGAGGTATCTACGTGGTAGCTACGTGTGACAAAAGGCTGCATCCAGCTCAGGATCACCCCCAGGACTGTGCTGTGCAGTTTCCCAGTGGGATACCTTCCTCTTCTCTCCCAGAGGCAGGCTGAATAAACCAATTCATCAGTCTCTGAAAAAGCCTGTCAGGAGCCTCCCCCTTGTCAGAAGGAATTATTTCTACTTATTACTGAACAAGTCCTGCCAAACCTCTGTGGAGGACTAGCCCCATGCATCTGACAACACCAGCCATTCCTGTGAGCAACTCAACTGAGAATAAAAAGTGTTACAAGAGTCTTCAGTATGGCACACTGCAGACCACTGACTACCAACCTTTTTAGTCCAAGCCTTACTTCAGTGACCTGTTTTGCCACCAGTCATAGCCAGGAGCTCTGTGGCTTCATGGCTTGATGGACAGTTCTGCAGAACACTGGGTGAGCATCTCTGCATCATCTGCATGTGTGAGTGCAGACCAGTCATACCCCAGAGGTCCACGTGTTGAGTTTCATTACTTACACAAACATTGCCCATGACCTCAAGTGCCTCTGTACAGTACTCAGATAAATCCCTCTGCCAAGATCGAGTTGCAGGGGCCATAGACAATCCCACCCAACACGATGCCATAATAAGCTCTTTTCTCATACCTCTTCCTGGATAAATAAAACTTAACTTTCAAATGATAAAATATTAAAAAATATTTTAAAAAATAAAACAAAAACCTCCTAGATATTTCAGAGATATAATAAACTTCATTCTTCATCAGAAAGCCTTTTAACTGGAGTTTTCCAGAAAAAAATATGACCTGGCATTCCCAGATGACTTTATATTTTAACCCAACTGAGAGGATGATCATTATTCTTCTAAAAGCAGAAAAAAAAAATTAGCAGTCACAACACAGAGGAAAAAGACACTGATACATTTTGGCACATATGACTTGCAGATCAGAGACCTATGAAAACAGTACTGTCCTGTCAAGATTTAGAAAATGAACTGGATGAAAATCACCTACAGATTTCTAATTAGGCTTATGCTTCTTTGTCCATCCCCAACATGCCACAGGTTGAATGTCTGCTTCTTCCCTCTGCAACTGAAAGTCAAAGACTGAAAGGTCTAACATTTGTTGCTGGGCTGCACTGACCATTAAACAAATAAATGAGGTGACAGGAGATGTATTTGTTAGGTCGTCTTATAACTGAGATAAAACCCATGCATTTTTAGGGATGAAAGGAAAAGCATGTACCGAAGCACAGGATTATGGCTGCATGATCAGAATTGTACAGGACTGAGTACCTCAAGACAAAAGCCTGAAAGGATTTGGCTCAGAGCAGCAATGTGCAAATGCAGAGTTTCCATGGGAATAAACTATTTGGGTCCAAAAAGAAGGTACTTGGAATTCAAAGTGGGACAACACTTCTAAGGCAAAAGCACCATGTGGTCATAGTTTTTTCTTCATTGAAGGAACAAAGGTTTTCTGATCTTACTCCACCTACACATGCATAGCCACAGAATATGTAACCATTTCAAAGACAATGGCGTAAGTGGACTAAGTATTCACACTTCCACAAAGTTTCCTTGCTATTGCTGGAAATAGTTAATAGCAAAGGTTCTTTTCCTTGCTAGTCAGGGAATTGTTGCTAATTGTCCCCATTATGGCACTACCATTCACAGTGATCATCATTACAATGCGTTGCAGTGGAAACACAAAACACTCAAGAAGTTCAATCTTATTAACTGAATACAGTAATATATATACAGAAGAAATTCTTTACTTTTGAGGATGGTGAGGTCCTGGGACAGGTTGCCCAGAGAAGTTGTGGATGCCCCATCCCTGGGAGTGTTCAAGGCCAGGTTGGATGGGGCATTGAGCAACCTGGTCTAGTGAGAGGTGTCCCTGTCTGTGGCAGGGGGGTGGAACAAAAGTGTTTTAAAGGTCCTTTCCAACCCAATGGTTGGTTCTATGATTCTGTGACTCTATGAAATAAGCGGGGCTGTGTACTGCCCTGAGTTCTGGGCTGTGATCATTAATGCCATTCAGGTGTTAGCACATTCCCAGCCCAGTTCTCACCCACCCTGACTCCCACTCTTGACCACATCCTACCCAGGCTCCATTTCGGGGTGGAACAGTATTGGCATGTTCTTGCTTAGCCATTTGGGCTCAGTCATCACGTTCAAAGACGGAAGGAGAATTTAGGCACGTGAATATGAGCTGAGCCACACTACCTGGCCTAAGCTTTGTCTAGCTATAGAGACACTGCCTCTACACAATATTCACAGTATTGTGCTGCATTAAGGCCAAATTGCTGTATTAATTACTGCCTAGAAAGCCCTCTTCATTTGTTGGTATTGAACCCAATGGCAGTCAGAGAGGGAAGCTGACCTTGGATGCATCTCAGGCTTTTCAGTACACTTACAGGTGTGCTTATCTACCAGACAAAAGGCTCTGCTCTCACTCTGAGCTCAGTGAGTCTCCTCAGTGAGACTGAAGCAATTTTAATCAGTGACATGATGGGGCTATTTAAAAAAAAAAAAAAGTTCTCTGAAATAGAATAGGTATATATTTAGATGTGATAAAATTAACATTTTTCCAGCAATAGAAGTCATTTGACACTGCTTAGAAAACCTGTAAAAATTTCACTGTAAGAGTTCAGATCATCAAAGTTTAGTCAGCAAATCTTTTTCTTTTTTTCCAGAAGGAATAGAAGTAAAACTAGATGTTGTATTTTGGAATCATTAATGATCTCATCTGAAATTTTTCCACAATATTTCCACAATGAAATGTCTAACAAGGACAATTTCATCTCCAGCAGTCCATACTCAAGTGTGATGGATGTGAATACACAGTGGTTTTAAAAAGAAAAATAAGACAGTATCTCACTATCCTGTTTTGATTCCTCTTCAGGAAATGTTCCCCATATGGATATTTTCATAATGTTACCACATTATGAATCAAGGACCTGAAGACATTTTGAATTGGTTCAACATCATCAAGTAGATGAAATGCTGTGAAGCAGGCAAAGTGTGAAGTTGCATGAAATATTAAATTGAGGCCAAGAGAAAAACGAACATACTAAGATGGGTAGTTGGGAAAGGAAATGCAAAAAAGAGCATCGAGACCAAAATTTCTCAGAGATCCCATTCCCTGCAATATCACTGACCTGTGCAGATCACATCTAGGTCAGAGTCCCTGCAAAACTAGAGGACAAAAGATGAGAAAATCGCAGAGTTCTCACAGACTGCCAAGCTAGAGGCAAGTCTCAAGAAAGAACATACCCCTACAAAGGCTAAAGGCCAAAACAGTAAAGCAGAGGGCCAGCTTCAGGTCTCTCTGCCAAGAATCTAAAAGAGCAAATTCCAAGTCCCAGAAATATTAGACAGCAATCCCTAAAGAGAAATACCAGTTCAGAGCTGGTGTATATATATATATATACTCATATAAGGACATTGGGTATGTGCACACAGATGGTGAGGCCAAGAGCGTGAAGCTCAGAATCAAATTTCCAGAATTCAGTGTTTAGGGTATCAGTGCTCAAATAGAATAGGAAAGAGACATGGTCATGAATCAAAGAGCCTGGATTTAATTTCCGGCAGCTAGCTGGAAGAACTCAGGGCCTCAGTGCTACAGTCTCCGGACCTGAAAAAAAAATATTTTTTGAACTTTCATGTGTCAGACAGGTCTGTACAAGATCAGTTTGGAGGATGGAAATGTAAACTATATTCTCTACAACAGAGATTATTAACAGGCATCTGTACAAAGGAGATTAGTAATATTCTCAAATTCTTTGATTTATGAAGCCAAGGCACTTGTTTTCTGCACATCGTGTCTTTAGACTCCTAGCATAGCAAACATTTTATATCAGAGTCACTTATGCCTATTAAGGAAGGCATTCACATAGGCTTCATTGAAGGGGAATGGTTTGCCTTGGTTTCATTTTTTTGCAGTCTTTGGAAGCTGCTTCTTTGCCAATACTGAAGTCCCAGCACCTTCAGTGTGTGACAGAGCAGTGGATCTGGTAAGCCTGTGACAGGGAAAGACCCTGGCAAAAGGCTCCTGCTGAAGTGCTGGAAGCCTCTCCTGGATACTGCACCTCATGAGGGAGAGTATCTGTGCTCCATGGTAGCACTGTGGCCTTGCCCCTCTACCAACCCCACGCCTCAGGTGCCAGGACGGGCACATTGCAGGTCACACTTGTCATGCACATCCTCCATCATCAGCTTCCACAAAGCAGGAGAAAGGACAGGCTGTTTCTGGCGGATGGCTGTGGCAAAGGACAGTCAGGTGAGAAAAATGAGATGCAATGCCATGGCAGGAGCAGGCAGAAGCCTTTGAGCAATTGCGAGATTTGACAGGGGCATTATTTCCTTAATCTGAAATAAAAATAACGTGTTATCCTTTTAGGAGGAAAAAAGCTTGGGGCCCTTAATCCTAGTGACAATCATCCTAATGACATCCTAAAAATAATCCTAATAACAACCCACAATAACTGAAGGGTCAAAGAAGGATTGCTACTAGGTTTAGCTAAGGAAATTCACATGTGGTTTTAACTAATGATATCCAACTGGCTTAAAAACTGTTCTTTGAGCTCTCCTGAGGATGTGTCACAAAACAGTCAGTGAACCTCCACATCCTAAACTGCAGGGAAGGAATTTATGATAGTCACTGAAGAGCTAAAAGTGCAAACACCAACATAATGAGTCTGCCTGAGCTGCCTAAACTTGATTGTACCTCATGTATTTGCAGCTATGAATATTGTGGGGTCTAGTTCTCAGTTTCTCAGACCACTTGCCAAGCAGGAGAGAGTCTCAATGGAGCATACAAAGAGAGGAAACCAGGACAAGAGGCTTCCTTGATGGAAAACATCTGATCAGATTTCTCCAGTATCAAAAGCATTATACAAACAGATTTTCCGTATTCATCTTGTCAATAATTTACAATTAAATTAGCATATACTTAAAATCTCCTACACACAGATGGACAGGAAAACTTCCATGAAGCACTGCACAATCAAGAGGACAAGTGGATGTTAGATGCAAAAGACTAGGGATCAAAGGCAGGAAGGTGCAGCTACAGACAGAAGGGTCTAATAAGGGACTCACACTAACATTGACTGAAGCTTCAGCTCGCAGCAGAGAGCAGCACGAAGCCACCACTGAGCGGAACTTGCCTTCTGATGTTCAGCTAAGAAAGGAGACAGCTGACAGGACTGAAATGGGCTCTGTCACAGTTAAGGGACCAACTTTATTCTCCCACTGGTGCTATAAATATTCCCTCGATTTAACTGTTTTCCATCAGTAAGTGCACAGACATGTCAAGAGAGAGATACTGCTGTTTTTTTAGTAGGATTTCAAAATTGCAGTCTCAGTGACTCGCTTTTAGGGGGGCATGTAAGTGCCAATCCAGATTGGAAAATTATGTTTCTAAATGGCCTCCTTTGAAGCCGCACACTCAAAAGTAGCACATCTTGACAAGCAGAAGAGAATTATGGTATTTACCAATGTGTAAGAATTCATAGTTGCTAGAAATATGTATACCAACATTTTTGCTTTATAGTGTATGGATAGAAAATGAAAAATACTAGGCAGTGCTCAGTTAGCCTTCTGCACTGTGAAATGCACCGTGATCTGTTCTGCTTTCTTGTGCATAGCAGGGTAACAGCTCCCCCGGCAAAGCACGGGGATGTTCAGCACTGCCTGTGACATTCTCACCTACCTTGTACATTTGAGCAGGCATTGTACAGAGCCTGCTACAACCATACAAGATTATGGTAAAGGTCATGTAGATTTTTATAGCGACAAATTCAAAAATAAAACTGATGTAAGAACTGTGTGAAGAAAAAGAAGTAAAATGTGAAACTTTCTGGCCTACAACAAAATGGGTTCCAATATCCAAAGCACTGTGCATGAGCTGGAGCTGTCTGAGGAAGTGCTCCTGGACTTTTTAACAACTTCACTATATCATCAAAACTTGTATCTGTAAAAAAATCACCTGTCTCAATACAATCCAACATGTTTTCAAGCACTGCACTGCTACAATCTGGAATCCTACTAATTAAGCCTTGCAGGTGAAAAAAATAATCCCCTGCAGAAATCGTTCATATTTTCTAAACTTTCTAAACTTTAACTAGTTTTCTTTGTGTAACTTGTGCAGCTGGCACCAAACATATATTACTGTGGTTTTCTTGGCACGAGGCTGCAATGGCAGAAGGCCATGTTGTTCAAGTGAAATAGATACTAAGTACCAGATGCACAGAAGGGCTAGGGTATATACATTTCACTTCTCTCTGTATTTACCACCCTACCCTGAAGCTTGGATACGTAAAATTCCTGGCTGTCTCCTTCCCCTCTTGGCATATAAACCCTGAATTCCCTCAAGGGACTCAAGCGTAAATGTGAGTGTTCCCTGAGCCTCTGGAATACTTCTGGCCGAGCACACAGTTACTTAACATCACTTGGCAGTCGAGTGCCGAGCCCTGCTGGGTTCCACCAGTTGTTTTTCCATCTGAGGGGTGATCCAGCTGGTGGTCTATCAGCATGTCTAAAGGAAGAGTGTTATTCCTGCCTTTGGAAGAACAGCTAAGCGACAAACCACCCCTTTTGTACCACAATCTAGAGTTAAATTCAGCAAATTAAAATGTATACACATTTTCAGCCATCTTCTGCCTATGGGATTCAACTGTCCCCTCAAAAAAAACTTCTCCTACCACAAGTGCTTGCCTGTTTTATGGGGCAGAAGTCCCTACAGTCTCTCTGGCTGAGTCAGCTTCACTTTGTATGAAAAATTAAAAGCTCATTGGGTGAAGTAAAGTAACTCTGTCACCTAGTGGTCAGGATTCTCTCCAGGGAGTCTGCAGTCTCAGGTCAAGAGGAGTGATTACAAATTTTGCAACGAAAAGTTACAACAAACACCACTCAGTACTGGTGAAGGGATGATGTCCCAGAACTTTCCATGAGGCAATCTTTGAATACAAAGCATACCCCTTAAATCGNCAAAAACAAAAGCAAAAACAAAACCAAAAAAAACTAAAAGGAATGAGGGTGTGTAAAAGAAGTACCATCCCTTATCCTCAGATAAGGGCAGTTTCAATGAGAAAGATGGGTTAAATTCCATCCATCAGAGCAGAGAAAAGTGCCCCAGTGTCTCTGTGTTCTGGTTATTGCCTCTGAGCTGTTGTGCTGCTGTCTCATTCTTCAAACACAAAGGACCAATACAAATCTAGGCTTAAGAAAAATGTATCCTGCAAGCCGAAAGCTGGCTGAAACATAGCAAATCTCACACTCTTACAATGTACGAATTTGTATTCTAGCACTTGTACCCAGGGACACTGGGAGCCCCTGAACTTGGTTAGTTTGCCATCCAGCAACATTTTACAGGTGCAAAGGACACCCAGAGAGTCACTGTACTGTTCTGTTTAGACAATCATCTTCTGCTTGTTTCCTTCCACGCAGAGAAATCTCTGAGTCATCAGCATCATTGCTGCCTCCTTTTTGCTTACCTAGCCTCATTAAAAGGATTAGACAGATCAGCAAGGGGCAGCAATTTAACCAGTACATACTTTATAAACAAAGATACACCAATTTCTTCCACTTCCTCTGATATTTTTGCCACATGAAGAAACACTGTGGCCTGATTTTCCCTGTGTAGGACTTCTGTTCTTGAAAAGATAGTGCTTATTATTTGATGCCTCAAATATAAAATGTCCATGTATTTTAATTCTTCCCATCAGTCTAATATCTCTATCTATAGTGAGTTTAAGATGCTTGTCGTTCTATTGTCCAAGCAATTACCCCATACATGCCAGAGAACATTAAATGCTCCTTAAATCCCATTACAGCCAGAGGAAGATGAGTTGCTGATTGGCAACTAAAATAACCGTGGCATTGAAGTTGTTTTCAGTGGCTGTTACTAAAAGACCATGGAAAAAGTCAGGATGAGTGACATCGAGAGTCTACTGGTAAAATCTGCCACTTTTAAAAATAAGATAATAACAGTGGTTGAGATTAATGACTTAAAGATCACAAAGTACTTAAATACACTGCAAATACCTGAACTGCGAGGAAAGCCACTTTGAAAAGCTGTAGAGTACAAAACAGTGTACTCTGTAGTAGTACACTCTGTAGGGGGACACGAGTCAAGTCTTATGCAGCTGAAGGACAGATTTGGCCAGGGAACATTAAAGGTGAGGCGTGTTCTGCCTCAACAATAATACTGATGTAACAATTATGGGCAATGACAACCCTTCCCTTCAGCAAGGAATTCAGTCTAATTCTCTTTTTTACTCTACTAGGGCAGCATTTGGTGCTGATTGGGAAGGGGGAGTATCACCTATTGCTCTGAAAAGCACGGTTCCATTTCAGAAGAAAATTATTTTCTTGCCAGCTCTCTATATGAGCAGGCACCCTGCCTGTCCTGCCAATCTACCCGTAAGCCTGATGTGATACCAGTGTTTTATAGTCGAGGACAGGAGCAGAGAATTCTTTATCTGTGGGTTCTGACTAAGCTGATACTTGCAACTCCCAAGTGAATGCTGAAGCCCTTTTTCCTCTCATCTCAATGAGATCTCTGCCACTGAGGTATCAAGGCACAAGGATGCAGTTCTCAGTTTCTGCTGTTCTAAGCTGCATCTTAAAATTCAACAGCTATTGTTAAAGAAAAACTAATGAATAAGACTTGGCAACTAACAGGGCAAGCTTTAGATCTTCTGCTTATTGCATTTCATTTAGTGAACTTCCTTGCATGGGATTAAAGTTGCAGCTTTCCACAGGAGCAGCAAATATTTTGATTTCTAATAAAAAAAATCATGTTGATTATTCAGGCCAATGGATCCACAGCAACCGTGACATTACTTGTGACAAGTGATGGGAACAGTGGATATTTTTTGCTAGAGATAGTAAATTGGAAGACAGCTGAAAAATGGAACCAGCACTGGAAGAGATTAATGAGGAACTAAATGATTTACAAGCACCATGTCCTCATTTGACTGGGAATTAGATAAATTAACCAAAAAAAATCAATGCTCTAATGAAGCTGAAAGGCAACTCCACAAATATATTACAAATGGACTTGGAGACAAAGCGGGGGGGGGAGGGGGGGGGGGAAGAGAGAGGAGGGAAAAGCAAGCAAAGAAAGAAATGACAACCTACATGTAAAATGTGCTTAGCAACCCAATGGAAATGGTAACAATTCAAGCAGAAGCCCTTAATGTTGTTTCCTGAGGGTGAGAGGCAGGGAAGGAGAAGCTGGTGTAAGATAGCAGATACATCTGTTAATAAGAGGATACCTTGTATGCGGAGAAATCTTAAAAGAGAACTGGGTCATGCTACCAAAATGATAGAAGTTTAATTTGAAAGATAAGAAATTGAGTGGACATAGTGTTGTAAATGCTGGAGGTACAGGGAAATTTAGCCTGTATTAAGGAACTTCAAGGAACACTTTCAAGGATCTTCCAGGATACATTCCTCTGGCAACAAAAAAAAAAAAAATGCAAAAGCCACGTAACTTGTCCTACTTCAGCAAACTTCCATAGCCACAAGATGAAAAATATTGATTCTGCACCAAAAATAAGTTCTATGTGAAAAGGAATACTTCCTGGGAACCTGAAAAACAGTAACTGCGTAGCAGGATTGTTACAAAGGAAACAGCACTGCTGTTTTTCTGTAATTATCATCACCAGATCCATTTCTTGGGCACTGAATTCAATCTTATTCTTGACAAACCAAAAAAAGGGGCTACAGCTCAGCAGAGAATGACCATTTACTTCCTTATTAATGGTCATCCCTCCAGCCTGTTGTTTTAGTAACACAATTTTCACTGACCCTAGGGCTGGAGGCTGTTCATACCTGGTTGGCTTAAACATTTTAACAGACCTACTTATTGGTTTGTTTCCAGCATTCAGATTCCTGGAAACTGGGAAATGATTCACAGAAATTTTTTACAGGCCAGGTTACCCCTGCCATTCATTAAGGTGATTCAGCTATATCTTTTTAATAAAACATCTATAATATTTTCCATCAGTTTCACCTTTGGTGGGAGTTTGCAACTGCAACAGCCATGTTTGGATAATATAGTCTATACTTTTTAACCTGCTTAAAGCTTCCTGCTCTAACACTTAATACTGCATATTATAATTAATATGTACATTACTAAAAGCATATTCTTTCGAAGCTTTTCCCAGTTATGAATAAAATTAAAAGAAAATCCAATTTTTCCAGTCCAGACACCAAACCAAGAAATGGAAAAATATTTTAACAGTAACGTATTTTCTTTAAATTTGAATATTTTGTTTAACTTAGCCCGTATCCAAATATTTGCTTGACCAGAGAGGGATAGTGAGAATCCCTCTGGATGGCTTCAGGCCTTTTTGTAAAGGCAGCTATCTGGCCTACCTCATCTGCTGCAATAAACGCTTCTGTATCACCATGCATTAAAAATATTATGTCAGGAATAGTCAATACACAACATCTTAGAAATGGACAACAAGTGCTATTCCAAGATGTGAGAATCACTCTTGTAATTTGGGTTCAGCCTAGATTTAACAATTCTTCATCTAAAGTCCAAGGAAGAACCACTGGATTTTGAGCTATTAATGGAGAACAATATGATACCTTCCCTTTCTCTATTGTTGTAAGTTCCCTTCTGAATCAAATCTCTGATTAATGGTTGAGCTTGATGATCTTGGAGGTTTTCTCCAATCTTAATGATTCTCTGATTCTGTGATTCTAATGGTGAAAATACTCATGTTTGGAAAACAATATTACTGTTCTTGTCAACATTTCCATCTCTTCCTTTTATGCTTTTTTTTTTGGCTTTTTTTGTTGCAGCCAACAGAATTTGCTGAATTAATCTCAAATTCAAATATCATTCTGACCAACCAAAGATGATTATTTGAAGGAAGGTAGGAAGTAAGCAGGATGCAATTCTGCTCTGGGTAAATGTATTTTATAGGTTGTGTATGTGTAAAAAAAGGTTAAGGACAGGGACCATGAGATGAGCTGTCCTTTTAGTGTGACATATATAGCAAATTTTAACAGCATACTTAGAACTACTGGAGAATGAAATTCATCTCTGTGTAGAAAATTGCACTTAAGCCTTCAAAACAAGGCTATAAGTGAGAGATAATGGTTGTATATACCTTTTCCTGGCTCATGATTGGAGCTGAATTTCCTCCCAAGAGTTTAGGATAAATATGAATACTCTTCTGAAAAACTGCAGAAATGCCACAGAAAAGCAAAGAGATATTTGTTTTAATGAAGGCATTTAGTGAAACAGAGAGGTGTTGTGAATTCCTGCACTCTTGCAGGAGTGCCTTTAGTGTACATGATACTTCCTGCTGAGTGTGTACATGCTGTGTCCCTTCACTGTGTGGTAGACACAGCCATAAAAGCCATGTGGAATTTTTAGTGTGTACTCCTGAGGATTTTCCTTTCTATTCCATTTGACTACTTAGGTGGAACAAAACAGAAACACACTAAGTATCATGTGCTACTGGTGCTATTTAAAAAAAAAAAAAAAAAAAAAAAGAACAGTTAAAGAAAGAGTCCTCATTTGGTTTAATTCAAAAATTTATGGCAACTTTGCTGGACATAAAAACATAAAGCATGCTTTCAGTAGGGCATTCTTAAAAGATTCGTCAATCTTCTAAAAATTACATCCAGTTTTTGATCCAATCAGCATGCAAGAACCATTTTTTCAAGGATTTGAATATGAAAATAATGTTGTCATGGAGCAATTAAAAAAATTTTAAAAATATTTTTCCAACATGATGCCAAGTACACACTAAAATCCAGTTTTGCAAGGTAATGAGTAATCTGATGAGAGCCTAAGTTGTCTCTTTGCATAAAGAGACAACCTTTGCATAAAGGTTCTCAGTCTGCAGCAGCAGGATCAAATTGAAGGAAAAACAATACAAAGATGATAAGAAGAAAAGAAGAAATGCCTTACCCTTCTGTTCTGCCTTAAAGATATTTGCTATCAATGTTAGTAATGTAGCAATGAAATTAAATCTATTCTACGATGTTGTATTCTCAAAACAAACACATTTCTCAAAACAAACACATATTTATTTATTCTCTTCATATAAACAGTCATGCCTATCTGAAAGAATCAGTGTTGTAAAAGGAGTAACTTCCAAAGTACAGGGAGCTTGTGCTTCCCACATTCTTCCCACATCTCCCTGAAAGTACACAATAATCTGAAGTGTTGGTCTCAGCAGGCAGGCAATGAAGGAGCACTAAAGCCACTGCTCCACTGGTAAGGAAATTACTGATCTCAGTGTGCAAGGACAGCAGTGCTTCCTTACCTCCCTTTGAAGAGGGAACTCCACCTGCCAGGACACACCAGGAACGCCTCCGACACAAACCAACACCGCGTGGGCACTGAGCGCGTGTAAGGCAGCTGCAGGACTGCTGGGGACATGAAATACCAGCAAGAAAACATGAGTGTACACGAAAAAGAGGCAGGAGGAGGAACAAGGAGAAAGGACAAGATCGTCTACCAGGACAGAGGTGCAAGAGAAGAGATGTTTGCAGCTTCACTTGGAGTAACTTCTTGATTCTTCCCCCCAAAACCAGCGGGACCAAAATGTTTCCTGGTGTGTTTAAACATAAATTTGAATAAATTGGAAGCTGTGAGAGAAACCTCAACATGAAATCTGTCTGATAGACTAGTGAACTGTACAAGAAGGAAAATCAGGCTCTGAATGAATGAAAAGCTCCAGTTGCCTTGCCATCGATAGGCTAATTGAGCCATCCTTACTCTCCCCTGGCCCTGGGACAAATGACAGACATGCTGGCAGATTCAGGGGAGTGCCAGCCACACATAAAATATACCCGTGACTCCTTATCCTGTGGAGAACTCAGGACTAATCTCTGCACTTCTGGGTGACACTGCTGAAACTTCATAAAACATTGCACCACAGGAAAACAATTTTTTAAAACAAAAACAGAGATCAAGAGGAGGAAACCCCAAGGAGAAATTATTTGAAGTGTTTCAGCACCCCACTACATTCCTACTGTTATGAAGATCACACAAAATATTTGATGGAGCAATCAAAAGTGCCAAAGTGTAAAACATTCACTTCACTATTAAATTTTAAAGCTTTAATTATAAAAATGTCTGGCCAACTCTAACTGGCACCTTTACCTTTATGGTAACAAGAACAAAAACAAGGGAACTTGTGAGAATGAACCACTCTTTCATTTCTTTGGATAAAGGGAAAGGCATAAATCTTGTCATTAAGAGGGACTTTGAACTGCCAGTGTTTGAGCCAGAAAAACTAGATCTGTCTTGCATGTAAGCAGGGGCTTATAACCTTGGTATGATAGGACACACACTCATTAATGTCTGTCTAGAGCTTTAATCCAAGTATTCCTTCACACATCTGTGTCTTTCATTCTCCGTTCACAGGCTTTTAAACTGGCTTTTTTTGGCTTGCCACCTGCCTTCTCATCCATTCAGGAAAACAGCTCACTTTGTGGACTCAATGCCAACTTCACGCCAAGGGCTGGCACATGGTCTATGGGCTATTAGAAGCAGGAAGGGAGCTCAGATCGTACAGAATCCTTGGACAATTTCTCCAAACACACACAACATCTATCCCTTGTAACAACACCTCAGGGAACACCAAGAAATGTTCCATGTAGGTGGAGCTCAGGAATGTAGTAGCAGCTGATGGCAGGTGTGTCCAGAGGTCCTTCCTGTTGGAATCCTCTCTCTGACAGGGGCCAGAACTGAATGTTTGGGGATAATGAGAACATTATTAAGAACAGAGTTAACATGTATAGAAACCATCCCAAAGCAGATGGAAGCCATTAGCAATTTACAGCTTCCTGAACTATTGATGATGTATTTTTATTTTTCAGTCCATGCATTTGTCCTGTCGCTTTTGAAACCTGCACAGCCTTGTCAGGTAGAAAATGACACTTCCCCCAGGCAGACCTAACTTTTGCTGTGTCGGTCTTGAATGTCTGGTCTAGGCCATTTTCTACAGTTTCTCTATCAGCTGGGAGAAGCAGGTTTTTCAGAGGGAAATTCCACTCATCATAAGATTAGTTATTGCAGACACTGAGGATAAGTCGCCTCATGGAGGTGTTTCTTCCTCCATTAACTTAGAAAGGAGCCTAATGAAAGCCTAGCTTCTGACAGCAATAGCTAGTGACACAGATGCATTGCCAAAAGCATGCTTCTGGAACGCAAAGACACCTTTGCTCTAAATGAGTGATCCAAGAAACACAAAAAATAGAGTTAAAAGGGGCCTTAAGAGGGTCCCTTTAACTACACAGAGATTCTCTCAACATCTCAACTGAGTGATAACATTGCTCTTTAGGATGGAGCTGGTTACCAGAACGACCTACTCACAGTATGTATTTTCTCAATAAAGTCCAGAGCTCTGACACAGAAAACTGAAATTAGTACAATATTTGACAACATACTTGACATTTCCAAGAGAATGCACTATGTAACAATAACAAAAACAACAATAAAATGTTTCAGAAAAGCTGAATCTGATTATGCAATGAACTGCTAAACAGCAATCTGAACAGAATCTTTAAAGGGGGGAGATAATTAGGCAAATGTTCAAGAGACAGAGCCACATAAGAATGTCAAATGTCACAATTATCTATTTACTTGATAAAACAAGTGCTCTGTTGATTAAATTTCATTGCTCTCACTGCTTCTTGCTTTAAAGATTAAAACATAGGAATCAGTTCTAAGAGAGCATCTTTTTAGGAAGGGAAAGAAGATGCCTGTGTCAGCAGAGGTCTTCAGACAAATTCTGAGCCACTCCTGAGGATCTGTAATACCTGCTGCCAAACACAATCACAAATGCCTGAGTTTTGTGGCCTTTGCTGGAGGGAGGGGCAGGGAGGGATCTCAGTTTTTGTTTCATCAGACTTTATTTTGGGAAATCTAATCCACCCACCAGCACTAGCCATTCCATGCAGCAGTCCTCACCAACCACAAAAGCTGGCCACTGTGGAAAGCCAGGCAAAGAACACGTCACGCACACTCTGCTTCTCAGTAGAACCAGCTACCACCTGGCTGTAACCAAACATGCAAAAGTCACAACCATTTGTGCTCTAGTCTGGTTCACCATGGCATTCCCATCCCAGTGTAACTTTATCATGCATCAGCAGAAGCCTGGAGTGACACAGGAATTACTTCAGCTCTAGCTATTTAAAGTTCCACAGAGATGAGCTGTTACAGTAGGTCTGTTTACATGAGAAGAGGGACATTGTGATTTACAGCTCATGACAGATTTTGGAAAGAACAGCTGCTTTCACTCTGTATTACCCTATTGCTGGCTGTAGCATGAAAATGCCCCATCACTTTTGGAAATCCCTCTGTTTCTAGATGAAGCTATTTTCACATCTTGCTAATCATGTGTAGCAACAACAGCTACTGCCTCTGCCACAAAATCCAGATGCATCAACTCTGTCCTGCTGAGCTATGCCCTGCATGGTGTGAAGTGGTGCTACATGGTCTCTGAACTTCTTGACTCAAGCTTTCAGTAGACTAGAAGTAACTTCAAGCTTATCAAGGGCCTTCTTGCTCTGTCTCTACAGTGGAAAAGAAGAATGGGGACTGTGCAGCAATAGTGGCTGAGCAGCAGCAACTCCAACGAGTTGTTAATACTTGTGGCAATTCCTGGAGAGATAAAGCAAGTATAAGGAAGGGGAGGGAGAAAGTAAGAGCTCCTTCAATCGAATAATCTTATGATACCTACAGATGTATGGGAGCTGGAGGATGCTCAGCCTGATATTTTGGTATTAAAAAGTATCTTGCCGAAGGACAGTGAATACCATTATCTCTGTTCTGCTACCTTTTGTCCTTAGCAGCACAATTATAAACACCCAAAGACTTAGGCCAGTTTTCAGAAATAGAAGCCCCAATTCAGAGCTACAGCTAGACACGGTCATCAAACAGTGGTGGCTATTGCAGGCTCAGAAGCTTTCACAGTTAACCTGCCTGTGTCTCAACACAAACTTAGCTGTTTCTGTGCTTCTATTTCTAAAATACTTGTGTGGTGAACCCCCTTTCATCACACCCCAACTCCCAGCCCTGCCTGGTCATTAGCTTCTGATTCAGCAACCTGCCAACTAGCCTTTCGTTCAGATGAGCTACACACAGTTCTGCCAGAGCCAGCTATCACCTTTCACTGTGATTCCAACTGCTGAGCAGATTAACATTCAGAGGACACAAGCAATAAACATTTTGCTTCATTACTTTTAAGGAATAAAGAAAATAGATTCTAAACACCCTCCCAACCTCTCCCTCATTCTTTATTGTTTTTTGATATACTTAGCCACAGTGTCCCAACCACAGCATATTTCTCTTACATTCCGCTTACTTCACCGTGAAATGACTCAATTCAGCAAGAGGGTTTGAAATACACACCGAAGGCAGTGTAAAACAGCACCCTTACCAATTGTGGAAAAAGAAATACAGTTCATAAACAGAGTAGAAAGCATATTTAAAACAACTTCTCATGAACTCCAGAGGCAGCAGAGCTTGAACCAGACAACGTACCCCTGACATCAGCATCGGCTTTCAAAAAAATCACATTGTCCATGGGTCATATATTTCACTGCATCTCTGAAGAAATGCTAAATCAATAAAATAGCTAAAGGTTGCCGATGAATCAGGCAGCGTTCTATAAAAAGCCAGCCATTATTGCTGCGGGGCAACTTAAGAGCTGAAGAAATATTTGCAAGGAAAAGGCCATCCCTCCCACTGGAGCCCATCCATATTCAGTGGTTTGACACATTCCAGCGGACACCAGCGAGCAGTACCAAGAGCAAGCTGGAGTCGTGTTGGCCTGCTTGCTCTGCTACAGCAGCTTTTCTTGATGATGTGGGGTTTCTTACATACTGTCAGAGTGATTTCTTGAGTGTTCCCCCTCCCTGAGCCTGGATTTTAGCACCGTTACGAAAACTCAAGCTCGCATTGGCAACATATTCACCAATTAATGTCTGTGTTACATCAGCACCTATATCCAGACTGCACATTCCACACTCTGCCTTTAAAGGGCCACAGAATTATCCATACCTGGTAATTGTGAAATCAGAGCTGGGAACTTTTTAACAATTCACAGTAGATCCTTGGTTTAGTTGTTTCTGTATATGCCACAGGATGCCATCTTCTTGCTGAGGGAAATATGCAGAGGAGAATAAAATATTAGGTGAAAGCAACTTTGATATTCTACTGCAAATCCAGAAACTTAGCTTATTGGTGTCATAGAATACTTTTGTTTCTTGTTTCCTTCATAGGCTGACATTCATCTTTTTGAGTGGAGTTCTTAGAAAATCAGACTATCATACTCATCTGACTCAGTTTTCACAGTAGTAAAAATAAATGCAGGTGTCTATTTCCTGAACTCCTACAGAAGACTTTGATCTTTTTAGGCTATCAATTTTAAAAGAGGGAAAAACTGTCTAAAAGCCAATTCAGTGTTGATGGGGAGGCTAAGAACTACTGGAATTAAGATAAGTTTAATTTCATACAAAAGCTGGGACAAGAACTTTTATCTCCCAATGTAAATATTCTAAAAAGTTCTCTCTTTTCAGTCATGGGAACATACTATTTCTGCAGTAGTTTCGGGAAATAATAATCTGATCCATAAGTATATAGTACGTATATTATGTCTTGGCAATGCAGCTCTCTATTCTGCTTTCCTGTTGCTAAAAATGCAAATTTTTCACAACCATGCTTTCAATATGCATTTAATATTTGCAAACAGGCTGTCTTTGGCAAGCAGGGCTTTTGGATAAGCTTCAATGAGCAGTGTTCAGCTCCATTACCTACAGTGTCACAGCCCTCTGAAGATATATCCTCCCACTGTTACCACCAACATAGACACAAAAAAGGGGTCTTACTCTCCTCACAGTCACTCTCCTGCAAAGCTTCACAGTCGGAAAAAGCCAATCTCACTTACATTTCATTACTCACCTCAAAGAATTTGTAAGTGCAGGGCAATGTCAGACAGAACTTAGGCTTTATACTTGTCTTACTTATAAGTGTTGTTCAAGTTTTGCCCTACATCTATACCTCTCTTCCTCTACTCACATCCATGCTAGATTCACTTCTCATAAGCACTTAGCAATGGCAGAGACAACATTTTCAAGCAGATGACTTTGTGGGTGACCAAATGCTCACCAGTTAAACACGCACCAAAATTGTTTTCCTTATTTTATAGGAAGGCAGCCCAGAAAGACTTATGGATTCCAAAATGTTTACCATCATGTGTATTTCAACATTGTGCTTGCAGGCAGATGGTGATTAAAAACTTATTTTCAGCTACTAGTTCTGTGGAACATTTACTTACAATACATCAAGTTTTATTCTCTCCTCTGGTAGATCCACTTGATCCTCAAAACATATGGATTACAAATATTTTTCATTTCTTTATACTTTTCTGATGTTAGACTGTGAGATACTGGGCAATGAGAAACAATGTCAAACCCATGGCCAATAAGTTTCCTTGTAAATTCATCAGGCATTTCCATTCAGCATTGCTGTGATTTTTATACTCTTTAAATTATCCTTTTGATTCCAATTGCATTCTATCATTTTCCTGAGCAGAGCATTTATCTTGTAATAATTTTAAACATGTTTCTGCAAAACAGTCTTCCTTTTAGCCCTAATATTTAAATAAATAAATAAATCTTCTGCTGCACAGCAATTTTTTCATTATGCTGTATTCCTTTTGTACAACACTGATTTCTTTTTCATATTCAAACCTGACATAAGTGGCATAAGTGGGTGGGATGATAAGTGAAATTCAGTCCATGTATCTTCAAGCACAGAAAGATTAAACCAAAAATTAATTAGGCCTAAGTAAGTAAGGCTCTGCTACAGGAATGACAAAGCAGAGCATCTCAAATATTAAGTATTTTTCTTACAAGTGAACATTTACAAATGCAGAAGATACAGAGGATATTTTTCTTTATTTTTCCCACAAATTCTGATTCCCAGAATGCCATTAACAACATCAACTTGGTAAGTTTAACAAAGATAGGTGTTCTTGTCAAATCTTCATCAAATGTAACATTCATATCCTTCACCCATACAAGTCTTTGGTATTAACACCGTAACTTTCCCCACAAAATAACTGCAGAATCGTTTGCATTGTTCCACCCTTATCAGGTTCTAAAATGAGCACAGAGCATACCTGGAGTGAGACATCTACACCTTCAAATTTCTGTGGAGTGCATCTTCTGGGTTTCGTTGTGGTAGAAAGAGAAATCCATGGGGAGCACCTTAAATATTGTATTTTAGGTAAGCAATGTCTATATGTACAAGCTCCTAACATCAGGGTGTATCTTGCCACTGATTTCCAAATCTGTTAGGCAAACCCTAAAAAGTGAGCTGAACATATTCCCATTTCTTCCTCATGAGTGCAAATAATGCTGGGCACAACATGATTCCTCCTGTTCGGGTGTTAAATGGAGGCTGGAAAAAGCAGATGGCCTTTTGTTACTGGGATGCTAAAGGTACTACAGGGAAAAGAAATTTAGGGATCTAACTAAATCAACATTTCTGCAGTAAAGAAAAAGAGCCAGTGGTAAAATGTGTGCAACTTTTATAGCATTATTTGTGTTTCTTCAGGCTTGGGATATGGTATTGTAGTGGTATCACCTCTCTGCCTGAAGTGTGTCAAATCTAAAGTGTACTGGTTCTGAAAGAAACAGACTGTTAAAAAGATGTATGAATGGTGAAATCTTTAAACAGTTGATGACTGTACCTACAAGACCTTTTCAGATGATATATTATGGCATATATCTCCATCTTTTTCTCTCCATACTATTCAAAATGTTAAAACTGTCTCTGATTATGATTTGTGTCTGAGCTAAGAATACAGAAGCTGATCAGCTACAGCTGCTTTGTCACACTTCTCGGTAGGTGTAAACTGAGATATTTCTACAGTATTTTTTAGGCTAAGGTTTACTCTTTTCACCTCCACAACAATACTGTTTTTGCAGTTGGTAACTTGGAAACCTACTCTGGTATCAGGACTAAGGAAAACAGTTCACAATTGTCAACCACCAAGGACAGTCAAACTTTGGACCCTGCTCCAGGAATGAACTGCCCAAGCTCACACACTGCACTACTGGACAGGCCACTGAAGGCCTTGGTTACCACTAGACTCTCATATTATTAGGTCCTTCTGACGTGTGCATAAAGAATTAGGTGCCCCAGCACGTTCAGTCAAGCAAAGTCAGAAAGAAGAAAATTAATGTCACATTACATTTGATCCAGTGTCAGCAAGGTTCATTTTCAATAGAGGTTGTGTCAGAAGGGCTCAGCTCATTGAACTCTTCCAGCCACTCTTCTTGTCTGATTCATGTTGCTTATTATTTGACAACTTTCAGGTATAGTGGAATTTGCCAAAATCCTCTGACCATTGTGGAATAGAATAATGCTCTGTAATTTTGCCATTTCATTTTAAATCTCAGCTTAAAACAGCTGTTCCCCAAGTCTGTAATTTCCTGTCACTGACTACTCCTTTCACTGTTATTTATCCAGGTAGCTATACTATTTAACTCTGTGAAGCACACTGGAACACAGTCTACCTTGAGAACACTAGTAAGCAGAGAATGAAGTGGGACTCTTAAATCAGATTTCACTGATGGCTTTGAAGAGCTTCTAAAAATTCTCACCTGGTGCTTCCCAGCACAGTCATTCTTTACACATCTAGTCCATAATACGACATGAAAGGAATTTTTGGCTTCAGTCCTTCTACTTCCTGACTCCAGCAGCTTCCTAAAATCTTTCAGATCAAAGAACTGATGGCAGTTTGTCATCTTTGTAATGATGCATTTTTAAAAGGTATAGCTGGTGCAAGAAGTTACATGCACCGTTTCTGCATCAGTGCATTTTTCCAATTAAGTAAGATTCCCTGTTTCTTCAGGCTCGACTGGTCAGATAATGGACTGCAGTGAGATATGTCCTGAGCTGAATGCTGCAACAGGGACAAAATTAATGCTGGGAGAAAAATGACATGAAAAGTAAAATTAAGTGGAATGATTGCAGTGCTACTATATAATTCACTTCTAAATTGTTAGAAAAATTAGAAAAGTGTTAATCTTTTAGCATTTAATGGGCCAAATTAATCCCTAGTTTTTATAGCCCATTAGAATCTAATAGAAAAGTGAAGAAAATCTTGTGAAGAACCTTTAAGCAAGCTGCAGAACTTGGTTGAAAATTATATCCTTACTACACAATACCATAGGATTTTTTTTTCCTTAGGGTATAAAAAAATTATATAGTCTGTTGTTGCAAGGCATTCATATTTAGGGAATTCTCACCAATCTGCTCCTATCTAGTAGAGACGGGATCTTTATTTGGACCCTGGCTGCAGGGTAACATACAGTTAATTTTGCCACTCTTCTGCAATGTTTTCCTTTCTATTCTTCAGACACCTGGTCAATTCAAATTGAAAATGAGTCCAGGACTGTCACTTATTGCATGTATTTACAGTAACGAGGCAAATGGTGTGCTCATCACAACTTGTTCTTTAGTTAATTTTCAGCAGGGAAAAAAAAAAAGAGAAATGTGGAAAATTGTCTTTGGTTGCCTTTTACTTCAGCAATGTGGGTTCATGACGAGTAAAAAGACTGGGGAGCAGGTCTTGGGCAAAGAGACACTGTTCAGATGCAGATTAACCAGTGGCCATACCATCCCACAAGTGTGCTACAAGAAAGGCAGGATGCCCAAAAGCCCTGGTCAGCTTTTAAGTTGGATTTCAAATTGCTGTACATGCCCATGATACCAGATCTTCTGATCAACCATTGGGATCAGTAGCTTCTCAGATATGTAGCTAGACACAGATTTAAAGGCCTTATAAGGGGCAAAGGGTCTTACTTAAAAATTCCTTGTGGGAAGGAAAAATGCAAATGAATGAGTCATGGCTTCAATTAACATCAAGTGCACTCTGATGGCCAGCTTCATTCTGTCTGATTCATCATGTAAAGCTACATGTACCCCTGCAGAATGTATAACTAGGGGTTTACTAGCACAGCCACTCAGCTACTGCAGAGCTCCCGTGCTGGTTCAGAACATGAAAGTACTCTAAGCCCATGACTGTCATGATACACCAAGATTCAGGGCTTTTATTTACACAGCACTGCACCCCCAAAAAGTCCCATCCAAAAAGCTGTGATCATGATGGATAACTAATAAAAGTAGTCTTACTTTTATAAAATAAGCCTCTTTGCAAGTCATACAGCAGTAGAATGCTATAAATAGAAAGAGAACATAATCTACATAGAAAAAGGTTCTCATTAAAAAAAAAATCCCTGTATAGAATTAATCAATACAACTCTGATCATATTATTCCCTTTTAGTAAACTTTCGGCATAGAGAGGCAAGGACTGTACTCTGACACTGTTATTAGACTGTTTCTGCTTAGCAATAAACCAATTATTTTGGATTAATGATTAATGAATTTCCAAATATTAAAAGCCATAAGATTTCCATTTACAAATTCCTGAATCAAGACCAATGATTCAGCACAATTTAAATTGAACAAATCTCTCAAACGAAAACATTGAATTCTGATTTTCTACATTACAAATTTTCAAGGACCCGCTACTAGTCTACATAAATGATTTCCAGTGATTAATTATATTCTTTGTTAGAAAGATGGACCTTATTTCTCTGAATCCCAGTGTCCACCATCATGAATAAGTACTAAAAACGTATATTTTTTTGGATCCTTCCAGGAGCAAAAATAAAGGTAGAGCAGGAAAAGCAACTGATATCAGGAACTGGACAAAATAGATCCCCTCACAGCTTATAACTTTTATTTATACTCCATGTCTGAACTGGAGATTAAAAGTTTCCATCTTATTAGAGATGTGAAATCAGTAGCTACAATCTTTCTGTTTCAGGAAGGAAGATATTTTTCTGCTCTGAGGAGGAAAACATAATGACTGAAAACCTCAGGTTTGCTTTTATTTTTAACCAACAATTATTCACTAGAATGGGACAGAGCTGAACACAATACATGGGTACCAAGGAAGGGCTAACAAGTAAAAATGTACAGATCCTCCACAAGAAGAAGGCCTGATTCAGTGATGGGGACAGATCTTAAAGGATTTCAAGGATGCTATTTTGAGGAACGCTCTTATGAGCCAAAACACAACACTTAAAAACAATGTACATATGTATATTATATCACACTGCAATAGTTTGCAGAGCTATTCAGCCAAATTATCTGCCAATTCTAATTCCCAGACTGCTGCAAAGATATGCAAGCTTCTACCAGTAGATGTCAAAGCCCATCTTCTAGAACTAAACAGAAATGAAACTGTTTCCAGGTACTGCATTAACACTGAAAATTACCATCCTACCTTTTACCAGACATAAAATTCTTGAGCATTATTTGTCTTTCTGGTTTTAAAACCTGAAAAACCAAGAATTTTCCTTAGAAGTAAAAGATATCCATGATCAAATGAAGAAACATCAAATCTGAGAGAGAGAATGCTCAGTGGTGAGCCAAAAACTTGCCAGTTCATCCTGGGCTAATGCTGTAGCGATTGGGAATATTGAATGTCTTGGAAAACTGCAAGGTTCACTTCCCCTTTGCTGACCCTCTTCTCACTCAATGGCCAGCTAAAGGGATACTGACATTTCTTCATTAACACTGCTGACAATCAGCCTCTGCCTTGGATCAGGGGACAGAGATGAACACGGTTGTGCTAAGGGAAAAAAAAAGCCATTTGGATCAGGTTTCCAAATTAGGAAAATTATAAAAATCACCGATTTTATCCCAGGCAGACATAGTATTAAAAGATTCCAACCCTCACATTTATTCATCTACTTTCCTCACAGACTTCTCAAGCACTCACATGCTAGGAAGTCAGCAAGTACTCACAATGAAATTTACTTCTAAACCAAGTACTACTCCTCCTCAGCTCCTTCTCACTTTTTAGCATTTTTTAACCTGCTCAAATACTCAGAATTCAGAGCAATCTGTTTTAAAAACAAGATCAACTCCTTTATTTCACATTAGAAAAAGACAGGTTGTCAAGCACAATCAAAATAATCTTCATTTTCCAGGAACAATAAAGCCAGCCTACCTAGGTTTGCATTGTTTTGCTTGTGTGAGATCCAGAGGGACTGTCTTCCACCTTTGGCATGGAAATTCCAATGCATCCTAAATTTTATTAACAGATGAGACAGCAAGACATTGTTTGTGGCAAAATTCTGCTAAGATCTCTGCTGCTAGGCAACCTGCCTTAAGCACAGTGTGAATAAGGTCAGCCAAGTTTCTAGTTCAGCAGGATGTATTTTCTGTGAGCGAAATTTGGTGGCAGACTTGATCTCACTCTTGAATCCCAGTTATCCCTTACTCTGCATCTCTCCCTCTCTAGCATTTGGTCAGCTCTTTATCAGCTTTGCAGGGACGAGGCACCTCCTCACACAGGCTGATGCCCTGACTAACATGGGCATCGTGGGAGAGGCTGCTTATTGCAAGGTACTTCAGCCTGGAAACCTGCTGAACATTCTGCCCTGCTGAAAACACAAGTTGCAGACCCTTGGCAGATGCTGGGACGGGGACTGAGTGAAACATGCCACGTGCAAATAGAATGGCTGGAACTGCTATGAGATTACACCTCTCCACAGGTCATATGGACCTTGCACTGAGTTATGGATTCTTGCAGACCAGTTTTGGGGAGCTGGGGAAAAAGCAGAGAGGCTTTTTGTTGGATTGGAGACTGTCCTCAGATGTGACCTGTTGTGAGAGGTGTAATTGCCAGAACAGCAAAGGACCATGCACTGTATTACAAAAAAAAACCCAAACAAGAGCTTCCAGTTTATATGTCAAATTTTCCAGAACACAGTTGTCCTGAAGATATGGATTTTTAAGAAAAATGGATTACCTGCCAAAATCACCCAAACTCTTCTTTGTTTTGACACTGGATCTAGGTATATATTAAATAATGAATACACAGCATATGAACATATATATGGTTGAATACTAATCCTTGCTACTGTGTGGCAAAATTGATCAAGGAGGTTTTTGATCTAACTTTAAAACAGTGCAAGCAGTGAACTGTGTCTATGCATTTTAAATACCCTGAATGCATAATAGAGTGATTTATTTTTTCTCCATTATTTCTTTCATGAAATACAGGTGAGTTGAACACACTTATAATACACATGGGGTGGGGGCTTTTTACTCATGGAAGAGTTGCACATCATATTGTGCTATGAATAATATGTATGAAGTTTTACTCAGATTTTTTGCCACTTTAAACAGAATTGTCATATTCATGTCTAAAATAAATTTGGCCATTAAATCTTCAAAAAAAGAAAGCAAATTAAATCTTCAAATAAATAAAGCAAAGCATTAGCCATCCTCACTATAAATCTGCACTTTTAGACTTTCATATGAGAAGTGCTTCCTGAAAGACAATGGACCAGATGCAGAAGGCAATGAAAGTACTTTGCAAAACAAGAACAAAAAGTGACATGAATAAAAGTCCCCCTGTTTTGATGGCCAAAACAGTCACTGTCACAGTGTATCTGAAATCTTTATGAAGTCAAACAAAACAGTCTGAGCCAGTGACTGTGAGCTGTCTAAATTACAGCGTTCCCGGGCAGAGGGGATTTTTTACTACCAGATGGTTGCTGCTCCAGTTGTGGTAGCCTAGATATGTGCTGACATCTAGTGGTCCTTTAAAGAATAAATACAGTCCAAACGCTTATTAATGAGCAATAAAGAATAATAATCTCAGACTCAAAAACTTATTTTCTCCCTTTTCATCCTTTCCCCCCACAGTGCGTGTAATAGTGTTCTAGATAACTGAATGCTAGCGATTATTGTGCTTTTTGATATTTGTTCAAGCTGATGTTTTCTAAAGCACTGTTCCCATTGACATCATGCTGAGTCCTTTGGGAAAATCCACCTGGAGGCATTTTTTGACTGACAATCACCACGTATTTAAGCAGAGACTGTAAAATTGAAAAAGAAATAGATGAGAGTGCTGTTCTGCATGTTTGGAGCCACAGTAGGATCCGTATAACACCTGATTTGATCAGAGACCCTTTAAGCTATTTCTACTAAATTAAGATGAAAATTTATCCTTAAGCTGTTATTTACCTATTAATGCAAGTAAATGGCTACAAATAGCCTTTAAATGATAATTTTGTTTACTACTATCATGAAAATACCTCACTATATTGTAGACACCAATGAATATTTATGAGATAACAGTCAAAACTCTACTTAGAAACCCGCTTTCCAAAGTATTTACTCCATCTTCATTTAGCACATATTTCTGTTAAATTGGAAAGCCATGCATGCAGTGCACCCCTTAAGATAACCAAACTGGGAAGAAACTACTAGAACCTTGACCACTGATTTCAAACTAAGCTAAAAGAGAAAACAAAACCAGAAAATCAACTGCCTTTAGGAAGAACTGATTCGGGAGACCAAAAACTCTTGCTTAGGTTTCAGTTGATTTTAGAGTCCCCACCACTGAGAAAGGCTTCTACTATTCTCTTAACAAAGAGAATATTCTTTCTTAATACTATTCTCTTAAGAAATAAGACAGCTGGAGTTTTTGCAGTGATGTATGTAGTCAGAGGACCCCAGTCATATTCAAACCCTAAAAAGAAGGTCTAAACCACCTCCAAGGGGTCCCTGAGGCCATCTTTTAACCAGCTTTGATTTCCAGGACATAGTCTTTTAGGCTAAAGGAATAGGCTGTTGAAGAAGACCCCAGGTCACAGAAAGAGAGAGGAGTGATATGCTGAACTAGCACTGAAGAGATTTATTCTGAAGGAAGGAAATGGAAAACAGCCTCATAGCTGGCATGTATGTGCTGTCACTGTTTCACACAGTCGCCAGGGTACCTTTAGTGTTTCCCTGATATGTATCCACCAGGGTCCCAAATAACCCAGCGTGCTCAGCTCCTCATGAACAGGTCATTACTTACCACTTGCATGACATTCATTTTGGGGGTATTACAATTCAAGTGGCTGCTCAGCTGGTACCCGATAAAGAGTCTTGCCACATAATGTTATTTTTCATTTTTTGCCTCAGTGCAAGACCTGCCCGTGATTTATCGGCTGTAGCAAAGCACAAAGCCATAATTTTCTTTTATTGAACTCACTCTGGGTAGCCATCACTCTGCAGAAATGCAGATGGTCATCTTATTCTTATTCTTAGCAATGGGATGAATGCCACAACTCTGCTGACAAAGACAGCAAAGCAGCCATTTATAACAGTAAGAGAAGCATTCAATTTAATATCTGTGTTAACTGCACATAGTTAGGCTTTTTGGACACAGTTGTTATAGGATCCTGCTCTGCTAGTACTTCAGGACTTTACAGCATGTAGGCAAATTTGCATAGCATGTGTACTGGCATCCAGGTGCGATTTCTGTGCTTATGGCAAATGAAACTGAACTACACCCTACTATATATATAGTTGGCCTCCAATTGAACTCTAATCATAATCAGGCTTTATGATGTGTATTTGTGATACTGCAGTTTAGTAATTTGTCTGTCTCTTCCCTTACTTCAATTTTCAGGGGCATCCACACACTGTAGATGGAATTCTGGTTCTGGATCAGAACCTATGTGCTTGAGTGAAAAAATGCATTTAACTATTTCATTGACAATGGCATTAAGGATATGATTTGCAGCTTTCCTTCTGTCTCAGAAAATATGGATTTAGGGAATTTCTGATGCCAGCATGACACACAAAACACACTTTCTCTGTTCTGGGATGAGAAGAGTGGCAGTGAATAATTCACAGCAACAAGTGGAGTGCCCAGAGACTTGCCCTGTGATGACCAGTGAGTGTGTGAAGAACAAAAATATGATGTTGAATATTGAGCAGAAACGGTCAGGTGTTTTTTAACAAGTACCCTGATGGATCCTGCCAAAGGGCCCTCATACAGACCTTAACAGCTGAATCTGGAATGTGCTTCATTTCATCACAGAATTGGCTATTGCTACAGCAACAGCTCTTGACGAATTATTCTAAGAAACAAAACAGAGATGCAAGTCAAATCCAGGAATTAGAGTATTTAATCGTTTAGAATAAGGGGAGTTTTACCTAGCATTTTCAGTCAATGGATTCAGAGGAAAAATTCATCCAACATCTGTTAATGCCACATTTTAGTATTGCCTCTTCAATCAGAGTAAATTATATAGCTTAAGTGTTCATATCACCAATTAATCTATTCTGAATAAGATCTGCATATTAGTTGCTTGAAATAGGCTTAATATAGTCATAATTGTCCAAAACATGAATACCATTTTTCATAATAATTAGGTAGTCACTTTGCCCTTTTTCTCAATTTGTCTAAATGTTCATATTTACATTAGAAGTTAGCAGTTAATTTTATCCATACAGCCCTTCTCACTTACTCCATTGGTCTGTCAATAGAACCTTCAGCTTAAGGCACCAAATCCATGCAAAGTGTTCAAGGTGCAGGGTATCAATTTCCTCAGAGGTCCATTTGAGAGGATTGGAACTCTGCTCCCGCAAGCACATGGCAAGGAAGCAAACAAGATCTTTCCCACTTTGGAAAAGGCTCAGTGAGAGGAACCAGGCACACTGACCATCAGATCCTTTCCACTCAAGCAGAGAGCAGGCCAGGAGCTTGCTGTGAGAGGGCCACAAAGCTTTGCAGAGCAACTGCCTTGTGCCAAAACTACCCAAGCATTAGAATGCTCTTCCACAGCACAGTCTGAGTGCCTCGTTTGCTACAAAGACCCCAAAACTGACAAGGAGATAATTACTCTGACCTCTGCTTGTTGGAAGTTGATAGAGAGAGAGTTGATAGCAGCACCATGAACTGTCCTCATGTTTCATTTGCTGATGTGCTGTAAACCTTTGACTTGCTGCCACAATTTAAGGTTGTCTTATGAGATAATCCCAGCTAAGAAGTTCAGGTTCTATGCATCTTCCTGCCCTTCTGCTGGAGACAGGGACATGATGTAGTTAGCTAAGAAAAGAAACACAAAAGCTCAAGGGCTGTGAATAATGATCTTGAATAAGTTATTCCATTTGCAAAACAGAGATAATACTATTTACCCTCATATTAAATTTATAAAACATTTCTCCCCTGCTGGAGTCTCTAAATCCCTTATTAGACTACCAGGAATTCTCTTACACATTTCCTGCTGGTTTAAATAGCCGACTCCCAATTTCAAGGATATTTTCCTAAAAAAAAATAAAAAACCAAAAACAAAAGAAAACAAACAGAAACTGTGCATTTCAGAAACAAACACTCACAGCAGCACTCAGGAAGAGCACGGGACTTGGCTTGCAATAATAACTTAAAAGATACTGTAAATGCTTTATTAATCCATGCTGTTGACAGCTTTGAATGCCAAATTATCTGTGTTGCACTGAGCCATGAAACTATCCCATGAGGTGCTAAAGTCCACCTTGAGACAGCATTGAAGCCAAAGCTTTGATCCTCAAGGCTGACTTGAGTAAATCATTATTTTTAAACTCTTTAATCCCTCATGCTTCCATAGCACATAATTTTAGTAATGCATTTGACTTAAATTTCTTATTACTTCAGAATTCAGTCCAACTTCTACTGCAAATAAAGTCAGAGCTCCCAGGGGCTCCAGAGAGCAGAATTACTCCTGTTCTACTGCAATTCTTCATTTAACTCATGAGACAACAGAAACAGTATGTTATCAGGAACCAAAATTTTACTTTCTTTCGGTGCTTTTTTTCTCTTTTACTGTACTTCAATGGAGCATTTTCTGGAGAAGAGGAGCATAAAAATTGGAGATTCAGAGGTCTTTAATTTTAGTCTTGCTCCCACATCTGTTCATGAGATGACTGCTAGAATATGACAACAGATATCACGCTTGGTAGCAGACAGCACCTTACATCAGCTCAGATATAGCTAAGGATTGGGACTCTACCCACACTGCTGAATAAAGATCAAGCTGTGTGGCATTGCCTCATCACTCTGCAAAATGTTTGGCCGAGGGTTTCCCTTTGGTCCCCTGTGGTTGCCTCATAACCTGATTGCATAAATGCTATTTCATTGTGTATTATTGTCAGTTCAGAGCATTTTAAATAATGCTATGGCAGTGTCACAACTCATCAAAACAACACTTTATCAGCACAAAATGCAGGCTCTAGGTTGCATTATCTGTGGTTTAACAGAAGCCTTGAAGGTGCAAAGCATCTCAAGATATCATTAGAGAGAGAGGAAAACAAAACTGGTCCTGACAACACAAAACAGTGCCAGGCTGCAAAGCAAGCATTAGCAGCCCCAGGAGTTCATTCCCTGTCCCTAGTCTCTCCTGCAGCAGAGACACAGCCATGGATCCCTACATGGATGCTCCAGCATATACCATAGGCTCTATTCTCCACAGACTTTAGAGGGCTGCCTCAGCCTGCCCCTCCCTGCGGGCATACATCTTGTGCAGCCAAACACTAACTCAGTTTCTGCCTGTAAAGCAATGATAATAACATTTACCCAATTACTCTCTGTAAAGTTCACCTTAGCAATGCCAATATACCATTCATTGTATCGAAAAATTGTATCTTCGTTGTGAATACCTATCTTCAATGAAGAGAGTAAGTAGAGAGGTGTTTTATATCGCTGTGGTTGCAAACTGTGCCCTCTGATTTAGGCAGTCAGTTGCCAAGTGCTGTAAAACACACCCACTTCTGAAACTGCCCTATCTATTAACTGTCAGCTCAAAATCAAAGGCCAAAACGAGCTCCTGCTGGCAAAATTAATTAGTGCCTGAATATTGCCGCAGCATTCTGCTCTCTGCAATTCCTGGAAGGACAGGTTGGAGAGGGAGCATGGGGTGCTCAGCTGCAGGGTAACACCTCAACAGAAGCTGCCTCTGGAAAGTATCACCAGCAAAGCTGAGAGGAGCTGCAAGTGCCTGATCAGAAACCCTGCACACTTACTGCTTGGCTGATCTATGTGTCTGTTAATTTTCACGGTGGTGCCGTAACTCAGACATCATTCCAGTTGAAGGAAGCTTATTTTGTACGATACGCAGTGTCCTGAAATAAAGCCTGTCACTGCTGTCTCAAGCTTACATTGCTACCAGGAGTCAGTGAATCTCAGTGAACTTGACAATATCTTTGGAAAACAAATTTCTCACTGCTCAGAAAAACATCACGTGCTTAGTGTGAAAGGGATGGATAATACAATCCCTTGCTTTGCCTGCTCTGCTCTTTTCAACTCGCTAAGTCTTCAAAAATCTCCTTGCTGGAAAAAATAAGCTGAAATGTGGATGATCTGGTTCTGTTTACCAGAGGTATATACTGCACAAATGTGTCAGTGAACCTGTTTTCTAGGTAGCATTTTTAAAAAATCACAATCAGCTGAATGTTTCAGATTTTTGCACTTGCTTCCAGGGGAACTAGATGAAAAAGAGATTTAGGCAGGAAAAAAAAATTTTAAATAGTCAAATAGTTTACCAGCTTAAAGCATCATGATTCTTCCGTGAACACTGTTTCCATTTAGTACTGCACAAGTGGCAAGGGCAACAAATCCACTTAGACCAAGCAAGGGAAAGCATGGTTTCACTTACCATCCTGAAAAAGAGATGAATGCTTTCCCTCCAGGTTATGTCCAGCAGACATCATCCCATTAAAACAAACATGTTTATATAAGCTGCAGAATATTACAGTTCTATTGCTACCACCAAGTAAAAAATTACCCCCAATGGAGGGAAATAGCAGACTCTGTACCATGCACTAAGTTCTCAGTGAGCAGTTTGGTGTGCTTGCTTTTGGGTGCTTGAGATGCTGTGCATCTCCCTGTTTACTTGAGAAGGACCTTGTTTCTGCCATAAGAGACACTTCTGTATAACAAAATGTTTCTCATGGACTGCATCTCAGCTGGTCCTTCTGTCACTAACTTCTCCTGCAGAAAATGCAGAAATCACTGCTAACAACAATTCTGACATCATCATCATTCCAGTCCATTGCAGACCTCCCTGCTCATGCATGTGTAATTTGGTGGCAGCACCTTTCAGTCTAGCTTTGCAACAGCAGATTAACAATATCACCTCTGAATCACACCTGGCTGGCTAACAGACTGAGGGCTAAGAGGGAGACCAGAGGTCTCCAGGAGTTTGAAATGCTGAATTTCCATATTGAGGGTGTTGAAAAGACAGAAATAGGAAGGAAAAGAAAATGTAGTGAGGCTGTCCTTTCACAGCTAAAATGAGCCATAAAATAATTGCTAATGAAGAAATTCACTTCCTATGAATACAGAATTAGCAACTGTAATTCTTATGAGAGAATCAATTAAGATCAGCATAATGGTAGCAATATATAAGTTTATATGACAAAAAAATTATCTTAAACAGTTCATTAATATTAAAAAGTGTCATTAATATTACTTTAGAAAACGTTCTTGACATGTTTGTAGGTATACATTTTTATGTTTTCTGTGTAGTGATAAGTCCTTAGCACTATAGAATTTGAGCACCTTACAACTTCCAAATGAAGTTCGTTTCTTTTTAACTTACTTTTCTTCAAGGATGGGAGAGTATAAAGATAATGAAAAACAGTCAAAATGCTCTACATTTTGTCTATAGCTTTGCATATTCACTGTAAACACAGCCCTAGTCTTCCAAGTGTAATAATGTCAATCAAAAGCTTTGTTATTTCACAAGAAGATAAGAAATCCACAACCAACAGCTGTTGAAGCCAACTGAGAGAAATAAATGTGGCTCTGTATTCTATGTCCACCTATAAACTCTCCCACAAACACAGCAAGGAGCAAGCTGAACATGACTCAGAAATGATCGTGTATTTGTACAAGGAGGTACTCACCAGTTGAGACACATCAGAAGCCTCATGCTCTGCACTCTATGCAGCAATCTGCCATTCAAAACAATGCCTTGGAACTGCAGGCAGCTATGGGATTTGGGGAAAACAGAGAAGTTGTATAAGCCAGTTTATTAGCAAAAGTAAAGAAAGGGTCTGTGCAATTATCATAATAGTCAGACAAACTATGGATTCATAGCTACATGAGGCCCAATTGCAGCCACAAGCTGAATGGAGAGTACTGAAGGCTGGAGAGATATCTCTTCTGCTGTTGGAAAAACACCAGTGACACTATCCAAGAGGCTGGAAGGAAGAGGACTGAACATCAGCCAGGTAGATTCCACCTTGGGAAGACTGAACTGGAAAGAAGTGGCAAAATTTCATAATGAAAATGTGTGAACATGGGCAGCAGAGAAAGAGATCCTATAAAACTTCTCTTATCTTCCTTATCATCTCCCTCATCCTTACTTCCCTCCAAGTTTTCCTTATTTGAAATAGCCTCTCCTTCCCGTCATTGCCCTTTATCATTCTCCTAAAAAATATTTCAGTCTTTTAAAGCCCACAGAATCCAACCTGAGCTAAGATATTAAATATATGCATCTTGAAGATGAAAGGACAAGTGAGAAGCCAGAGATGGAATTATTTAAAAAATGGGAAAAATGCTGGCCGTGAAATCAAAAGGTGGGTGAGCTTATCCTCTCCTAAAAATTCATGCGATGTCCCAACATCCTCTTTAATTCAGAGTGCCTCTTCTGTCTGCTCTGTCCATATAATAAACTAAGGGACCACTCTAAGAAATGTTGTCATCACTCCCATGAACCCTCTCAAATCTACAGTAGCCTCTGCATTCTTTGTAGGATGCTGCTTAGAAAATAAATGTGCTACATCATGTTACTTGGGAGATCTGAAAGACAGGGTGAATAAGGACATTTTTCACATTTATACTTGGTCAGCTGAAGCTTAAAAAAGTACATGCAGAAATGCAAAAAATTTTGAAACACTGACTTGTGAATTTTAAATCATTACAGAAAGGGATGTGGAACTATAGAATTTCTCCAATGATTTGGGTACATAGATACATAAATCATACTGCTCTTTCAGAACCACCCCATAAATAAAATCAGACTCAGACTCACATGTGCATCAACATGACTTATTCAGTGTCAATAAGTAATTTAGTAATAGCACATTATGAGGTGTGTGAACTCTACAATAGGCAGTATATAGAAAAAGGGTAATATCCTTTTAAGCAGTCCATAAGCTCTTAAACAACCTCCACTCTTGTTCTGTGTCCAGAAGGCTCATGAGAGCAGCTGCATACAAAAGGAACTAGCCTTTACCTGGTCTGTATGATTAATAAATGCATTAATTGGTTATCACTACAATTATCCATATAGGCAAAAAACTGTTCTGTTTGCACAGGACAATTTTGCACGTCCTTATCAGGTTTAGATACAAAGACACAGTTATATCATGGAAATATAGCAGAATATAGCCATTATGGTTATTAATACATGCTAAACTTATTCAGTGTAATTACATTATGAACTTACATAATTTATATAATTGTATATAAGCATATATTATATAGCAAGTATGCATATAAATAGAATATCACCCAGTTCCAGACATCAGTGTTTGCTTTAAGCTGCTCCTGTTTGCTTGGAAATTATGTTCCTGTGGCTGCCCTAACCTACAATCTCAAGTTTTTATCTCTTGCCCTTTGGACTCCTCACAGAGCCTTGAATCTCAAGTAGACCACGGGATTCCATAATCTGGGAAGATTTGACACTTATAGTTAAAAGGCACCTCAAGATAAACTGGGCTTTCTGCTTAATTATAGTGCAGTATGAAATAATTCTGCACACCATGCAGGTACAGACAAGTGTAGTGGAATATGTTGTCATCCTTTAACTACAAAAAAAGTTAAAATGGAGGATGGTCAAGTCTTTAGTTCATTGTTATATGGATGGAAATAAAGTAAGGCATCTTTTGACGTACAGGAGAAACACATCCTGTAGGGCACAGCGCAGGTATTCTGTAGCTTGCACTAGAAATGCATTTGATATAACACGAGTAAATGTGAGATTTGTGGTCAGGATGCATTTAGGTGAGTAGACAGGGAAGTAAAGCCAAGAGTAGTCTTGAAAGATGTCTGTGGTATCTGGGAATCCCATTCTGTGAACTGTGTATTTGAACTTGAAACTTCCAAAGCAGTATTACCACACTTCTCATCTCAAAGCAAGGGATGACCTGTAACAAATAACATTCAGGAGACATTTATACACCCACTTGCAACACGCACAGATAAAACTGATATAAATATAATACAGTTTTTAAGATTCTAATACATACTTATCTCAAAATTGAGTGCTGTAGAAAAGAGACATATGGGTAAGAGCAAAATTCCTTTCAAATTACATAAATTCTTCTATTGGAATGAAAACATGGCATGCTGTCTGTGCTAGACACTAAATTCATCCTGTTTTTTATATACACAAATATTTCATAACTTTGTTAATTTAAAAGGTTTCTACCTTTTCACATTTCCCAGTTATTAAAGTAAATCAATTACTTATGAAAGGTTGTACATTGCCAATACTGTTCACATGGGACTAAGGACTATGTTCTTTATTTTATTAAGCATCAACACTTTTTATGTGGGCCTGGGTGGCCTGAAAATAGCAATGACTGGGGCTAGATCTGAGTTAAGAGAAGCTCTTTGCAAGCTGGGAAGCCTCTATGGTGCATCCTGGCAGTAAGTCTGAGTCTGAAGCAGAGATGGAGGTCACACATACTTTGTCCTCTCTTTTTCCATGGAGGTAGTTGGTGCAGTGCACATTCTAGCCCTGAGCTGGTACAGATGTTCGACCAGAGTAAAACATGCTGCCCCAACAGCTGTTGCACACATCTTCCAAGGAAGAACTGGCTAGCCTCCTGGAAGTGTCTCACAACCTCCACAAATTCAACACTTCACAAATCCAATAAAACTATATTGTGGGCTTTGGACAGGCAGCACCAAAATACACAAGTAATTTTAAGCATATGAACTAATGAGACCTATTCACAGTTCTCTTCTGGGTGAAATATCAGAAAGATACTTACAGTATTTCAAAACCTTCTCATGAACGTGCCAAAACTTTTGCACAGACATACTAACGTAAGAGAGTTATTCGAACCCCAGCTATATTCAACCTTCAGCTGCTGTATTTACAGTTTTCACAAAATTCATCATCTTATTAGCACTTCTTTTTTATTAGTAATTTGACTGACACCGTATCAGTCACTACCAGCTGTCAAAAAGTTACAGGCTCTGTTGCTACTGCCTGGCAGGCCACCCTTTAACTGGCCTTAATATGAATGTCTCAGGTTATTTTATGCAGCAGCAAATACACAAAGCACATCTTCATTAGACCCCAAACTGCTCACCAAATATGCATTTGGAATCACAGAAAAAACTGCAGCTGCTTCAGAAGCAGATGATACATTTCCATGGTAGGAATCACAGAACAGACAATGCTGAAAGAACGAGAAAAAGAAGCCAGTAGGGTTAAATTAAAAGTTCAGTCCAAATGCTGCTTAGCAGTGTGAATCCAATTGTCTGTCAGACAAAGAGCATAATTTCCAACACTGTCAGTCATTTACCATAGAAAACTACAAAGTTGCATTTTGAACTGGTCGGAGCCCGGGAGACTTCACATGAAATGAAAAGCAGAATGAAGAAATGCCAAGGAGGCAGCGAACTGTTTAAAGATCTTTCTGTTTAAAAAAAGAAAAAAGAAAAATAAGGCAGCTTGAGAGAGATCTTTTAAGCTAAGAAATTTTTTTAAGTGAGAAAATAAATATAATTCTAAATAATTTCTTGTGTGCAAACATTCCAAGTGGCCTTGAGCACATAGTGATCTCATAAGTACTGTCAAAGAGTTCTCACCAGTCAAAGCACTTTCTCAAGTTTTATTGCAATTCCTTAAATTTTATAGAGGCAGTTAAAGGGGATGTGAAGCAAAGGCAGCATTCTCTTAGCTTTTTATGACAGGCCTCACAAATTGCTTTATTCTAAGGAAACAGCTATACCTATTTCCTACTGTATACGATAATGGTGCTTAGGAAATAGTTACTTGAGTAAAATCAATTGTAAACCAGGATTCTTTTTATTTTATAGTGAATTGGTCTCCAAAGATACTACCAGCATTAAATCCTCAACACTTCTTTCTAATGTAGAAAATTAGTAATGGGTAGGAGCATCATGCTGCTTTACTTCTAAAATTACTACAAAAGACTTAGTAAGGCTGGGAAATAAAAAATAAATTCTAAGGGAAAAAATTTTATTTAACTCAGAAATATAATCAGAGATATAGCTTCAGGTTCAGAGGAATGATTTAAGATTTAGTCTTTCTTTATATTTAGCTAGTCATTAGAAAGAAAAATGTTTCTGGAATATCTTTACGGAACATAAAATCAAAGCACAGGTGAACAGCAAATCCAAACAGGAGTGTTTGCTATTCAGAACTGCATCTGTTTGAGGAAAAGGCACTCACTATTCCAGGATGTGTGTGTCAGATGAATGTTAATCTGCCTTGTTAAGATACCTGGCCAGGTTTTCTTACATGTGACCTAAATAATACGACTCTAATTTGCAGACACAGCACCGTGCACAGGCATTCAGTCAAGGATTTCTAGAAGGTCAAACAAAAAGATGCCAACTTCTGCTGAACCTCAGCAAGAAGGGGATGCCTAACTCATCCAGGTACCTTGGCAGATCCAGTCTGGGACAGAGGCAACCCTGAATGCTGATGTTTCAGTTGTGTGTGGCAACAAAATATTTGAAGGGCAAGTTTGAAAAAAAGTTAGCCTTTTAAAGTTTTGCCTTTATTTCTTGTACAATCATTCACCACCTATCTAATTTGCTATAAAAAACGCATCTGTCCTCATAGACCTTTTTTTTTTTTTTTAGAAAATAGAGTTTTTTATCTAGATAAAACGTTTCATCTCAGAAACAGTAAATTTCTCAATTCTAGCAGTGATATTGATTCCAGGAAACGGGAATAGAAAAGCCAGCTCTACCATGCTGGATCTCTGCCACCTCATCAACTCTGCCAGTGGCCAGTACCACTCTGCCTAGAGCAGAGTGTAAGAAAATAGACATTTACCCTCAATACTGCCCCAGCTTCCTGCAGTTTATTGAGGTAGATGTAAGTACTTTCTTTAGGCAGAGTTGCTTGGATTTTCTTTCATGAATCTGTCAACTGCTCTATGAAACCTTAACATTTTTTCAGCATCTTGTCTTGATAACTGTCTTGGCTGAATTACTCATTATATTCAGAAGTGCTTCTTTTTCTGTGAAACTAACACCTTCTAATTTCATTTGAGCTCTCTATGTTTTGCACTGGAAAGGATAATGAACTCTACTCACCTTTGTGTCAGGCTTTAGAGACTTCTAGCTTGCTGTCCCTTAGCCAACTTTTCTCCAGACTAAACAGTGTTAGCATATTTAACTTCATATTATGGAAATTTTTCAATACCCATGATTATCTTTGTTATTCATCTCACTAACTTTTTAAGCTATTTTACATTTTCTTTGAGATGGGAGAACCAGAATTGTTTAAAGCATTCAAGATCCAAGCCTAATGTGGATTTATACAGTAGTATAATAACATTTCCTCAAAATTGTGAAGACAGCTTGCTTTCATCATATAAAAATACAGAGATAAAGAATCAGAACTTAGAATTCAGTATCTGTAAGTGGATTTAGACAATATTCTTAAATATCCTTGCTGTCCTTAGGGCAATCTTATCTTCATATATATCTAAGAGAACCTACAAATCACTCCAACCCAGTAACTAACAGAGACTGACCTGCATTACTTCCTGCTTTATTCGTAAGGCAAGAATCACGGTCCTTCAGCTAACATCTATATGGTAGTTGCTACTAATTCTGTCAAATTATTAAGTGATGAGACAAAACAATGATCAGCACATTAGAAAAACCCAGATAAAATCAGGCAGAAGTTGAGTACTAACTCAACTTGCTCTTTACCCAGCCGGTGCTGAGGTCAAACATGGGACTGGCATGGAACCACTGCTTCTGCTGTCGAGAAAAGTCAATCAAGATGATCAAAGACCATAAAGTCCAGCAGAAAACTTCCCTTGCAAAGACCTGCACCCAACAGGTGGCAAAAAATATGTGTAAGTTCTCAATTTAGTTCTTTCAGCCATTTGCATAACAGAAACAAATGTCATACAACTGTTAAAGCCTGGGCTCTGTAGCAGCTCCTGGCACACGGCAGAGCAGGTAATGCTCCATGCTGAGGTGCTCTGGCTGGGACATTCCCCACGACAACCTGATGGAAGTTGTTATATCTGCTCTGGCAAGCCTGGTAGCAGCAAACTGCATCTTCCTCTTTGAATGTCGTAAAAGCGTTATTAGGTTGAATGGAATATTTGATTTCCCAAGAAAAAGATGTGTGAGGCAACACACTGAATCATAACGCAGCTTCTCTTCCCTGCATCCCTTCCTCACAGCAGACCGCTGAGTTGTGTGTTGACAGGTCTCTTCAGACTGAAACTTTATCACCCTTCAGTTACCTAGCCCTCAGCAAACCACAGCAGGAATAATCAAAGGCCTTAAGGCTTTGAGCTGGAGGGAGAAGACAAGAGAGCTGCACTAAAGTACACATACAGATGGTGTTCACACATTTATAACACATCCAAACTGAGGTTGTCAACTGGTCTGCAAGACGTAACACCAGACCGTGATGTTCCAGGTTGCAAGGTCAGCCAACAAATATTCTGGGAACTGCTCCTCATCACTAGAGGAAATCAAAGGGAAAATTAACCAGCATTTCTCAGCCTCTGTGAGCTGTTCAAAATTGTTTTACGGAGGGACATACATCATTCCTTCTTATAAAGAATATCTGTGGTACCAATTTCCTTCCAACACTACACAAACTGAGACAAGAAGCAAATACCTGGAACTAGATATATATTACTTGGTTGAGTAGACTGAATGCAATAAAACTGAACTGAATCCCAAGAGTATTTTAGTTATTGTGTATACCACTTTTAACCACTTCTCAGTCTTTCTTCCAATAATTTAATATAAGTTTAAAGATTTATGGGTCTTAAAAGAAAAAAAAAAAGTTAAAATTAAACCTAACACTATGTTTTCTGGAGAAAGTATTGTCAGGATATATTTCAGGATGTTCTCACTCAGATGTCTAACAAATAAGTATTTATTTTGGATGAAGCCCTGCACTGGAACTGAGGATGCTTACATTTAATCAGCAGCACTGCCTTCTTGCATGACCTAAGGCCAGTCAGCAAATTATTCTTCTATTCAGTTCTTGTCAGTGAGGACAATAGTAGTTAATTTTTCCTACCTGTGTTTATTTAGGAAACCATTTGAGGCAGAGACCATTTCCACCCTCATGTATATAAACCACCCATCACAAAAGAACTCTGATCGTTTGTGCTGCTGTAACAAGGGTAATTGTACATATGATTTCCTCCAGGTATTCTCCTGTTCTTTGGAAGTAAACTCCTGGATCGACAGGATGGCCATGTAGTCACCAGCAGAGGCAGGCTAAATCTGCACAGAGAAGGAAGCCCTGAGGTAATATGAAGTTATGTTCATGGTGTATATGACTGAAGCAGGTCTTGGCAAGATATTCCAGCTCATTTAAGCACAGAACTAGCCTTGATTAACAGTCAGCTTGTGCTATCAAATACCACCTATCTAATTAAGTTATCCTGTAAATTACCTGTAATAAGAACTGTTGTGGCTTAGATACAAGACGTGGCAGCTCTAGAGAAAGACTCTCTTGGACAGGTGATTGCAGTATGAAGGCTTGATGTGTGAAGATAACACAGTTACATGGTGTTTTTTATATTATTGTTATGCATTA
Source organism: Vireo altiloquus (assembly GCA_013396875.1). Taxonomy (NCBI): domain Eukaryota; kingdom Metazoa; phylum Chordata; class Aves; order Passeriformes; family Vireonidae; genus Vireo; species Vireo altiloquus. The sequence continues at coordinate 106,652 of VZRF01000570.1, read as the reverse complement.
AAAACAGAAAGCAAGTCCCAAAATTTACCCTCTGTTTAAATTACAGTTCTTGCCATATAGTATTTTCTTTTTCCAAAGTATAGTCAAGCAATGCCTTCAGGGGGTTTTATTGGTTCTAAAACAAAATTTAGGAAAATGTTACTCTGAATAGTAACTATTACAAAATATACTCTTGACAGTAAACACAACAGAGTAGTTAAAACTGTTCAAGAAATTGACCTATTGCTGTCTTCTCTATGTAGAAAATGAAATAAATGTGAACAAGTGTCTTAGACAAAAGACTGAGAAGTAAAGGAAAAAAGGATTCTTAAAATATATCAGCATGATTCTGACTCAGCTGCCTTTTGCTTTTTTTCCCCACTCTGTGTAAAGCCAACCCCCTTCAAATCTCTGAAAAGTCAGGTGGTCAAGTAGTTTAAAATCCTGTCATCTATATTTAGAGTGCTCAAAAAATTTCCTGTATAGACTTTCTCTTGACATCAGCACCAACATGTGCTCTGGAATGTTTTTGCAATGTCAGTCAAAACTAAAAGAGAAAAAAGAAAGGTGAAGTAAAAAGAAAAAAAAACCCCAAAAATTATTTTTCAAACTATTTACAATATGGTATGATTTAATATTATCAAAAGTTTGAAAGAGTTTCATGAGCATTTTTACTTTGATTCATAAAGAAAAAGTACTTTGGTTAACACAAAGGACTGAAATTAAAATACCGCTGACAGGATGTCAGAGATTTCATGTTTGTCAAGTATAGGATATATTATTGGCAACTGACCTTTTGTATTTATATTTTAATGATCTTTAGTTCTTCTGATTCATTTCATAATTCTCGAAAACTGCACTTGTAGAAAATCTTTTTCCTTGGGAATTATCACTAGCTGATACCAGAACCTGTATCTCAAGAGTTTTGTTCCATCGCTTCAGTGGATTTTCAACCTCTGTTTGTGATTGACTCTTTTGTCAGAATTTATATAAGCTAAAAATTGGATCTAAAAAGTGTGATATCGCACCATATTTTCTGACACTATTCCTTAAATAACCCTTCACTAGGATATTCTATGTGATGTGAGTTTATGATACTATTTTAGATTGTAAGTTGTGAAATGAACTTCAGCGATCAAGCATTGCTTCTATATCCTATAAAGGGCAATGTCTGGAATATGAACAAAATTATGGTCTGTCGCTACAAAATCACATTGTGTTATCAAGTAATATCTGGCAAGATGAAACAGTTGGAAGGGGATCTAAACACTTTTGATATTTATCCAAAGTGAAGAAAATCATATCTGCTCTGACTGGTTGAAAATTGTTTTGAGCAATTTATCAGACTATCAGTGTCAAAGTTAGTGTTGTGAAGTACAGACTGAGACAGTAATTTTGGTCTGAAATACAAACTTTAAGTCCAGCATTAAGAAAGTATAATATTAACACATATTGTTATAATTTAGACAGCTGTCAAATTAGTTGTGCCAAGAAATGAGCTTTGAGAGTCATTGACATGCGAAGATACTTTGTTAATTACTTCAATGGTAGATGATGCACTGAGTATGCCAACCAATGAAAGCATCCTTAAAGGAAAGCTGTAACATGTAAGCTAATGCTGTTTGTTTCATCTGAATGGCCCTCTCACGGGAAATAGCTGACATATAAAATCAAAATTTGCCATCAGAAAAGTTCTTTCAGCTGTTACTTACCCAGCTCATCACAGACCTTTTTTAGGACATAGAACTCTGGTATTTTATAAATTTGTGTTTATTCAAGAAAGTAGAGCAATAATCTATGGGCAAACCATATTTTGGTACAAGTGGTGACCTGATATCCAACAGAACGAAAGAATTGCCTGACCCCAAAGGATTAACAATATTAACAAAGATAGTAAGACACCAAATTTTACACTTTTCCCAAGATCAGTCATAGTTGTATACAAACTGAAATAGGTTTAAATCAGAAGATACAGTGTTACATGCTTGGTAGAAAAATGAATCGTAGCTCATGTGATGATCACAACCATAGGTTATTTCACATCTTCTAGGTAGCAATGCTTTCTACAAGCTCCTTTGGCAATTTACCAACTTTTTCCTTGGTGCTGTTAAATTCTCTGCTTTGCTCTCCAGTTGTGCTCACTACCCCTTGCCAGATCCTCAGAGAGACTCCCCTTCCACAACTAGTTAAAATTTTATCATTTTTGGCCTGTTTAAGGTTGCTTTGTCTGCCTGTATCATGGTTCTCACCACATCATCCTTTAAAACTTCTTTCAATTTAATGCACTTCTGTGTAATTCAGCAAAATCCTGTACTCAGGATTTTTTTCATCTTTGTCATTCTCTGTGAACCCACAATCTCTGGGCCATTTTTCCTAATGGTCCTCTATACTTCCTCATGCCCAGAATGTTAAATCTCTTCTAGCATGTCAAAGAAAACAATCTTTTCTTCCTAATCCCATTGCAAATATCCCTTCTACTGCCACCTCATCTGCTGTTTTCTCTCTGCACCACTTACAATAACAGTCACATATATAAGACAAGAAAACTAAAGTAATGCCTCAAAATTAGCAGGATGTATTCATTCACCTGCACAATTTATTATTTTTATATTCCACCCCACAAGGTTGGTTTTCATTACCCCTCTTTGTTCTGTTACACAAAGAGGGAAAGTTCAACCAGAATTCCTCTGTCACCACTAGTAGCTCACTTTTCATGTACTAAGTCACACTGCAAACCCATTGAAGCAAGGATTGTTCTATTTAAATACCTTTTAAAGGCGTTTGGAGCTCACTTCCTCTCTGCTGTGCCCTTATTCTCTACCTTAACATCACACACCCCTCCTCTTTTACCTGTGCGAAGCCTCAGCACTGTTTCTATCATTGTCTCCCTCTTCCTTCTGAGAAGAAATGAAAACATCATGTTTGTTTAGCCCATGAGCAAAGGTGAAAGAGGATGTCTGTCTAGAATCAGGGTCAGGAGAAAAAACTTTAAAAAAAAGACCAAAAGGATAGGCATCTCATTCAAAGGTGAGGGCTCCTTCCAAAGCCCTACAGGCCTCAGTTATAACTCTTTAAGTGTTTTTAATTGACAGGGACCTAGGGTGCTGAGGAAGAAATCCCTGCCATTTCAGAGAAATAGAAGTATCTAAAGATGCTTTCTTATTTGTGTTATCCACCCAGCAGGATGGAGGCCGAGCACGACAACATAAAATAGCTGCAGTATTAGAATTATATAAAACAAATTATTATGATGTTCCACTAAGCTATTTATGACCAAAAGATTTAAAAATTATGTACAGAGTCACACATACACACTCCTGCACAAAGATGGTCAGATTTGTGAGGTTAGATTGGTCTACTGGAATCAGCTATATAGTTCAAGGCTCTCTGGGATAAAATTCTGGCCAACTTGAATATTCAAATTTACACCAGAGTTGGAGACTGGGTTTAATTCTTATCACTAATGAACAAGGAGATGAAGCAAAATAGACTAAAAATCATCTTGCACTGAATGAGGTGTTCTCATTCTTGTGTTTTCCCCTTCACAGTTGCACAGGAAACACATCACAAATTAATAGCTATAGATATAATGATAAAAACATACAAAGGGAAAACAAATAGAACAGAGTCAATACACAGAGAAATATACTGCACTCAATATCTCCTATTTTTGAGTTATACTTTTAAGTTTGCCACTTTATAATGTCCACCAGTGCATTCTTTATCTCATAAATGGGGTGAGAACCAGTTCTATGTTTGAATCAATTTCTCAGAAATTATTTTGAAGCATATATTAGAACATACTTTTTCTTCAGATTAGCCCAATAAGTCTTTTAATTTTGATTAAAATGAAAAAGTACTAAATAAAGTTTATTCAACCTGGAAGAAAAGGGAATTCTATCAAGCCTGATGAGCATATGAGATCTATAATCTTTACTTGTTCTAATCTCAACTTCTGATCTATAAAATATTGTACTCATTAATTCCTATTGGTTGCTAACAATGTTTTTTTTCAAAGGAGTTTATTTTCAGCATGCCTTTAATGGCAGTGTTCATACACACTGCAAGGACATTGAGCACTCTGAAATCCCCAATTGCTTTTTCTTTCTAGGCCAGTCCTGTAGTGATGTTCTCCAGAAAAGCTGAAGAGTGGTTTAAAAGAAAGAACATTTTTCTCTGTTGTTCAGGCTTTGATTTTTGTCTGCTGAGTAGAATCACTAATACACCTTGTTTCACGCATGTTTTGAGGAGCTGAACATCAGAGTTCAGCTTTCCAAGCACAAAAGATTAACACAGACCATTTCTATTGAACTCTTTCCATAGGCACCAGGCACAGAAGCACAGCAGGACATTTTGATCTCCACCGTTTTCAGAGTCTGTTTATAGACATATGTCTATAGGTGCATTTCAAAATATCTAGTGCTCTTAGATGTTTTACTAACCTCCCTTTTCATGGAGGACTATCCTTCTCCTCTTTCCCCAGAATGAAAAAAAGCTCCAACATAGTATTTTACAATATATTTTTGTATAAGAACTTGCTGCAAGATGTAGCAGGGTCTTGCATGAGAATTTAACTGAATTTATATTTAGTTTTGTACCTCATGTCTCCAATTGTCCAGTGGGCTGTGCATGACTACACAAAGGGATGTCCAGGATGAACCATCACCAGATCTAGAGGATCTGCTAAGGCAGGTATTCTTCTATTCTGTTTGTAGAGGGTGCAGGAGTGACTTCACTTCTCAAACTGGAGAAGATTTATAGAGTATCACCTCAAAATAAAACAATAAAATTTGTTTCCTCTTTTTCCCACTATTTGGCCTGATATTCAACATTGGAACTAACCAAACACTTTGAAATGGACAGCTACTTTTAGCAAAAATGAATGCTCAGATCACTAGGTGCAGAGTAGATTATAGACTAGCAATCCAAGACCAAAAAGAAAAAACCAATAAAATAACTTATTACTCTGTACTGCTTTCCAATAAATCTGCAATCTAATACAGCTAATTTGTCAGAGCATACAGAGTTGTGACAGATGAGGCAAAATGCCATCAGCTACAGACTTTGTTGACAGACTCTTAGCTAGGAATTCTTAGAAAAATAACATCTGAGAAGCAGGAGAAAAATTAAGCAGAGGCAATTGGATTTCTTTTTCATATGAGAGATCCTGAAGAGAAGTGTCATGGGAGAAACAGAAGATTACAAACCATGTACTCTGCATGACAAAGTCCTTTTTTTCCCTGGAGTAAGGATGCCAGTCAAAGCTCATTCGCCAATGACATATGGTAAGTTACAGATGAATATACCACAGGATATCTCCTCTGAGCAAAATCACCAGAAGGAAATGTAGATGTATTACCAAACTATGACACAAGAGGAATCACTCTCAGTTCATAAAACCTCCCTTCCATCTCCGACACCTGCAAAGTTCTGGGACAGGAAGAAATTTGTGGGAGTCAGTGGAACAGAAAAACTCTAGTGTCATTGTCAACTCTTCCCTGACCTCTCCAGTCCTTTTCTTTGTTGTGAGGGCAACCCTTTGCAATCCTGTTATCTTCTTCAGTACAGCCAGCCTCCTGCCAAGAGAGCTCCAGGGACAAGGGCAGGACCTCTGCCTGAATGCAAGAAAGAACAACAGGAAGATTTTATCCTGTAGACTGAGAATTCAACCAGGGGAAAAAAATCCACTGCTCTCCCTGATAATGAGGAATTATTCCTCCCAGTGTCCCAGACTGAACCAACTTGTTTCCTCAAAAAAGTTCTCAGAAGAGTTCATTTCAGGAGCTGCTTTGCATAAGTAATACTGACAGGTCCATATATGTTTGGCTCCCTTTATCCTCTCATATCATAGTAAGGGCATGCAACACAAATTCTTTGTGCCATGTTACAAATTGAGAATTGCAATGGGCTGTAAGGTTTATTATGCAGCTCTTACATTGTTTCATGGTATCTGAACCAGGGGAAAAAAATCAGGATGTTTCCCGGAATCCAGGAGAGGCCAAGACCAAGGGCCCAGCAGGATGGGCTAACCCTGAGGGGACCATACTCAAGGTACTCTGTCCAATATGCACGACCTTCTAAAATGCTGAAGAAACACAGAGCAGTGCTTCCCACAGTTTTGAGAGAGACTTGGCATTTATTTGTCATTTCCTGAAAGGCCAGGGCAGACTGTGCTGTCTTGGCCACTGCCTGTTCCTGCCAAAGCCTCTCACAGTGCTCACATAACCCACAGCCTACCAGTACTCCAGGCAGTATCTGGCTGTAAAACACAAACAGGATTTAGGAAGCAGAAAAACTACCTGGATGTTCCCCATTGTTGTTATACATCTCTGCAAGGTCAGGCAAGAACAGTGTGACCTACAGACATTAGCTTTGTGCCAGCTGTTCTCTTACTCCAGGAAAATAATGTTGCTTTAATCTTATTTGCAAGAGTCTGATAAAAGAGAACCATTTGTCATCCACTTTAAATGAATAAATCTCATTTAAAAATCATTGTGATGCAGCTTATATGTGATCTATATTGCTAACTTATCACTGCAAAAGCTGGCAGGCCTAAAATTAGATCATCTAGATGCATATGGATATGGGGAAGTAAGATTGACCACCACACTGTCCCTCTGCTTCACTCTGCTCTGTGGGGGACTGAAGACAGAAACAACAACTCTGCAGAGCAGACAGCAAGATCCTTGCATATTTCAGTCCTTTGAAAGGTTTTTCAGGGCCCCCCTGAAACACTTGGAAAAGATGCTGTGGAAAACAAAAGATCACTGGAGTCAGTAGTGCGTTCGAGCAGGTCTGTGTGGTGGTGATGGTGAGTTGTCTGTCTGAGAAGGTAAAAATGTCACTCATGTTACAGCCTTGCCTTGTGGACACAGCTCCCATGCTTTTTAGGAGCTACAGGATGAAAACTGTTGGTCATATTGGACATGTAAGGATGCCAGTCCAAGCTCATTTAGCAACGACATGTGGTAAGCCAGCCTTGCGAGTTTATAATTCTTATGTAAATAGAGGCAACATGGGTAAGAAACAGAAAGCTACAGACATGTATACCACAGAATATCTTCACTATTCAGCCTCGAAAACGTTGCTGTAAAGTGGCATGGGAAACAACCTATGTAGCAGGACCTCAAGACAAAAAATCCATGGATTGCTAAATGTAAGGGTTCAGAAGACAGAAAAGCTTGAATTTCCTATTAACTAGACACTTCATTCAGAGATCACATCTTGTTTACCGACTTGGTTGAAATAATACAATAAAATACTGTATCTGTGACATGCCCAGGGACCTTTCCTAGGAATATGATGGTAAGGATTAAAATTACTTGAGTTCCTAGGCCCTTGAGTTCTATGTGGCTTGACTCTCCCTCATTTTATCTTGGGCGCACTTGCAACCACATGAGTGGTTGAAGCTGGCATGGGTGTGTAAGTACACTACAGCAGATGTGTGTGCAGGCACCCTCTGTGTAAAGGAAATGAGACAAACAGGAATGCCAGGATGTCAAAGTGTCCATGAAAACATTACGTATTCCTTCTTTTGACCACTACATTTGTCAAGACTGCAAATAATCCTGTGTACAGAAACATCTAAGAAATGTTATAACAAAAAAAGAACAAAAATGTTTTAAAAAACCCAAACCAACCCCAAATCATTGAGGAGCTCTCTGAGAAATCCAAGGATAACAGTCTGTGCAGTGTTTTGAACCAAATGCAAAGACAGCACTGCCTCATGAAAGGCTTCTGTGTCTCTATGTATTTTCCCTACTGAGGAAACTAATGGAGGATGCTTAATGTTGTACTTATCTGTCTGTAAGATGGGAATTCTGTGCAGTGAAAAGTTACCAGAGAAACCAAAGGAGGTTTGTTATGTAAGAAGGGAGAGCCCTGCGAAGGAGATAAGAGAGGAACATTCTTTTCTAGCAGGAGTGCCAGTCTAGCTCCAGGAAGGACGGGGGTAAAAGAGGAGCTAAACTGGGAAGATTCAGCAGCTTGGGAGACCAGTCACAAGCTACGAAAAGCAATTCTGGGCTGTCCCAGAGGGAGAGATCCAAGAGTCCAAAAGACATTTCAGAGTAGTAAGAAAATTGAGGCATAGAAACATATCCAGGATTTATTGTTTTCTGGCTCTTTTTTAACCCCCCAAGCAATTAAGGGTGCTATCACTTCCAAAAGACACATACCTAGCATTTATCTCAACTTCCCTGAGGAGTTATGGCCCAATGTAGTTGGCCTAATGTAGTTCATATGTAGTTGAAATTGTGAGAAAGGGTGCTAAACATACACAAATATTTGGAGATGTTATGGCCAGTTTTAGACCTAAGTTAGGAAGCCATCAGAGGCATCAGGGAAGAAACAGCACAACAGTCTATTTGCACATATGAAAACTTCTAGCAGATGAGCTCAATAAATTAGGGTCCAGCAGTCTGCCAAGTGTCAGTACTGCAAAGACTTGATTAGATCCCTGACAAATCATTAGGTACATCTTTTTAAAGTAAAGATGCTCTGGATTATACACCTACACAGTTAACCAAGACTCAGAAATACCCTTAATTAACTTTCAAGGACATTGCATCCTCTTGAACGGTTTAACAAAGTCTCCCATTCAACTTTTGACATTAATATTTTCTGTAAGTGTTATGAGAATATTAGAAATAAAATAAAATTATGCAAATGTGTCTCTGTGTCTTGCTATCAGGTACATGTGTTACTAATTTCCATTATACAGTGGAAAAAATACAGTTTCATTTTTGATAAGTATTACTTCTCATGCAGTCCCTGTAAGTCATTTTGCTCTTCACCAAATATCTGCATCACCCCATACAACAGTGCATTCTAAAAATCTGGGGTTTCAAAGCACCCAGCCACTCTAATTTTATACACAAATATAGCATGCAATACAGATATACTCTTAGCTCCATTTTCCCAGGTGTTTCGTCTTGCTCTGTGCTGATGACAATGAAGTTTCTAACTGAGTTCACACCAAATAAAATGCTTGTCAGTAAAGGTGAGGCTTTTCTGAGCGCATGCAGCACAACAGGTACAAATTCTCAGAGCAGCAGCCACTCAGGTTTAATTGCCTCTGCAGACACCCTGCACAAAGCAGGAGGCAACCTCGTCCACCTCACATAAACCAGCTCATATGAGCTGTGCTGTTAGTGCACACTGGAGTGGTCTCACAGAGAGCATGGCATGCCTACAGCACTTCATATTCATAACCTTCTCATACAGGTAATCTCTAACAGACACCAGGTACAGACTAGGAATAGGAGAAATAACATGACAGCAGATTATGCAGAACCTAGACAAGAACAGGCTCACAGAGTACAGCTTGAGAGTCCTACCATACAACTTCTACTAATCTACTTACAGCGAGCTGTTAAATAGCTGTTAGCAAATCTCTAGACAAAAGCTGACCAAAATAAAATTATTTAAATATAGGATAGGGACTTGTTTATTTCCTTATTATCTTTATTGATTGAATCTAAGTTCAAAAACAGCACTTCTAAGACAAGGTCAAGGTCATGCTCCACCTTGTTGTTATGGAAATAGCACAGAGGGTCAGGATTCGTGTCTTGTTGAGATTTTTCTTTCTCATTGCAAGGTCCCTATTACCAGGGCTTCTGATAGCATAATGGTTCATGAAGGAACTGCTGGAATGACTGCACACTAAAATCAATAATATTTTTCTCACCACTGATAAAGATGTTGAAGTAGATTTCACAGAACTAATTGATTGGAGGGAATGTGGAGCAGTAAAGATTAGAGAGAAAGCAAAAAAATTTTATATAGTGCCAGAACCTTGGCATGTGCAAGAAAGATCATTAACTACTCTACGCCCTTCAGACTAATCAAAAACTGAGGTCACAAATGCAACAAAGGGTGGAACAAGAAGTGCCCAAGCATCCCAGCCCACTACACAGATGATGAAGACACAGTAACAAATACTTTTGCTGTTATTTTGTCTTTACTTTTAATTAGTGACTTTTTACAGTTATCATCCAAAATTAGTTGAAACTTTTACTAGATAAAAGTTTAAAGTTTAAGAACCTGATAGACTTAGAAGCACAAGAGAAAAGAAAAACCTCTTTCAGGAAATCTTTCTTAGGTGATCTTTTAATTATGTATTAAGTTTCTGTGTACTGCTGAAAACTAGCAATTAGGCAATTTTAGATATGAACAGATAAAAATGGTGTTGTCATGATGCCAAGCAGCACTGACACTGAGAACACAAACACCAGCATGATAAGCTGTATAGTTCTGTTATTCTCATTAATATTCCACTCAATCTTTCTGGTCTACTTCACCTAGGCATGCAGGTCAGTTTTGCATGATCATGTGTAAAATTAGAAAGAATTGGTTTAAATCAAAACCATAATAATTTACAAGTGTTGCCTGAAAAGCAGACATGGGTTTTTTTCTGAGCAAGGCCACTTAAATGAGCTCCAGATTTTTCTATCCTCTAAATATAAACTCCTCTGCTCCCAGTTCTTAGTTTTAATAAACCTATACTGTAGGAGAAAACAAGCATCCATGCAAAAGAAATAAATACAATCTGAAGTGATGAACTAGAGCTCCTAAGGCAGAAATTTGCTGCAGTTTTTGCAGACATGCTCATGCAGCCCTAAGCAAGGCCGTGTGTGAATACATGAGTTCTTTTTGTTTAGATACATCAGCAAGGCTAAGCAGCTCCTTGCAAGTTTATACCCCAAGGTTGCTATGTTGCTTCCAGTAGCCCCAGTAACTCATGATCCCACGGACACATCCTTATGATATCCTCAGTGATCTCATTACAGTGTTGCCTCATTCTATGAGTTAAATAATATTCAGGCTGCTGTGCCTCAGGCCTGCATTACACCACTCGTCTTGTTCTGGAAGTCAGAAACTGAAATGTGCACTAGTCCCTTATTGTAAATGGGCAAGGTTTCCTTTCACAAATAAGAACCTTTTCTTCTGCTGGGATTACCTAATTCAAGCACCAGATGGTTCACATCACCAGACAACAATGAACAGAGCTAAATTTTGGGGGAGAAAAGGCAGCACTCAGGCAGGATACGGCAGTGATCCAAAAAGATTGCCAGCCACTGTACTAAACAATGTACAATTGGTACAGAGAGGCAAAAATTAAATAAAATCCAGATTCCACTTAGCCTCAAGGTAACATCTTCAGAAAAGATCTCATCTTAAAAAGAAAATATTGAAAGCAAAACCAGTTCAAACCTGTCACAAAAATCACATGGAAGAGAGAAGTTATATAAGAATAACCAACAGGACTGAAATAAGTTGGACTCTGAGCCTGCATTCTGCTCCCTGTGCTTAAGCCTTTAAGTGAGGGCATCCCTTGAAAAGAAATGGCACCCCTCAAAGGCAGGGAAAGAAAAGAAATATTACAAAATGCAAGTCATCTGAAATATGATACTGGGGAAAGCAAAGAGTCTTTTTGAGGGGAGAAAGGACCTGTTTATTTTCTCCTAGCTCACACGGTTTACAGAATCATCCATGACTAAGGAACCTAATGCAATTAGAGAACTGAATAACCTAGTAGTAAATGCATCTTAAATGGAGTTGAATGCAGAATAATGGAAGGAGCAGGATGAACTCCTTGCATGCTCTGATGGTTTGTGCCCATAATCATTTAGAAAAAGAATTAGATGTCTTTCTGAATAGCAGAAAGTCCAATGGCAGCATAAAAACCACAAATAACTTTTTAGCCTTCATTTAGAAACACATAACAAGAAATCTGGAAAATATCAAAGTGCCATTATATGAAATCAACAGCACGATCACATTTGCTTTCTGGTCATCCAATTTCTACAAAACCAAAGCACAAATTGCAGGACAGGGAAGGGCAATAAAAACAATTAAATACACAGAAATATGTCCATTTTGGAACAGATTAAAAACAAAGAAAAATAAATACACTTTTTGTTTGAAAAGCAAAAAAACCCACAGAAATTGGGACTATAACATATCTATGAAAGAAGTAATGTATAGAGAAACGCAGCAACTGGATCCTAGCTAATAAGGAAAGATCCTATAAGAGAAGAGTTTTTTAAAACTGATAAAACACATGAAATTCACTTCCACAAGATAGTATTGGAATAAAGATTTCACTAGGATTAAAAAAAGCTACCTGAAATAAATTCGTTTCAGTAACACCAATCTGCTCTTTTTCAGATATCAGTGTGCATTGAGATATAACTGCAAATCTTCCAATGAAAGATTATATTTTAATCCTTCTCTAAAATGTGCAGTACTAGGTACTGCTGGTCATAGGGAATACAACTCTAGATGGATCTTGAGACTGGTCATGATCCCAGTGTTACTTGGGAAACGGAATAGCTTAATGTGCCCACTAATAAATTAGTGTTTCCAGTAAACATTATGAAAATTACCCATTTCCTTCCGGTGAAAAAAAAAAATTTAATGCAAAAGATAACATCCCAGTGAGTTATTTGTCAAAAAAAGGAAATAAACCAAAACAAACAAATAAAAGCCCCACAAACAACCAAACAAAAAAACCCAAAGAAAGTATGGAGGGCATGATTCATATCAATGAATTCTTGTTGCTTTGAATTGCCTAACACAAATAAGTTTTGCAAATACATTCAAGACCTACAAATGATGAAAATTTCTGAAAAAAATTATTTATAATAACTCCTCTAACTGCAGTGCTTTAGCTAATTGCTAGAAAGGTTAATAGTTTCTCATGCCTCCCCCACCAAGGTTAGCAGTTGATCTCACCTATAATTGAGCTACTGCTTCAGGTAGTGAAGCACACTCTCAAGGCATTCAACTTTTTATGAAAGATCAGAACAAGGTTTAATGAGTCCAGTTTTTCTACCCCCTTCGGCTTAATGCAGGAAGTTTCACACAATAGAATTGAAATAAATGAGATATTAAACCCTAAGAGTCAAGGTACATATAATTAAAAAGTAATCACTGTTCACTTCAGCTACCTGCTAGGACATCGTCTTACAAGTCTCAGAAGACACATCATTTTAAGTGACTCATTTCTGTCTGCCCTTTATTTACAAACTACCAGCACTATTGAAGTTAGTCTACTTTGATTATTCCACAGGTACCACCTAATAGAGAGGTTTCAGCTTCCCAAACTCATTTGACAGAGGTTCATGGATCAGACTCAAAGCAAGGACTCTGAGATAAAATGCAGTAAAGCCATCTACTGGAAAATCAATATCTCAGATGTAATGAGTTGTAAGACAAGTAAATTAGAGTACAGATTACTCTGTCAATTAGAACACATAACTTTTCTCTGTAATTAAGTATTTCATATGTGATGCACTGCATTTGGCATCGGTTGCTTTGTCTAATTACTGTACATTTTATTTTAAATGAACAAGAAACTTCCTAAAATACCTTGGCTTCCAACTCCTAAGGTGCATGAGCCAAAAGAGGCTCTGGAGTAACGAGAAAAATTTCCTGTCCTAGCAGGAGCTGGCACTGGAAAGAAAGTGTGCTGTGTAATTAATGTGCCTGTCCTTTCTCACTTCAGCCCTGCTACTGATATGAAAACAGTTACTTTTAGAATAGCTCTAATCATCACTTATCTAAATCACAGAAACAGTGTGAATATGGAAGGCAACATGAAAAATTATAGCTCCAATCCATAACACAAGGAAATATTTCTATTTAAAAAGCACAGCTAAGAAGAATACAAAATTCCTTCATGTTATTCTTAAAATGTCCATTGATTAAGAGCATGCAAATCCTGCTCCAGATTGCAGATGGTTGAGGCACCTAAAATCTGTTACACCTGTACTGACACAGGACTTTATTGGGAGTTCAAGACACACATAGGCAATTGCACCAACTTTGGAAGAGGAAGATCTTGGGGTGGGATGGGATTCTGGACAAACAGAGACTACTCTGAACACTTGAGAAACCTATACCATAGGTAGAGCTTCCATACTGTTGAAGATAAAGGAAGAGTTTGGAATTTGTCCACGTTACAACAGAAGCATGAAGGAACAGCAACAATCTGAGACTGAGAGTTCTTATGTTGTGCAAACCTCTGGCTTCAGAATGGAGACACCAAAAAGGATGTGGTAACTGCATCCCAAGAGCTGGTCTGAAGACTTGTGGATATGAGTAGTGCCTGAACTCTTAGACTGAGAAGCCTGAAAGTTTTTACCTCTCTAATCATATTTAAACACAGACTGATAACATGATGCTGGCATTTGAACAGACCAATGAATTGCATTGTTTTTTAAGAAAGGGCTAGGAGACAGCAGATGCATCATTGTGGAGGGTTATATACCAGAAGGACCAACTGGAAATACTCCACCACCTTGTATGCACTGATACATACTTTTTACAAAAGACATTGCATATTATTCTGTGATTTTTAGGTACTGTATATAGAAAGGTTTTGCTCACTCTAAGAATAAAAAAGAACTGTAATGTCTGTAGTTCTAAAGAACATCTTTGTGGACAGAGATGAAAAGTTCACTTTTTTGTGTTGTTCATTTATTCTTCATCTCCTTCCTTCTCACTGCTGCATCTGATCCACTATCCAGAGAAATCAAAGGGAGATTTTTCTGATCAGTGTTCCTCTGTTGGTGTCAGATGCAATCAAAGACTGGGAGTTTATTGCATTACAAAGGGTTGGGATTTAGTAACAGATCAGATGAAATCAGTTAGGGAAAAGTACCACCAATCCACATTTAAAGTGCATTGCCTTCTTCTTGAGTAAAACCTGGCCACTTGTCAAGGAAGAAAACTTTTCATATTTTGATACCCACTTTGACCTTTCAAACTAAGTCACACAAAAAAACCCCATAGGTGCATAAGAAAACAGTTTTTGGACAGTCTGTTAAGTGGAAATTATTAGGATTTTATTTAACATACACTCATGTACTGCAGAGAAGATACTTTTTTTTTTTTTTGCCAAGGAACCAAAAAATATTCTAGACCAAAGTCCTCCTGTATCGTCAGTAATAGAGAATTTGTGTAAGTAGGAGCCATACTTACCTTCATTCTAAGTTCATTTTACATTCTCCGAGTGATGTAAAGAGGTCATGCTGTTCATGAAGACAGACATTTCCCACCTTCAAAAATCTTTACCCAAACATTTCCTAGACAACTAGTTGGGAGCTGACATGTCTCCTTCAGGCCTAGCTACACCATGCAATGAGGTAACACACACGAGTCCCTAGGCAGCAAATCTAAATGGCTCGACACAGAACTGCGTGTGGTTCAGGTCAAGAAGATGTGTTTGATGAGCTCAGGCACCACACTGGAACAATGTGCCCATCTTGCTTCTGAGGCTGACTGGCTCAAACATCCCTGGCATGACATGGTCTCTCAAAAATTTTCACAAGGCAGGTGCCTTTCTTATTCTTTCAAACCCCCTTATGATCAAAAGTAATCTGTTTCCAGCAACAGAGACATAAGTCAATAAAGCAAGTACAGCTTTAGGATGATTTTCTGAATCATGGTTTAGCAGATCCAAAAAGCAGCAGCATAACAGTGCATTAAAATTCAGCTGACAGGAATCACGACTTCTTCACATGACAAGCCTCATCAAAATCAGAAATACCATAAGGATTTTAAGCACTGATATCCCACATGAGAGCACACAGACCAACTGCTGAGACTACACAGTGTCACACTAAAAATCAATAGATGTACTTTCATAGCCCCCTTTCTACTCTGCAATATGTAGCTCAAATTCAGCAACTGGTAGCACCAGACTTGTAGTAGGATATTCAAACAGGGACAAATACACAGAGAAAGGAAATAACTTACCTCCTTATGTTTTTAAATACTTGTTATGATTTTCTACAGTCCTGACTAACTTACTTTAGTCAGTAAGGTGCATTGCATAGGACTTTTCAACAATAAGCATTTTACAGACACATACACACTGTGCTAAAGAGCTGATAGTGTAATTTTCAACTTCATACCAAATACACTTCTTTTTAAAGTAAGAAAAGTACTTTTTAATTACTGACCTGAGAAAACAAACAAATACAAAATACAATGAAAACAGCACTGTTTTTTTTCTTCTAACCACAACACAGCTAAGCAAAGTCAGCTCTGCCACATACTGGGCAGATCAAATGCAGAAGTTCCCAGTACTCTGTCTCTGTCAGGATTAGACCAACAAAAAGTGAAAAAACCATACTCCTTGGAGAGAAACTGCTGGAGACAAAGGTCCTGCCACTCTCATGAAAAAGTCAGGGAGCTGGACAGACAGAGTGATCTCTCCACCTGTGCAGCCACCAGCTCAAAGTCAAGATACAGAACAGAGAAGAACTTCAAAACTTTCCCAGTCATTCAGCACTCAGCAGGACTTAAGGTACAACTCACCTGCTAACCTTGAATAGCAGAAAATCAGGTTACATAAGGAGGATCATAACACCTTAAGAGTACTACTCTGATCCTAGAACAATATGAATTCAGGTGATTCGACCTGCCAGCCCCTTATGCTACTTCCATCCAGTTTCCATCTAAAATTAGATCCCTTTGTGATTCTGCTTGTAGGCATCCAGTACAAACATTGAAAATAGGGAAGATGCATAGCCTGAAATGTTTCAATTTTGCACATAAAACTTCATAAAAATCTATTCACTTTATTCCTAGCAGCCATGTAGATATTTTCCTGAGTCTTAATCATAGAATCTAATCTTAGTGTCAGGTTCAACTAAGCCCTGAAACCCTGAAGAAGGCGTAGGTAAAGTCATTTATGTTTTAATGCAAAGGAACTAGGCGTGGGAGAGTATTCAGGAAAAGTAATCCTAATTCGCTTTTTAATAAGATTAGTTAAACTGCATTAAGTTGGCAAGTGGATGTTTTTACTCAGAATGAAAGTGGCCTTAACTTGGTTTAGTTTAATTTGCTTTGGAAGAAGTTCAGGAATTAATCTGATTTAACTAATCCATCTTAAATCCATTAATTACTTGAGATTCTTGAGTTTTCCTGTGCAGACCAAACCACTTTCACCTTAATTGTTGGAGTCTGATCTTAAAGATCTAGATGGAACAGCTTAAGGAGCACATTCCCAATATAGGTTAGCATCTCCATGGCTAAACCTCATTAAATAATCCTGTGATCTTTATATAATTCTATTGTAAAACAAAAGATATTAATCACCTTCAGTGATCTACAGAACAGGTCATGTTTACACTAAACACAACAGACCCATTTCAGGCAGGCTCATCAGATACTTTGTTGCTCAAGAGGCTTTTAGCTGACAGAGGCAGGAGGTTTTATGGGTCAGATTGTTTTATCAGCTGAACTGGTACATTGAAAATACCGAAAGTGGATCTCAAAAGGAAGAAAATATAGAACTTTTCTCTCTGACTTTATATTCACATTGGTCTCTCATCCCAGTTTTTAAGAGCTTCTCCTAGAGCAGTTGATATGCAAACCGGATAGATACTCTGAGTCAGAAACATTCAGGTGGCCCTGGGGCAGCAATACATCACCTGGTGCAGGTATGAGCCCTGCTCAGTATTTTCAAAGCTTTTCCATCTATCACCTAAAGGATGGTAAATAGATTAATGATTTTGCTGTTCTTCAGAGGATAGAAATTACCATTAGATTAGGGGAAATCTGAACAAGTGACACAAATGTAAATGGAAATTCACTCAAGGAAAGTCAGGCTGAAGTCAAGCCCACTGCAGTTTTTCATTTGGGTTTTGTGACACTTGTCAGCCAGGCATCACAAGCTTGCTGCAGGGAACATGCAGACAACAGCCTTACTCTTGCCAACCCAGCCCAAATACAACCAGTAGTTTTCACTGAAAATTCTTCAGGGAGAACTCATGTCTCCACACTTCTCATTGTCCCAGCCCTCTCAGGGAAGGGCTTCTACTCTCCCTGCATTATAACTTCACTGAAGCCAGCAGGCAAGACTGAGTGCAACTGGGGCCAAGCCACTTTCCTTTCCAGAGGACCTGCTTAACCTGGATATGGAACAGAATTCTGGGGCACGGTATAGAAAATCCATGCTAGTGTTCCTTCTGGCCACCAGGAAGAGGGACTGGGAAGTGCAGATTCCAGCACAAAACTCAGAAAAACACAAGGATATGGTAAAGACACCAAACCAGGTCTCAGCCTGCATTCCTCTGCCTACCATGTCACAAAGCCAATGAGCTGATGCTCAAAACACAACTAATGACACAATTCACCACTCACAGAGATACGTGACCCACTCAGTCACGACCTGAAGAATGTCTGTCCTACCTGAACATTGCCACATACTCTTCAGCCAGTTAAAAACATCACCAGCCACTGGTTGTGACAGGCTGAATGGGAGAAATCCTCTAATCCCTCTATGAGCTCCTACATCACCACGAGGCTGGAGAGATGCCTCATCCCTGGTTGGCTGAATACACACAGCACTTTCTTCCACCACAGAGTCTGCCTAGGTGCTCTCTGAAGGTGCAGAACTGATGCAACTGATCTATATTTTGACTAATACCTTTTGGCTAAATCTGGTTGCCAAACTAAAGCCGTCACGACCTAGTCCCAATCAATGAAATCAAACCCACTTACTCATCTAGGAAGTTAACTCTAGAAGGTTGTACCAGGCCTGGAAAAGAAATAGTTTTGTGTGGTTAGCCTTCTCCAAGACTGTTAAACTTCTACAACAGCAAAACCCTAAATTTAGCACTGAAAAGACTTTCTATTTTAAGGTACGACAGTAAAAATTGCTATCTTACATACAAGCAAAAGCTATTGTTCGGGTTTCTTTATTGACTCAGAAAAATAAACATTTTCTGCTGGCCTGACATTCAAGCCACAAAACAAGAACCTCACCCATCCTGTAAACAAAATATATTGACCATAAAAGCCAAACTCTGTGATTAATAGCGAAATTAAATCTTATGTCTTAATCATGTTACCTCAGTGTCCATTACAGCTGCTTTGGGCTGGAGTAAAGTTAACTTTCTTCACACTAGTTCTTGTGGGGCTGGGGTTTGGATTTGTCCTAAAAAACATGTTGATAACACAGAGGTGGTTTTGCTACTGCTCAGACATGCTCACACAGGCCTTTTCTGCTTCTCATACCACCCCCCCTGTGAGCAGGCCAGGGCTCCACAAGGAACTGGGAGGGGACACAGCTGGGACAGCTGGTGATACAGCCAACAGACCAAAGGAATATTCCATGCTGTATGCCCTCATGTTCAGCATACAAAGCTGGGGGAAGAAGGAGGAAGGGGAAATAATTCAAAGAGTTGGTGTTTGTCTTCCCAAGTAACCATTAGATGTGATGGATCCCTGTTTTCCCAGGGGCAGCTGAACACCTTCCTGCCCACAGGAAGCAGTGAATTAATTCCTTGGTTTGCTTTGCTTTGCTTATGTGCAGTTTATCTATTAAACTATGTTTATCTCACCCCATGAGTTTTCACACTTTTACTCTTCCAATTCTCTCCCCCATTCCACCGGGAGGGGATTAGTAAATGGCTGTGTGGTGTTTAGCTGCTGCCTGGGGTCAAACCACATGGGAACATCCATTCTGCAGCAGGTACCCCTTGAAGCATGAGTGGCTATGCACGAGGCTGTGGTGGAGCTCCTCTAAGTGTGTGGCCATGGATAAGCCCAGAACAGAGTAGGTACACCCCTGGAGGGACTGCAGCCACAGGCAAGGCCGTGTTGGAGCAAGGTTGCTTCTGAAGGGATGGTGGCTATTGGCAAGGCCATGCTGGAGCAGGGGCACTTCTGAAGGCTGTGTGGTCCATGGATAAGGCCAGGCTGGAAGAAATGCACCTCAGAGCAACTTGTGGCTTTGGATAAATCTGTGCCACAGAAGGTGCACCCCTGAAGAGACTGTGGCTCATGGATAAGGCTCCACTTGGAGCTGGTACAATCCTAAGTGGCTGAAGTCCATGGACAAATCCAAGCTGTAACAGGAGCAAGGGAAGGAGTTCTCTGAAATGTTAAACCCAATGGTCTGGTTCAAAGGAACCAGAGGTGTAAATTGAAATGGAAATACCTTTTAATTGTTGTAACCCATTATTTCAGTTGCATGTTACAAGAATTACTGTAGCAGGAACCACCTGAACCATGGAGGGTAAGCTGTAAAAGAAGAAGTGCAAGTGCAGCAGTGACAGGACCCAAGCTGGCTTTGTTGCCAATAGCTCCATGCAACATTTCACTTCTCCTGTCCTGAGTAACCACCACAAGCAGCAGACAACAGGAAAAGAATGTTCACATTCTACAGCAGGCTACACCAAGATATTGCTGTACTCACATGCAAATGATATATAAGTGTATCTCCATAACCATCTTGTGCCTTGACACTCTCCAGCCCACCTCCTTTAGCTTTTGGATGGGAAAAAAAACAGAAGAAAACCACTATTAACAAGATTTTCTAAGTATGATGTTTTATGGAGTTTAGATTCTCCACAAGAGAGAAGAATAAGGGTGAAGGTCTTTTTCAAGAAAGAGTAAAGGTGAGGGAAGAGCATCTCAGAAGTGCTGTTACAGATGGATAATTCACCATGCATGTTCTCACCCTCAATGGCTATTTGTCTATGTTTTCAAGTATATTTTATGTAGATATATAAAAGATATTTCCAAACAACATAATGCAACATGGATTTTCATAGTAAGACCACATTAAGCAAGACAGAGATATACAGGAATTTGCTACCTTAAGTAATTCGGATGCTATGACTTTTCACAAATTTTAACAGAATATAAACTCAAGACACAAAGCGAAGACTTTTTTTTGTTGGTTTTTTCTGTGCCAGGCCTGAAGGCCCAGAGGACCTCTGTTTATGGAGGCACTGGGCTCAACAATGCAAAGAAATAACTTCACTCACACTGGTCTTGCACTCTTTCAAGGGAAGGGTGAAAACACAAGCTACTCACTACCGCCACAAAATCTACTCCAGCACAGTTCTGAACCCATAACACAGCTACCAAGGTATGTGAACAAGAATCAAATCTCAGTTCAAGTCCTGGATGACATTGAAGGTCCTTTGTGTGAAAAAGTCTTTCCTAGTCTACTTCTCAGCAGTAGCTCTTATCTTCATCCTTTGATCAGCCTTATCACCTTTCCCTATAACCTAAGGACTACAGATCAGCTCCCCAAAGTGACTAATCCCCACAGCCACCAGCCTCCTTCCTGCCTGTGCCTAAACTCACTGGAACTTCTGAGTCCTTTCTTCCATCGCCTTTCTAGATCTCAAACTTGCAGAGCTATCAACATAGCTTTTGACCAGGTATTTTCTAGACTCCCTCCCCTCCATCACAAATCATGATGATACACCTTCTCATGGCCCATTTTTCCTACCAGCAATCCTTTTTCAGCATCTCTTACAAGCATATTTCCTTTACCCTTTGCTTCTCCATGTTTCTCTAAAGATGCTACCTGCTTCCTGACTCTCCCTTTTCTCCTCTGCACTTTTTGGTACTTAAAATTTCTTCCTTTTCTTTTCACAGATGGTTCAATATGCCCTTCTCTCCCCTTTCTCAGAGGCTGTATATGCTCCTGTTCTCCACTCATCCTCCACTCTGATCTTTCATTCTTACGCTTGATTTTGAAGTCCTTTTGTGGAAAAACTAAACAAAAGGCAGAAAAGAAAGCAAGCACTAGTAAAGCTCTGATCAGAGTTCCACACATCCTCCAGCAAAGTGTAGTTCTAGTGGCCTTTAAGGAGGGCAAACAGATCCTATTCAGGTAAGACACCTGGAAAGGAAATGACTGCTCTCAGCTGTCTCAGCTCTCACATCACTAAGATACTGCTGTGCTCCACGAAGGCAGGCATTACTCTCAGCATAGATTATAAACAATGCATAAGCAGAAAAACCTTAACACAGGACAAAACTACTTATTTAATATGAGTAAAGCATTCTGGAAAATAAATTCCCGGAAGACTAATGCTCTTCCAGGTGTGTGACCTGCAGCATAAGCCTTTCAGGTATCCAGCTGAGGCAGTCAATAACCGCTTTGAAAGACGCTCCTGCCCACGGTGAATTATGGCTTAATTAGATGGAGCCAGGATGTTCCATCACATGAGCAATGCTTTATGAATAAAATCAAGTGTATCCTGCTTTCTAAGCATTCATCTCTCTGCAGCACAAAACCTGGGAAGTGACAGTTTGCTACCAGGAGGAAATCTACCCAAAAGAGATATCTCTCAGGTTTCAAAAAAGAGTGCAGCTATAAAGAGTTCAAACAACTCAATAGTCTGCAGAGCTGTCAGTCATAAATGCCTATGTGGTGCAGGAGCAGAGAAAAGCTCCAGTCAATATGAGGACCCTGCTGTGATGAGCTGTATCGATGTGGGAAAACAGCTCGGTGAGAGTTTCCCCACAAAAGCAGCTCCATGGCCACTCCCCTCCTATGCTCACTCTAATGCCCCAGTAAGGGGCATTGTCCTAATCCACTCCCAAACTAGCTCAAAGCAATTTCAGAAAGATCCTCTGTTTGGATTAAGAATGGCCACATGAGGAGTTGGAGCAAAAATAGCTGGCACGCTTTAAAGTCACATTCTGGGTTGTTTAGAAACACCTTTCATGCACAAATGTATAGTTTAAATATAAAATTTCTGCCTTGAAGGATTTATTATCCAAAAATCCAATCTTGCAAACACTTATATACCTTCTCAGCTCGCAATACGTAATTAAATCCTTCCTGTTTGTTTTAAAAAGCTTGAGTAAAGTTTCATGATATAATATGCTAGGAACAGTTTTTAATTTCTGAGTTAATTGAAGGTGATCTCCCTCATGTCAAACTCCTAACAACAGGTCAATAAATTCAGTAGGAGGTCTTTTCAAGCAACATTTAAATTCCTTTCTTATAAGAGAAGACTCTGAAAACAGCATATGCTTGAGTGAATACTTCTCAAGAATGTACTTCTCAAGAAGATAAAATCACTTATCCTTCCCACATTTCAAATGCTTTGCTAGATCAAATACTATAAAGACACATGTTGACGCTTTAATTATTTGGTTAGTCCAATAATTACAGAGAGCTTAAAAAATTGGCACAGCATCAATTCCCTGGTTAATTTAACTCTTAAAAAGGTAGTGTAAAGGGTGAACAGAAGGATGAGGGAAGATTGTAACTAATACTACTGCTAAAAGGTTTAGTAACTTGTGTAGCACACGAAAAGTCCTACAAACAATATCTAAAGAAACATTTTGCGATACGTGTATATATATGGCTAGAAGTCCAGAGGAATAGTGATAGTAGTACAAATAAATCCAAAGATCAATTAAATAAATAGAATAATAGAATAGCTTGGGTTGGAAGGGACCTTAACAATTATTTAGTTCCAACTCCCCTATTACTTTCACTAGACCAGGTTGCTTGGAGCTCCATCCAGCTTGATGGCCTTGAACACTTCCACTGATGGGACATCCACAACTTAGGCAATTTGTTCCAGTGCCTCATCACCCTCACAGTACAGAATTTCTTCCTAATATCTAATCTAACCCTACTCTCTTTCAGTTTGAAGCCGTTATCTCTTGTTCTGTCACTACATGCTCTCATAATTGTCTCTCTACATCTCTCTTGTAAGCTCCCTTCAGGTACTGGAAGACTGCAATTAGGTCACTCCAAAGCTGCCTCTTCTCCAGGCTGAACAAATGCGATTCTCTTAGCCTTTCCTTGCAGGACAGGTGCTACATCCTCCTTATCACTTTGCTGGCCATCCTCTGGACTCACTCCAACAGGTCCATATCCTTCTTATGCTGAGGACCCCAGAGGTAGATGCAGTGCTCCAGGTGGGGTCTCACAGAACAAAGCAGAGAAGAAGAATCCCCTTCCTTGCTCTTCTGGTCACACTGCTTTGGATGCAGCCCAGGGTAGGACTGCCTTTCTGGGCAGCAAGCCCACATCCAGCCAGCTCACGTCCAGCCTCTCATCCACCAGCACATCCATGTCCTTCTCCCTAGGGAAACAGAATAGAGATGCTGATAGCAAAAACTGATTCCAGCCTCATTCAGTGCAGTGAAGGCAGTAACCACCAAGTGTCATGAATGGGTGGCACCATCCACACAAGGAGGTAACCTAACTGAGAGCTCAGATGGTGCCCTAATTGCACTGAGCAGTTTTACTGGTACAGTGCAGTCAAAAGTGCTGACTTTGCTGACTTTGTTGCTGTTCTCCAAAAGGAAGCCCTGAGAAAATGTAGCCAGAGGCTCTCCAGTAATGAGTGGGAGATGGACTGCATAACACTGAAGGTGCAAACACTAAAGACAAATGTGGAGGATGTGTACTGGACTATTTATCTTTTTGCAGGAACAGGCACTACTGATGTGTCATGTTTAACTTCCTTTGAAAACTGGTAATATACTGGAGACCACAAATTGGAGAATTAATGTCTAATTCACCTCTTCTGTAACATTAAATACATGACATTAATAGCTCCCACACAATACTAAAGCATAAATTTTGTAGCCCACCCTGGAGAAGAGTAGCTAGCCAGCCAGGTAGCCCCAATGCCTGTCTCCAGACAAAGCCACCAAGTCCCCACGTTTTTATTCCAAACCTCAGCTCTCAATAGACCACAGGTGATCGAAGACACTAAAGCCTTTAAAAAAGATGAGAGGAGATTAAGTTCCTACAAAGAAGAGGATGGGAGTCCTATCTGCTACTCAGTGCAAACTTTGAAGCTGAGGCAGTAAAAGTAAGTGGGAAGTGACACTGGAGGGAGGCTGTCCAGAATATAGACACATTCAGGCTCTGGTTGAGAAAGGATAAGTGTGGCTACCCACTTACTTAGACTAACTGGATTGTGTGTGTGTGTGTTTGTAACGTTTCCTTCCAAACTGGAAGACAACTGTATGGTCTTAAATTTTGCTTGGTCTTGTTTGGCCAGTTAAGTTTGTCTGAAGCTGTCTACAAGGTGGCTTGGGGAAAACCCTCTGAACTGAGCAGATAGGAAAAAATGTTAGTGTGACAATGACAATCGTGAACCTGCAAGCATTTTTAGGAGACCCACTGCTGAAGGTACTTCTTGCTACACTGCTAATGACCCTGATTTGCAGTTGCCACCACTCATGCCAAGCCTTGGAAAATGTGTTCCCTGTGGCAAACACAAATCAGCATTTCTCTTGCAAAGAGCAGATGGATGAGCAGTATCCTGGGACTCTAGGCAAAGCCTGAGGCAACACATCTGGGAAACTTCCAATTATTTTTCCTTTCCCTGCTTCCATAATTTAGGGACAGCTTAGAAGAAGCCAGGTAAATACTGACATAACCTAAGTAACCTTTCTGAAAGTCATATGGTTACACTGCTTTAATGGTAACACTATAAACCAGCCTTTTTTTGTTAATCAAAGCAACTGCTGATGCTTCTTGTTTCCCTTCAGTGGTGATAAATGCCTTTGTTTCTCAGCATATTAATTCATCGTGAACCCTTCAGAGTACTGCAGATAGATCAGCTAGAATTGCAAGAAGAAAGAGGGGCAAGACCTTCTATTCTAGAAGCCACTGAATTTAGTATGGTAGTCCCTGTCCTGGCTTACATTGTGTAAACCTTCAAGATTCATATAGTGGGATCTGGACCAGCTGGTTATGAAAATAGTTTGGGCTTATGTCTCACAGTCTACAGTTGCCCATCTTGGAGAGAGAACCACCACTCCCCAAGTAAGCCTTACCTTAAAACAAAGTTGTGTTGTTTATCATGTGTCATTCCTCATCAGCTACCATCTAGGATTCTTTGGGTTATAGCAGCTCTGCCAGGCATGTGCTTTTCCTGGGAACTTTGTGCCAGCAGCCCCACAGAAACACTCTGCATGAAAAATTCATTTGCATCAAATCTCTGCAGCATCTATTTCATCAAAGCAAGTGCTTGCATATTCAACCCGTATAAGCCACAGATGGGAGGTTTTAGGCAATCAGCTGCAAGATTAGGAAGAAAACCAAATACACATCCTGCTTATGCATTTCTGAATGTAAAAAAAAAAAATAATATCCAGTACCATAGGAACAGTAAGAAACAGGTCACCAGTGTCCATCAACTATTTTATCAACTTCAGTAACAGAACATGTATATTTATCTGGGATGAAAACACACTGCTGTATAGTCTGCTTTGATTAACTCATCACATAAATCCTCTTTTATAGGAATTTTCAAGAGGTATTGAAACTATTATTAGAAATGTCAAGGCTAGAATTGTCAGGAACTACAGTGTAGGGCAGCCTGCATTGAACAAGGCAGAGCATAACAAGGTGAAAATCCACTGAATTAAAAGTTTTTGATTAATTTAACTTTCTTATAGGAAATCAAAACTACAGGTTGTTTCAAATCCTTCTCTTGCTGATCAGAAAAGCATCTTCTTTGTATAACACTATTTTTATTTAGTTTCCTGCTATGATTTCCCCAAGTACCTTTGCCAATTGGATGACTCAGGTCAGATGGATTTTCAAGAATGACTGGACTGCTGATAAACTTTCAGTTTCCTATAGTTTTAATATTGTCTCAATAATTATATATCCCTCATAGATCCAGAAATAAACACGATTTTTCACAAAGGTGGTAGCATACAAAGAAGATACAAATTGATTTGTAGTCCTGTGGATGATGAGAGGGTTTCCCACAGACTGAAGAAGGAAAAACATTGGTTTGGAGTTCCTAGGAAACCTACAAAGACTGTAAAAACACCAGGAAAAGCCATTAGACCCTTGCAAGGAAAAGGAATTTTATGTGTTGTTGCTACTAATAGACCAAAATAAAAATGAATAAAATTAGAAATAAAGTTTTGATAAGATGCCTTCAGTTTTTATGTCAAATTTCTTCCAGTTCCTAAATGTAGTTTTTGTGATGCTAATCTGTATTTTAGCAGCTACACAGCATTTTCACTAAACAATTTCCTGTCTTAAAAAATATTTACTTCATGCGCAAAATAAAACAAATATGTCTCATAAAGCTGGAAAAGTCTCCATTTTTTGTTTATATATGAAAATCTAACTATTTTATGTGGTTGTTTTATTACAATACCCCGTGGAATCCTTACACTGGATGGTGAATGCTCCCGTTCTCCCCCACACATTGTGCTCCCTAGCGGCATTTTCTCTTCCATCATTAAAGATCTTCTCTCACAAGGGATGAGACTGTCACAGTCCCATTATGAGGGAAGAAAAATATGAGCCAACAGGGAAATATTTTTGAATCCAAAATATAACTGATTTGAATTAAATGTTCCATATTCAAGTGTTTTGGAAAAACCTTTTTTTTTCAAGACAACATAAACAAACTAAAGCCTCCATAGAACTATACTTTAAAATTTTGTCAATAATGTATCTGGCACTGTATCAGCAGCATAAAGCATGTATAAACAAGGTAAAGCTTTGTCTACAAGTATCTAAAGGCAGGTTTCCAAGAGGATGGAGCCAGGCTCTTCTTGGTGATGCCAAGCAATAGGACAAGAGACAGCAGCCAGAAACTGATGCACAGGAAGTTCCAGCTGAACATGAGGAAGAACTTACTGGCTGGGTGACTGTGCACTGGAACAGGTTGCCCTGACAGAGTGTGGAGTCTGTCACTGGAGATATTCCAGGACCACCTGGACACAATCCTTGCCATGTGCTCTGTGATGGCCCTGCTGGAGCAGGGAGGTTGGACCCAGGTGGTCCCTTCGAACCTCACCCATTATGTGGCTCTGTGAATGGTAAACCATGAGGCACCACAGTGTTTGTCCACATAAATGTCTTATGTAAGTGTAGGAAAGCTAGAAATCTCCAAATTCAGTCATAATAAAACCAGAAACTTTCGCAATATCAATATCACTACTGAAATTCTTACCATAATAATCTCAGTCGTTATAATCTAAGTCGTAAGTCAGATTTAATTTATTCAGGCAGAATTTGTTCTTCCAATAGGAATATCTCTGAGAGGGGCTGACGGAAAGAAACAAGTACCCCATGCCTTATTCTGTTTTCTGCTACTAAACTAAATATATTTACCTAAAGTAGGTAAACATCAGCATAGTAAAACCAGAGAACCACTGCAGCCAGGGAATGCTGAACTCTTTGCCTTCCCCAGAAAGAGAGCAAACAGGATCTGTGAGAAACATCAAATGAATGACTTAGACCCAGGTGCATAAAGCAAGCATGCCCTCTAAGTGTGTCCCACAAGTCTTTCAGGCACTAAAAGCTTTCTTCACCACAGTATTCCAAGTGAGAAAAGGTGTGATACTGCAGAGGTGAAGAATGGTAAATTTTGAAGGAATAATGTCATAATAACCCTGCTAAGGTTCCTTGCCTCTGTTAGTGCTACAACCATGTGTTCTTAAAAAGACACATTTTTTGTTCTCTTTTGGTTTTTAACATATATACTGCTTGTTTCTCTCTTCCCACACACTTTGGCAGGTAGTTTCTTTTCCTTGTTTTGTTTCTCTTTCATCTGTCGGTTTTCAGGAACAAGAACTGTGTTCGTGTTTTGAATTTATAGCACAATAAGAACATATGTAATTTAAAGCCATAATCTAACGTAAAGACATTAAATCACCACAAATAATAAAAGGCTGATATAAATTGTCCTAGACTGCATAGCTGTAGATGCAAGAAATATGAGTCAAGATTAAGTTGTAGTGGCATTTTGGCTGTCTCAATATAGAGTAAAGAGAGATGGAACACCTGCTCTGATCTTCACAAATTGAATTTCAGCTCCTCTGTAGATTTTGAGTTCTCATTTGCATTAGCAAAGGACACTATTGTTTATGTAAATTGGATATTTATTCACATAGCCGAGTAGAAAATGTGCAATATGCCTGCACACAATTAGTGCAAGCAACTGTGCTACCAACAAGAAAACACAAAAAAAAACCCTAAATACAAGAAGCTACTACTAAGTAACTTCCAGGTCAGTGGTATAGTTCCCATGCTTCAGCAGCATGCAGTCAATGACATTACTTTAACACTTCTTTTCAGAAATTTCCAATAAGCCAGTAAGAGGGAAATAATAATTTTTCAGGTGTAAAACAGTAGTGAGATGACAGTCATATCTCTCACATTGAGACAGTGGGAAAAGCAGAATTTGACTCTGTATTTCTGAAAATAGTTCTGAGAGCCCTTGCGCTCCAGCAGACCTGAGTTGACATCGTTTCACCATCACAGACCTCTCCCCATTCCCTGGCTACAGCAAATACTTGCCCAACATCTGTACATGTATATGGTTGTGAACAGGTAGACAAGCCAATGCAACACATACTAAAACTCCTGCAAAGCAATTTATCCTTCTGCTTCAGTTATTCATCCAAAAATAACAAATACACGCAGACTTCAAACATATCATGCAGGCCAGAATTGGCAGGGAGGCTCCGATAAGTGAGTGAAACAGTGAACAAAATCTTTTCTAGAACAAAAGTTACCTTAAGATAACTTCAGAAGTATTTTTCATATCATCTTGAGATGAGACACATTTCTTTATTCTCAATTTATTTCCCTGTGGCAGGTCCATTCTGAAGCACTAGCAAAATAGCAGCCCCACTGAGAGAAAAGGAAAATGAGATGGAAAGTGTCTTATTCAAGGAACAGAGATACTTAAACAATGACCAGAGTGTCAGCAGATGAATGCTGAAGGGATGTTTTTGATCCAAGTTATTTAATCTTATTTAAGAAAGATTGATACAGCTATCAAGGTTATCATTTATAATTACTGCCATTTGCATGGAAATAAAGAGTGTTCATGAAGTCATTTGACTCTGCCAGTCCTTCTTTATTCATAGTTAAAATAAGTAAGAACATGGTTTAACAATGATGAGAAGCTTCTCCCTGCCACCACCAGGCTATTCTTCTTGAGCACTCTGACAGGTCTACACACACTTTTGTCTTTACACTTCAGCAATAACACAGCTGTTCCCAAAATGTGTTCAACAACTGTTCTCTAATGCCATCAGTTTCGTAGTGTAAATGGGTCCTAAAATAGCTGGAACATTGTGTCCTTTACCATTCTATCTTCCCGCCTGGCTGCCAGATTGTTCTCTTTGCCTTTTTTTTGATGGATTAAGTAGAATCACAGCAATTTGTTGATTTGAAAACTAAGCAATCTCTTTAAGCTGTCTCTGTGCTCATCCACTGCTATCACTGACTCTACCTGAATTCATTTCAGAGCCTGCATTACAAAGGCTTTATTCATGAGGTATTTGCATATGCAAGCACTGCTGATGAATCCAATAAAATAGACTCATTTCATATCTAGAGACAACTTTACAGACTTACTATTGGTTCAGCTGCTGACACTGACCCCCTTCACTTTTCTTCTGGCCTGTCTTTTTAGGGGCACAGGTTGATTCTGCAAACATTTTATTTCTAAGTGATGTCCTTTCACAGGCACCCCTCTTGGTGGACTGTGCAGGAATGCCAGCAATTCCTCTGGCTTTGCACTCTTCCAAGCTTTGTAAGCAGCAATGGGGCTCTACTCAAGCACCAGTGTGATTTTTCTTGAAATCAGCAAAGAAAAGAGGCCCTATTCCATTTCTAGAAACCAGAACAAAATTAATTAACAAGAGACTTGACACTAGAAAAGCATTCTTCTCTGTGACTTACAAGTTCCCTTCTCCTCCATTGAGAGGTGTGTGGGACACCAGGCCAGCTGTTAAGACTTGTCTGTGACAGTTCTTCACTCAGGGGGAATAATTACAGTCATGTTGTACTCCCTCACACAGAAAGATGAAAAAAAATAAACTGTTCGTTACCCCAGAACCACAAAATGAAGTAAATCTTGCACTGGGTACAGTAGGGAACATAAGCAAGGTCAGATCGCTCTGCCTCTTCCCCTCCTTCACCAATAGATGGTGGCAAAGGCCCCCTCCGAAGCTGCCACTGGACTTGCACAGTTATCTCTTCAATTCCTCTAACAACATAGAAAATGGGGAAGGCAGATGCAGACATCTCCTTTGCAACGATCACCTACAAACAATTTAATAATTGTCTTTCTAACATACCTGTACAAAATTACTCTGTTAATGCCAGCTTTCTTTATCTTCAGATATGAATGTATTTGTTTCTTCTTCTGTAAAGCAGCAGTAGTGTTTCCCTTTAATTTCATGCAACAGAGCATAGAGAGGAACATCAAAGCCAGTTCTTCTAAAATAGGTTAAGAAATGGTGCTTGCTCTTAAGAACTCAGCACATATCTGCCTGAAAGGGAGGAGAAAAGAGAAAGTGATTTCAAACTCTTGTTGCAGAATGCAGCATTTTGAAGAGTAGGCTGCTCTTTTCTGAACTGTCAACAGTCAGGGCAACTTCACATCATTTCAAGAGGCTCCACAGAGCTGCCTGCCACTCTTGGCCACCCATGTCAGGCTCAACAGAGTTTTTGATGGCTCAGGGGAGCCAACTATCAGAGCTTTGCAAAGCAGTGTTTGGTGGTAAAAGCAGCAAACACTATTTTATTTTGATTGCAAGGCTTTTTAAGCACCATGCTTGTGCTTCAGGGATCTGTGCAAGAAACCTACCTCTGCCTGAACCAGGAAGAGAGCAGTACAGGGAGAGCACTAAGGATGGCTGCAAAGCCACCAGCACACGTCATACAGAAAGCAGGAGCTCTGGATGTTTGCAAAGCACCTACCACAATACCACCTGAAGTAAACCAGATGTGCTGGCCCAATTACACGTCACACAATAATATCCTGCCTATCCTAATACTGTTTGCACTTCATGATGGTATTCACCACCTCAGCTCATGATCCTGTGTAAGGTTGCCAGCAAATGACTGTCACATTACACATCAGCTCTTGAGAGATGGCCAAGCTTTATTAATCTTTAATTTGAGAACAAAGACCTTTGATTTCTTTGGGTTCAAACTGTTAAAAAAAAAAAATTTATTTTAGTCTATTTGTTGTCAAGTTCACCTCTGAACACACTGTGCTAGCTTCTTTTATCACATACCTTTGTAGAGCACTTCACAAAGAATTTCTGTATTTATATAATTCACATAGATGCTTTCTAGTTCTTTCCTTATTTGCAGTAACTCATCTCCAAGCTGGGGATCTCTGACCAGCTTATTTGTTTAAGTACCAGTCTGTCAGTGTAGATAACCCCTCGTGCTTCACGTTTTCCATCTTGAAAATAAGAGCAAAAAAGGTATTCACATATTATTTTTCCCCTCACAAATATTGTGAAACCTTCCCCAATATTTTGCGCAGTCAATAACTTTTTGATTTTTGTATGGAGGCTCTAAACTAATTTTTCTAGTTAGTAAACCTTTTCCTTCTGAGTTTGAAATATAGGTATATAGGCAATCCAAAAAGACATTCCTAGTGCTCCACGAGGTTCTACTTCTCACCAAAACAGAAAAAGCAGTTTGGAATCAGATATCTTTGGTGTTGGATTTGGTGAGCTCCTTACAATTTAAATTATTTTACGAATCTGTGACTCTCTAATTCATTCATCTACTAGTTTGCATCTCCAGATTATTAGGACAGAAGGATTATATTCCTAAGAAAGAGATAAATTCAAAATAGAGAAGGTGGATCAGTAGTTCAATTTCTGTTCTTATCAGTCCTGAGCTGATATAAACATAAAAATTTATAAAATACCCAGGCTCCCAAAAGGCAGTACAGCACAGGTACTAATACTTGGCTAGGAGATCATAGGAAACACACACACCACCTAAGACTTAAAGTCTAGACAGTTCCTTTTTTGCTTCAGTAAGCTATTCCTGTCTTACTGAGTCTTCAGTATGAGTTTTTCATTATCCACACTAGGTAAGGTGGCATCTGTACTAACTTAAAAAGTGGATGCTTAGCTGTAGGATACATTCCAGTGGCTTAATTCATGCCCTCCAGAATCAGCTTATGCTCTTTGATATCATCATGCTTTTATCTGAGACAAGAGGATGACAAGAAATTGAATGAGGATTTTTCTATTGCTATTACTATTATTGCTAGTGGTGGTAGTAGTAGCACAGAAGTGTGGAGAGAATCCAGTTATGATCCCAGCCACCATCTTATTTGTTCTTCATTGGCTAGTACAGATTTTTGGACAGGTTTCTGATGATAAAACATATTGCTGAGGGTTTCAATACTATGCAGTTTTTTACAGATCAAAGTGGGCAACAGTAGCAAAGAAAACTAACAATGGCCCTATCACTAAGGAAAAAAATCAAGTAATGGTTCAAACAGTTAAACAAAACAAGCTAAGTTAGGGGGTAGTGCACTGGACTGAATAGTGGTCACCCTTTTTGCCACTGCACTTAAAAGAGATTCCTTGGGAAGAATGGATTAGGGCAGTTTTGGGGAAAAATAGCACAACAGCCTGAGGGTGGGAACTGAAAACACACCTTCAGAAGTCCAGAGGTTTCCAAAGCCACCAACTGTGTTCCAGTAAAATGACATGCAACAAAGACATATTTCACACGTGGTTTTCCCCCACAGCCATGTTTTCTGGGACCAGACTACTGCTTCAATTTAAAAAACTTCAACATCTGCCAGCTGGTTTGGGATAGTGGTGGAAGCACCATGGCTCCAGTTCATGTAGGTAGGAAAAGGGAATGCTTGTTTATTTTTTGAAGTCATGGCACGTAATGGAGGGAACAGCATTCAGCCTGAAATACTCGTAACTTCAGTATAATTATTTGTGAAAGCTCAGCATTTGATCCAAAGCTTATTTAAGTCAATGGGCGTTTTTCATTGACTTGGGGAGATAGATAAAATGGGCCATTAGCGCACTTTTTAAAAGCTCTGCTGAAAAAATACATCACTAGGTGGTTCAGGTCTTTTTTATAATGCCTTGCCTTCTCGCTCAAATACTGCATTTATCTCTAGTCTTGTCCTTTACTGCAGCTTGTATTGTAACACTTTCACCAGCATCACAGGAGAAAAAGGATTCTCAGCCTCTTTTCACATTAGTCATAAGAGAGAATCTGCTCCATTAGTGTCCTTATACCACTGCAGTTCTGAACGCTGAGAAACTTTGTATCAGAGTATACAAAGGCAGATTAGAGAACTTCCTTATAATGTATACCCAAGCTTTAAAATATGCCAACTTTTTTTCTATAAAATTCTAATTAAACTGTTGTTACAGAATTTCAGTTACTCTCACTTTGAAGCACAGCAGGGTGAAACAAGTGGGCAATAATTATGGATTCATCAAATGAAAAGTACTTGGAAGTTTTCTACTTATAATGGACATTTCCCAGAGGAGTAAGAGGAGAAAAAGAAACAATTTTAGGAGAGTCATCTGCATAATGCCAAATTGCCATTCCATTCAGCCGTCTAAAAAGGTCTTGTTATCTGATGGTATTATGATTTAATAGCTATGATTAGGTAAAAGTAGATGGAGAAAACACAGAGCATACAGCAGTAATAAAATATATTAGCAATAAAATACAGCAGCAGGTTGTCATTTACTGCCCACATACTGTAAACTTGCATGTAACTCCATACGTGTTAAGCACCCTGGATTCAATTCACAGAGAAACAGAGCCAAAAAAAAGCCACTGTCTGTAGCTGTCTGGACCAGCAATGCCTCCCACCTGCAATGGCACTGACTTGTTTGCTTTTCAATTTTTAAATTTTATGTTTACTTGAGATGCAACACCATTGTCTATAGGAGGGAGCAGAGCACGAACAGACAGGTCAATAAGAAATGCAGTTTACCCACCTGTCACTGCTGGGCTAGACTAACAAATACAGATTGTTAGAACCTGTTGATTTACTCACCATTGCACCACCGGAATAGAAATGCTCCAAACTAAGCAGTCCTTCTGCAGCATCATCCCCCATAACAGCTGGAATTCCTGCAAAGAAAACATTATTATTTCTTATTAGTACACAGAAGTGGTAGGTCAGCATTTCCAGAAGCATCTTGGTTAGTTAAAGGCCTGCATGCTGGTGAATACCATTTTTACTTGAAACACAATACGCAGCACTTAAAAGGAAAACCTTTGAATAATTTGATTTTCAGAAACATTGACAATGTTACTGAAAACAAAATGTTGGAAACGAGAAATTTTCAGATAACACTGCCTTTCAGCTCCCCTGTGCTTCACGAGGCAACAGTGAGTCACAGTGCAAAGACCTGAGTGACAGGCAGCACTTGCTGACACAGCGTATCACAATTCAAAAATATGCAGCACAGCATAATTAGAAAATTAATAGCACTGCCATGGTGTCTCTATTCAGTGCTAACTGTGTTTCTGCCCATGTAAGCCTGGAGTAGCAGTGGCAGATGGGCTCCCCTGCTCCAGCAGCAAACAGCTGGAGGATCCAGGGTGGCAAGGACCTGCTGGTCTCCTTGCTTTGCCCCAGGATCAACATCAGTGCTGCCACCCTTGTGAGCCTGGAAGGATGGGTAGGGGAGGGGAATCAAATCTAACACTTTTGAAACCTGTACTGCAGGCTTCTGACAGCCTGTGAATCTCTCTTTTGGCAAGTCCCAGACACCTGTTTTTTGTCCCCAGGCCTACTAACTCCTAGATTGAAATCAACTGCATTGCAACAACTTGTGGCAGTATATTCTTTCTGTTATCGCTATTGGTATAGATTAACTAGGTAGGCACTGCTCCTTCCTAAGCCACCTACTTCCTATACCAGCAGCAAATGTACAAAAATGGAGAATGTAGGACTCCAGGAAGGGAGTCAGCAGGTGGGACACATGCAATGCAAAACACCTTTTTTGTTATTACTAAAAGAGAACACTAATTCATCTTGAATTAAACCATGAGGCTTTATATTTGCCGGAATCACAGCTTTTTGCTGATACCATCTTTACTCACCATGTCAGAGTTTCTGATTTTCCGTCTGGGAATTTAACAAACAATATAATTTGCCTCATAAATCTTTGTTAAGATTTTTTGAATACTGGCCACACAGGCACATAAATGCACTCCTATTTCCACAGTAGAGTACTACATCTCGCAGCAGGAGAATGAAGGGGGAGAAAACCAAAAAAGCAAAAACCAGCTATAGCACAGTCCTGAGAAAATGAATGTTACCAAAGTTGATATATATTCAGCTTTCCCATGAATTTTGTGGTTTCTCAGAATGAAGCCAGCTCTACCTCCCTTCTCAAGGAGCAAAAGTAATATTTTTATAGGAAATGAAATATTTGAACTGTTCTGAGACCTCCCACTTTCAAAAACCCTGTGCTTGAAGCAGAAAGATGGGTGAGCAAGGGAGGGCTTGGTGACAGACAGTAACAAGAGGAAATCAAGGTATTTCCCATTCTTATTTTAAAACTGTTGCAAACTATTCCATAACTGCATGAGTTTGCTCCCTCCCTCAGTCCGCCTCCCCAGCTCCCTTGACATCATTACTGAAATCAATCACAATACACTGTCTTTTCACAAAAGTTAAGATTCTGACCTTCATATTCTTCCCCACCAAGGACAAGCAGCTCTTGAGGCCAGACTGTTGGTGTACCCTTATAAGAGTACATAAACAAACTAAGGATTACAAGCTCCTAATGAGGTCTTTGAGGCTTTACAGATCAGGCTTTTCAAATTGCTGTTCTCTGAACAAAGGAATCTTGCTAATCATTGGATTTGTGCTTTCCAATTTTGAGAAGTTCGCAGTGTTGTTCAAATGATATTATCTGCTTTTAGATTTCTTTCTTAAGGAGCTTAACAGAACTATCTGTCCCTTCTCTTGGCCCTGCTTCAGGAAAGTATTTGGTCACATAGTAAGTCAGCTCTTATTCATAAATTCATAGGCATGAGTCTAAAAATATTCCATATAAATCCCAAAGGAATTTCAGTATACATTGCCTGAAAAGTAAATTTTCTCGACCAAAGCTTTGGAAATGGATTCAATAACTAAAAAAATTACTTCCTAGAATACCGAGAATTCTGCCTGCTGGACAAGCATCTAAGAAGATATTATTTTGAAGGCTTTGTTCTTTCCCTCTGTTAAGTTTCCTTCCCTAAGTTCAGATATGCTGAGGTAGCAGGTCTCTATAAAGCTGTCTAGAGAGTTGCAGAAATCTCTTATTCTTGCTGTGCTTTGACCTCGTCTGATTTCATTTACATATTCTGCAGATTTTCAGCTTGGCCTGTCAAATTTGCTTGATATATGCCTAACTCTCTCCCTGGCTTCCCTTCCAAGGGTTTTATCACTCCTGTTTACTTCGGTGCACCTATTTCTCAACAACAGTTTAGTTCTTATGCAGAAAAACACAGTTCTTTCCTTGCCCCTTCTCTTACACCCAACTGTCCTCCTTAGATGTGGCTGACCCCAGTTGCATGGGACTTTGAGTAGATGAGGCTTTTTTGCAACAACAAACATCACAAAGTGTGAATCAAACCCAAAGGGTGTTTGACTGAGAATTTAGAAATTTAAACTGCTGAAATATGTAGTTTATAATTAAAGTACTGAGAAAACCTTTACTGAAGAATCACTAGAGCAACACTATAATTACGCTGTCCTTCATATCCTGCCATTAGCATTTCTAGAAGTGACAAAATAATAATGTGGTCTTTTTTCTCTTTAGGAACTGTCAGCTCTCTTTACAGGATTGAAGTAAGTTGATAAAGAATATAAAGTTCTTAAATGGAAAATGCAAATGATGATTTTTGTGTAAAAGACGTGACAGTCACATTAGTAAGCTCATGAAAATCCTGCCCATATATGTTTCAAGTCAGTAGAGTAGAATATCTTTTTCCTTTTCAATTTTTTTCCCTATCTATTCAGGGTTCAAGAAAACAAAAAAACACCTAAGAAATTTTTTTCTGAGCTCTTCTGTTAACTGCTCAAACCTCACATTTTTGTTGGAACACAGACTGCCTGTACTTCCAGGAGCACACAGAGAGCCCATTTCAATCAATCAGAATCATTGAATTATCAAGCTTGGAAAAGGCTGTCTCAGATCATCTGGTCCAAGCATAAGAAAGAGAGATCCTGATCCCAGACACCAAAAAGACTTTATGCAGGTAGCAACCAAGCTGGCAATAACAGAAACATCTAGAGGGACGTCCCAAGGACATCCTTTAGGCTGCAGTCACCAGCAGACCATGTTTCTTCTCCCTCATAGCAAGGAAAATGCTGTAGCACCAGTTGCAGCTGGTGAGTGCCTGGGAGCCTAATTGGACATGTATCCTCTGACCACTACATCCCTCAGGATATGTCATTTGATTGGCATCCCTACACAATCAGAAGAGGTAAAAGAAAGTATATGGCCCTGTGTTACTATTAGTGACCCTGCTGATTCTGAAGGAGAGCTGATACACATTCAAAGCACAAGCTCTCAGGAGTTGTGGCTCACATGAGGCCTTGGGAGCCAATTCCGTTCTGTTGATTCCCAGTCAATTCTAAGTGTTGATACAAGAAAAACGTGTTTGTGAAAAGTGCATTTTCTGTCAAGCAAGCAGCACCAGTATAATGGAGTTGAAATGAGATACTTGAATGTTCTAAATCTTTGGTGGAGTGTAGAAGAAAAATAAGTGCTAAAACAGATCTAAATGCATTCTCTAATAGATTTTAATAATTGACTGCTTCAAAATAAATTATAATCAAAAATAAACGATGTGTTATTGACTAAATTGCATGAAATTATATGGTAAGGATATTTCAAGATCATCAGACGTTACACTGAGGGCAAATAATCTCATTATAATGATTCTGGGGGAAGGCAAGTGTCTCATATCTGACACAGATAGCATTTACCTGTTGTATATGTATATATAAGATACTGACTTACTAAGGATAGTCAAGAATGAGTAAAGTACAATTACTGTGAAGATGTGAACTGGATGTGAACCAAATCTCCATTTACCAAGTCAGTGTAGCACCAAGCTCATATTATAAACTTTATGAAAATCAGTGTATACTTGTTTGAGTTTGGTACTACCTAAATCTAGCTATACTTTTTTCAAAAATCAGTTCTCACCAGCTGAGAGAAGCAATAGAAATAACTCACAGCTGACAAAACATGCCAGGAAAAATGCTGCTGATAAAACCTTGAACTTTTTCTCTATTTAGAAGCCTCATCCAGAACCTGCGTAATGGAAGAGGCCAGGGGCTCTCATTCCCTTCCAGCCAAAGCTTCTTCTTCCATAATGGAGACCACAGTGGTAAAATATGGTCTTCTGTGTAAGACTCTTCCAGGCTGTATACAGTGGAAGAAAGAACTTGTCTTTATACCACAATTAAATAATGTTGCCGCTCAAAAATCTCCATTTTCTGTATATAACCCAAACTTCCCTTTTACCATATATGTGTCAAAGGCTTTCAACTCAAGCTAGTTGGATTTTAAGATCAGGGAACTAGATCAAACCAGCAGAACTCAGTTGTCCACCCAGTCATTCTGGCTAAGAGCAAGTCTACATCAGCTGGAAGGGAAAAGCATGATTATGTGGGTTGTTCTGATGTTTTCAGTTCGAAATCCCTGCAGCTTCATGATGGAGTTCTCCCAAATGAACTAGCAATCTTCTGCCAACTGGAGAAACCCTTCCAAAAGGGCATCATGATGAGTTTCAGCAGGGGAAGGAAGAGTTCATATGGTTGTATCTGTATATGTCAGATGTCATTTTTTAGATTTCCTCAGGCTTCCCACTGCTGTCCTGCCCTTTGCTGTCTCACCATTCCGAGTCTGCCAGCTTACCTCCCTGCCCTGTAGTGCACCAGAGACAAGCTGACCAGCTTCTAAATCACTCTTTTTAAAAGCTGGCATGCAAGTCCATGCACTCCACTGGTGGTCACACACTCCTAAAAGCTGATTATCCTATTCATCAGAGCAATCACATATTGTGTAACTGCCTAGACTCTAGGCAGAGACCCCAGATTTCTCAGACACCTGAGAGAATTAATAATTCACCTTTAAAAGCTGTCAGTGCAGCACAAAATGCTGTGAACTATATGTAAATAAAGGTAGCAAACTGTTATTGCCTAGGATGCATCTTAGGTAATGTCAAAAGAAGTGTTACTTTTAAAACAGCACAGGAGAGAAAGAGGTCTTTTAATAATTGTGCAGGTCCTCATCTTACCCTGGGTTGGGCATTATGGAAAGCACTGAGACATCAGCATCAGAATTCTGATGAGTTAGAGATGAAAGTCAGAATAATTTTGCTGTGAAGGAGCCAAAAAATAACACAGAGAGAGGGAGAGAGTCCCAAACTCAAGAGGGTTATGGAGGAGTAGATGCTGCATTAAAGTGTTTGAATGGTTGATTTAAACAAAGACAAACCCTCTGTGCCTGACAGAGGCTGGGTTTCAGGCAGGTGTTACTGAAAACCCTTTCTGAACCTATTTGGCTCTATCCGCATATTCCCGCATGCATGCTGGAAAATTCACATCAGCAGCAATTATTTTCCTTCTATTTTCAGATCCCACAGCCCTCAGCAGCATTAGCACTTACCCCTCAGCTGTCTTCTTTCATTTGGATGGCATCCAGGGCATACTCCGCCTGCACTCCAAGTGCCCTGTGTAAGGCTTCAAATGACAAAGCAACAGAGGGTAAGTTGGAAACCTCAGGATCAGTCGTGGATTAATGAGGCTTTGGCAGACCTTTGTACCTTCTGCCTCAAGTGCAAGGCAAAATCCTCTGATCTTCCCTTCTCTACATTTTACGTAGGAGCATGTAAACTGAAAGAGTAAACAAATTAATAAAATCCCTCAAAATAAGAGGCCCAATTGGACAAGGTTTTCCTCCTAGAAGAATATGAGGATAAGTATGCAAGAGATGTGCAAGATATATGGATTAATGTACTAATGGAAGGCTCTCATGTGCCACAGGGATGAGCATTTTCCCAAGCTGTTGGACTATGGGATTTTTCTTTGTAGCATAACTTTTGACATATACTACAGTATGTGTACACTACTTATTTTTATATATATATGTTTGTTTCCTCCTTCTTTTTCACTGAAATTACGATTTTTTCAAAATTGCCTAAGTGAGTTTCCCACTTGAATTTAATTGAACTGCATTATTACTGAAGCTGACAGCATGAGGCCAAATGCTGCTCTTGAAATCGTTGACTGCTCTGGGAATTTTGTGTGTTTAGAAGACCATAGACTTTTGCAGAGGCTGAATCTGCAAAGTCTGCATAATTGTAGCAGCCTGGGCTAGCCTTTTGGAGCCAGCCATTAGAATTACACCTGCCCTGGGATTGTTGACAAAGACTCCAACATATGCAGTGTTTGAAAGAAACCTCCATCCTTTACAGAAACGGTCTATTCTTCTCCAGAAATCTGTTCTGTGCTTTCCCCCAGCACTTCTCTGTAGTTTGGAGTCCTGAATAGGGCAGGTGTTCCACTGAAAAATAGCAGAATTTCTGATTCTTCTGGCTTTCCTGTGGCAGTGCCATTTTCAAATCACAACCAAACACATTGGAGAAAAACTGCCATGGTGACTGTGATAGTTTTAACAAAGATGAATTAATGTTTTCTTCTGACCATGCAGCCACGTGGCTCTAACAGGCCTTTTTGCTGGAAAAAGGGGGATAAAGCCTCATAGACTTCCACCAGGATTCCTTTTTCCGGAAGCTGTTTTACTGAGATGGGAAAACTGGGTGGAAAAGCATCACCTTTTATTAGGAAAGGATAGTAATGTGGTCACAATAACAGAATCCAGTAGAAAGAAAGAAAGAACCAGATTGTGCCTTGCTTGTGGAGGGTACCCTGGATCTACTTGTTTACACATTCCCTAACCTGCTTTGGCTACAATACCCACCGGAACATAAACAGTTTATGTTGTAAATGTAGATTGACTGGATTCATTTCGATAGAAGAGGGTTAGGCATTGCTGGCAGCCCTGAATGAGTGATAGCATCTCACATCACAAAGGGTGGTGATAAGCACTTGTGGCATGAGATTCTAATGGTATCTGCTTCCTACTGCAAGCAGATATAGGTTTAAGAGTTAACCTGTTTGAAACTGGTGAAACAGTGCTGATGATTTTTTTTTTTTAATGTGATATGTCAGAACACAAAACCGAAGCCAGCATTCCCATGAGCCAGCAGTATTAGAATGAAGTGCAAACCCTTGGGTTACACTACATTCTTATGTGCCACAAAGATGGGGGGGAAGTAATTCCAGCCACTGAAGCATCTGGTAATAGCATTTGTGGAGTATGAATGGGGAACCAAATCCCAGCCTTCTTTACTCATGTGAGTAGTTTTGTGCCTATCTGTTCTTAAAATAATCATCAATTCCCACTCAGTGCTTCCCCCCATAAATTAGTTCCTATGATGTATAACAGCCACTAAAAGAAGAATTGAACAGGGGAAATTAACTTGCTTTTCAGTAGCAGAAATTTATCAAGGCCACACTTTTTACTGGGACAAAAACAATTCATTTAGGCCTTGTCAAGATTCCTAATTAAAAATCCTCTGCTCCCAACTGCAACTCACAAATACTGTGCTTAATTTGGAAGCTAATAATATTTCCATGCATTTCTGCTACACTCTGCTATTGCAGCTATGACTCTAGTCTGATAACAAGGGCATTGTACCCAAGCCAGCAGTAAACGACTTTCCTCATTTCTGTGTAAAAATAAAGCTTACTTTGTAAAGGGGGATGGGGAGGTTTGAAGCTGAATTTATTGTCTGAGTTTCAGCTATACTGTATGAGATAAGGAAGACTTGTCTCATTATGTGTAGATTAATGCATCAGATATTGCAGGCCTGGAAAGATTTAAATTCTTATTAGGACTCAATCATCTTGCACCAGGCCAGCTGCTGCCTGGCAGGTCTGCTACCCTTAAGTGTTTGTGCAAACACCTTGGACCACAGATCACAGCAATGGAAGACCAACTAGCCCACAAATAGAGCTCAACTCTGCTTTTCATTAGTTGTGAGTCGGAAGAGGTCTCTTCCTTCAAAGACTTAGGTAGTATAAGCCTTCAGCATGTTAAAGGACCAATCTTCTGTCCTAACAGACTAGGAGTAAGATTATTCTGTTCTGTGATGAATTGGTAATTCGAGTCTATTGTACTTTAACTGGATTTTTTCCTATACAAACTACAATATGAATGTGAAAGAAAATAACTTTTAATCTTCACCAACACAAAACAGTTCATCTTATTTTCCTCTATTTACAGAGGACTTTTACATTGAAGAATTCAACCTGAGACAGATTTTCAATAAGTCAAAACTCAACACCTCTCTTACATGTCTCAGAAATATTTAACTTTGAAGAAATTCATATTCTGTCTTCATTATACATCAGTAATATCATTTCTCTACACCATCTCATCTTTGCCTATCAGTTGCACCCTTACTTATAGTCTGAGACAAGACCACACACAAGAACATTTGCTGAACATAACACAAACACTTATTTTTCTGTATGTTAGCTCATTATCTCTGTAGCCACTACATTGCCAGAGTTCTCAGGGGATATTTCTTGAAAACAGACAGTTTTAAGG
Source organism: Vireo altiloquus (assembly GCA_013396875.1). Lineage (NCBI taxonomy): Eukaryota > Metazoa > Chordata > Aves > Passeriformes > Vireonidae > Vireo > Vireo altiloquus. The sequence goes on along the minus strand of VZRF01000570.1, from coordinate 63,446 downwards.
AGAGATATGAATGAAAAACAAGAGGCATTTTCTGACATCTATAGGGAAGGATTTTCTAATTATCAGAATCAAAAACAACAGAAGCTGTGAGTTTAAAAAAAATCAGACTAGATGTAAGGTAGGATGTGATTCCTGCACAACCACAAGGCCATCATTAATTTTGACCCAAACCAAATCTTCCAATATAACAACTGAAAAAGAGACTTCATTTTCCCAATGTTAAAAAAAAAAAGGCATGAAAAAAGCCTCTTGAAAGGAGGCTCAGTCTTTCTGTTCTTATATAAAAATAAGTCAGTTAGAAATACATCCAACAGTCAAAAAACAACTAAAGAAACGGCAGGAAAAACATTAAGGGGGGAAAGCATCAGTATAATGATTTTTTTCCTTTTTTTTTTAAAGCCAAATATAAATATTATTATCTGTCCTTGAAGTTTAAGAGGAATTTTTTTGTACCTGTCTCAGTTTAACCACTTAAGGAATCATTAAGAACTAAAACCAAGTTAGAACTAGGTATTAGCGAGACTTTTTTTTTCTGTATTCACTGAAGACTGGCATAGACACCAGTTCATGGACTCAGAGTTGCAATATATAAATCAAAGGACAGATAGGGGAGCTAGGTCCTTCCTAGCTAATACTGTTAATTCTCTCTTTAAAAATCATTAAGATACAGGATAAGAAAATTCTTCATGTTGTAATAACCTGGTCTAAAGCCACCAGTGCCAATCCAAGTCTTTCCAATGGTTTCAGATCAGGCTGAAAATCCTGAGACAGCACCTTCTCTTGAGTTTGGTGAGATATGATTCCTCAGCACTTGTGGCAACAGGCTGTCACTGCCAAGGTCCCATCAGCCATGAAATCCAGGCAGTGCTAGCAGCCAGCCTGCCTTTGGTGATGTAAGAGAAGCTCCAATGGGCTTTGCAGTTTTTGCTGTCACCAGTTTGCTCTCAGTGCACAGGGAGAGAGAGGAAAAGAACCAGCCTCAGCTCTGCCACTCTACCCGATATTCTCTGCCTTGCTTTTCTGTCTTTTTGTTTCAAATTTAAATACTGCACACCTTACATGGTGGTTATTTTTAATTATTCAAATTCTAAGATGCTTTTTTTTTTCTCCATTCTGAAAAAGAAAAATATTAAGTGTCTTAGGCTATTGAGCTGATATTACTTGTGTAAGTATGTTGATGTTGGAAAACCACAGCTTGACATTTTGTGTGCTGCTATGTAGTTTTTAAGGATGTAACTTTGTCAGGTAAAGCACAGCTAGACAGTTGTAATGAAAAAAGAATTATAACTGACAGAAATAGCAGAACTAATTTAGCCAAGACCATTTACCCAGCAACTTACTGAAACACTGAAAGAGCAAAAGCTCACAACAGTCCTTCAGCCACAAACTTCAAACAATCTGGAAAATGCTCTCCACCTCACAACACTCATTCATCTCAGTCCAAAGAGACTGCAGCACAACTGTTCCTCTGGGACAACCTGACCTTGAGCTCTGAAATCATGCAGCCCACACAAGCACACTTAATGCCCTACTCCTACTCTTGACAACTCCTGCTCAGGTAAGCAGCTAAACTGCAAGCAAAGACAATGCCACTTCTGTAACTTTTTTTTATTTCCTATGCATTAAGAATCACTCTTTCACAGAGACAATGAATATCCAAACTTATTCATGCACTAATTATTGCATAGTATTTGATACCCGAGTTCCATCCATCCTGACCTAAACCATAATCACAGGAAATGCACTTTGAAACTCAGTAGTCTAACCGAATTCATGTTAACTCTGATGAGCATGAAAATATGCAGGACTGCTGCAGAAGGTTCAGAAAGTCTAGAAAGGATTTCACTATGTATAACAGCTATTGTAAAACATTAAATTAATAAATGCAAACCTTCTTCCTACATATGATATCCCATTATAAAGAGCTCCAAAATCTGTCACTTCCTCTCCTACTGCTGATTGTTGGGGGGCTGATGTAACAAATTTGGTTTCTCTGGAGATAGAAGTTTATCTCCTTGCCACAGAAGCAAGACTTATTGATACTGAAAGAGCTTTAAATAAAAGAGTTTTGATTAAAACTATAAGCAAATTTGTATGTATAAAACCAGCATAAATACCTACTTGCCATAAATTTTGTGATGATTATAATAATAATACATTTTCTTCTTTCAGACTTAGATCTGTATCTAACCACTACTCAGAAGGGCACCTAATGCAAAGAAAATATTAGCTTCATTTCTATATGAAGCAGGTGGTTTCTTCCACCTCTCCTCTGAAACATCTGGTGCTGGCCACATTCAGAGACAAGTTTGTAGAGCAGATTGATATCAAGCCTAATTTGCTATGGTAAACCCTCTGAGACAAATTCCACCATAGCATTCAGATGTACCATGACTCTGAAGTCAACAATTTGGCATAATTTATATCATTATAGATTTGTCCCAGGTTGGCTGGATATGGGTTTCANCATGACTCTGAAGTCAACAATTTGTCGTAATTTATGTCATTATAGATTTGGCTGGATATGGGTTTCGAGCTTTTATTGCAGTCCTTCTCCTCCTTTTTAAGTAGGACATTATTGGATTTTAATTTTAAAAATATACACAATTGTGTTTTCTTCAGCATATTATCCTGAATATACAAATATATATTCAAATATATATTCAGCATATATCCTGAATATACAAATAAGTTGTATGTAGGAGAACTAAATTCAAACAGGTGAAAAAAAAACCTGTTTCATGAGATGGTCACATAAGTCATGCCAAGGAGTATGATGCAGTGTGATGGCCAGGTGTCATATATAAGTGCCTGTTCTCTAGATCTCACAGCAAATTTCTCCTTCCCCAAGTGCTTCCAGGATCTACAAAAAAACCTGGAAGTGTTGTCTCCAGCTGTACTGCTCAATGTAAGGAACACTTCATCACTAAGAATGCTTTTGACCACCTGCATCCTGCCCTGACACTCACAAATGCATCTTTTCCTTCCTTCACAAATGCATGCAGAAGGGAATTTAAAGCAGAATTTGTGATTTTGTTTTTTTTTTACCTGGGAACAATTTGAGAGCCTGTGACCCATGCAGACAGGAAACACATAGATGGTCCAATAAGTTCTGGGAACAAAGGAAGAAAGGAGAGGACTGAATAGCCTTGTCCTCACCCTCCTCTTTTGGGAAGACACCTGTAAACTCTGATTTCTTTCCCAAAGAGAACTGATTTATTCTTATTCATTGCATGGTAAGAAAGATTGTGTTCATGTTAGAGCTAGCAAATACTTTTCCTTTTATGAGAACTATAATCCTGTTCCTCAAATTGTATTAAATAACCCATTTTCCACAATTTGGGAAAGGACTAATGGTCAAACAACTATTTTCACTTCAGGCCTTTGGTTACATGTATATCAGGCAACGATAACACCACAAAAAGGCTGTTATACAAAGGTAAACTTAAAAACCACAGAGTTTGTATAGTCAAGCTGGTGACAGACCACTAAAATCTGAAACCAAGCCTCCATTAATTCAACTGCAAGCTGTAGATACAATCAATCTATATTTTACTTTTATTTCTGGATTACAAATGGATTACTCCATGCATCCTGCATACAGTAAATACCAAGGATTCATTACAATCAATAGAGTGTATTATATTGTGACCTCTCAGCTGTATCAAGATCTTTCACCCAGCAGAAATCATTCTATGTGAAGGGCCCTTGAGCACAAATTAAATGAAAGTAGACTGCAATTGAGGGAAATTATAGCCAAAACTGCTGTAGAAATGAAGTCAACTCTTTCTCTGCATGATCACAGCAAACAGTGCAGATGCTCTCTACTCTCAGCATTGATGTAGGTGCCAAAATTCCTTCCTGCTAAAGGAGTTTTAATAAAATTCCTTTTTCCTAAATGGATGTGTCATCAGTACTATACAAAACAAAGACAAAAATAAGCCTTGAAAAAACAATAGGAGCCAGGAACCAATTTGATCTACTAGTGCCATTATAATACAAACTAGTGTGTAATGACAGACACTTCAGCTACGAATAGGAATTCACACATTGCCTGCCTAAGTGATATGTGTGGAGTTGTACTAAGTACACTTAAAGGTCTCCTGCTCCAAGAAGTTTGACAGAATCACATACTTAAAAACCTAAAACTTGTGCTGGCTTAGAAAACTGAATGTCTCCTTTTTTCCTTCAAACTGCTTCTTCTGGAGAGATCATACTGCATATCTTTTTCTCTACAAAGCTTATAAACCAAGTCATTGATTCCACAAGGTAGTAAAACATCAGAATCCAAGCTACCTTGACAATAGCCAAGAAGCTAAGAACAGATAATGGAATCAGTTTGCCAACAGCTACCAATTACAAACACAAAATATTATTACTTATGACCAGGTTTATCAGAGAGAACTCACTAGATGGTAAAATGTACTACAGTTAGGAAAGGATCATAGAAAGGGCAGAGATACTGTTCATTTGAGCAGAGACACCAACTTTAGGTCTCTTAGCCCTTAAACAGAAGATCCAGTTTAGCAGAGATTGTGAGCTGTCTAGGAGAATAAATAGGCCTTTCATGAAGGTAGGAACCTCTTGGTTTTCCCAAATAAATGAGTGCAAAATGCACAGTTCTCCTTCAGGATTCAAAGACATTAAGTGTAAATCACTGAAGGAGCACAGACCACTTTATTTCAAAGATGTCAGTGCATAAGTTAAAAAAAAAAAAAAAAAAAAAAAAAAAAAAAAACAAAANAAAGAAGAAACTTTAGAAAATGGTTTAAATCTTTTTAAGGATTTTTCCATTTTTAAAAACATACTTTGCAAACATATCAACTGAAAGAATCCTCCTTTAATGCTAACTCCTAGTACATATTAAAAATTAATTTACAGTGCTGACTTCTCAAAGACAAAAATGCAAATAAAAAGAAAACATGTTGTGTTAATTGAAGTGCTTGTAGGAAACATACACATTTCCATCAATAAGAAACAGCATGCTCTGGGGATCGGGACAGATGGATGACAGGCAAATGGTGAGAAGTCTGAATTGATCATCTCTAACATCACTTTAGGATTCCCTTCTCATTACATTCTGAAATCGTTAAAAGCTGAGAAATGCAGGAAAATATCAGAGGAGTGGAAATATCTTTTTGCCCATGGAAAAATAAATGGAAGAATGTACTATGTTTCTTACTTATGGCCTCAGCACTTTATTGATTCAGGAAGTATTTGCATACATATAATTTTTCCCATTAAAGATTTTGGAAAAATGTAAAGGAAAGTCAAATTACTATTTATCTTATCAATAGGGCTGAGTCCCTTTTATAGGGAATCATCAATCTGCAGTAATTGGACCCAAGAGTTGCATCCCATACATTTCCAAGCCAGCTGAATCTGGCAAGATTCCAAACACTGTCTTTACTCTCAGTCTCTCCAGAAGATTTCTGGGTATAGAAATCCTGTCTAAAGCCATCTGCAAGAGATCCTTTAGTCCTAGAGCTCAGCCTCAGTAACCAGTGGTAAGGCCCAACTCAAGTCTGCTGATGGGCCATTTTCCCAGAATTAATAGCTGTTCTGGTTCATATCTTAATAAATAAATAAATAAATAAAACATTTAATGGAATTTCCTACAAACATCTACTTCAATTTTAGCTAGTGCTAAAGCTTTGCAACATTTGTAAAAAACTCACAAACACTTGAAAAACATCTTCCTTTGGAGCACTGATCCCTTCCTTTGCAGAAGGATGTTGGACTTACCTCCTTTTCTTTTAGAAATGTTTCCTTTAAAGCATTGGAGCACTATCATTTTTCTTCATCATCCAGTTGAAATATTCCCATGTCTGCCCATCTCCCCTTCTTTATTAGCAGCTGAGCAAGGATCACATAAAAATCAGTGATTCTGCTAGTAGCAGCCCTTCTATTCTACTGCAGTGGAAACATCTGCTGAGACCTTGATTGGCCTCTTACTGCTTCCTAGATGCATTCACCACTACCATAAAATAGATACTTTCTCTACACTGAAGGTCACAGCCATAAACTATGCTCATAAAACAAAGAAAAATTCTTGTCCTGACAGCGGCATATTCCCCACACTATCACACCACTGCTCCTATCTTTCCATACCAGAGGATCCACAGACTCTGCTGAAGGAGAACTCCCACAGCGGGTTATAAATGGGCTCCCTCAGCAGAGCACAGGCCCTGTGTTACCCTAATAGCACAAAGCTGCCTCCAATCCTGGTGTCAGCCACCTGTGGTACCCCTGTGTGGTGCTGCCCATGTGCCTTCTGACCATCAAATTACAGCTCCTCCTTGCCTCTCCTAATTGGCATGTGGGGAGCAGGATGTGTGTCACATGCAATTACAGAAGCATCTCCACCTATGGGCCTGCAATCTAAAAAAAATCATTTTGTGCTAATGTTTCCTTACAAAGGGCATTGTCAAATGCAATAATTCATCGGCACAATAATATAAACACGAAATTAAGGCATAAGGAGCCTCTCTAACGTAATGATCCATGAAACAGATAGCTTCACAAGAGATTGTTAAGGGCTTTCAGGCTTGAAAACACAGATACTCCTTCTTGAAACAAGAAGTCAATACTTATCCCTGGGTTCTTCATTTGTCAATTTCCTTCACAAATCTCAGTGTAGCCACAATGTGGGTCCCAGCTATTTTAAAACACCTTGTAAACTGAACCTTGTCTCACGCTGAGGTCTCCAGATAGGATAGGGAGGTCAACTCACCAAACATCCAAGCCCCCAGCTATACAATCAATCATGAAGTCAGGATTTCAGGCCATGTGTATTTTAAAGTGTGTTTTAAATAAAACAGTACTGAAACATTCTTAGCCACCTGACCTGTTGGTCCTAGTAATAAACAGACCCACTCAGCCAAACCCTGCTGTCACAAAGAGATTAATTTAAATTAAAATAACCCTTTCTTCCTCTTCTCATCAGTTACCATCTAATAGATCAGCTTATAAGACATAAACCAAAGAGCAAGCCAGAAGCAATTAAGGAAGATTTTGTGCATGCTCAGAGATGGCCACACATGAGACCTAAGAATGAAATTCTGAAAAATTGATTGTACCACAGCTCAGGAAAACTGTAACCTGAACATCACAATTTCTTTTCCCTCCCCACTAACAAATCAGATTCTTAAGATTAGAGAATTATATCTTTGTATATGAGTTACACAGAAAATATTTGCACCCTTTATGTATTATTTTCTGAGTTAACCTTGTTATTAGCTCCTTTCAGATTGCTCAATGTTTGTGCCGATTGCCTCCATTCCTTACTGCTGACTCTCATGACTCTTGCCATTAATTTGTTGCATAAAGAAATCATTCTGGAAACCTCCTGAAATATCTCACTTGCTTGGTCCATAAAATTAGGCACTTCTAAAACAAAGGCTGCAGATTCATCAACAGCCAAGTTCTAAACAGGATTACTTGAGTCTTGATGCCTTTAGGCTCTACACTGTCCTGTAAAGGAATCATTAATAAAGCAAGTGCAATTTTTACACCTAGAACAATTCACTCTTCAGTTGGGAAAAAAGCATTCCAATTCATTTGAGCTAAATTCCCAAGAATCTCTGGGAAAAGGGCCAAGTAGTAAAATTAAAACCATTTCAGCACAAGACCAAAGAAAGCAAAGTAGAACAGGTTTTTGATCTTATCCTCTAGACAAAGTTTGACCTACAGCAAAACAAATTATAATCACTTTTAACTAATCAGATTGCTGCCTTTTTTAGTCTTACTTTTTCTTTATCTCTGCAAATAAAAGGAGTAGGTGGAACACTGGATTCCTTACTCTGGTCACCTTATCCCACAACTTCAGACAAAATACAAGAACATTCTTTTCATGTGCAATCAACATATCTGGAAATAAAATATTACCTTTGCCTTAGGACAGGAGAAATTTCACTCTACCTTCTCCATACTAGAATTATTAAATTGCTTCAGCTATCTGAGAGGCTCTGTTAGCTGACTGCAGGATAGTTTCCAGTTTGCTTACATGGAGTACAAACTTACTAAGTTTCCTAAGATGATCTATAATGTTAACAAGCTACCAACTAAGTGCACTTAACTAATATGTTAAATAGATCTGGGAGATGGGGTATAGGAGGTGTCAGAGAGAGAAGTTACATATATTCATGTGTTAGTATCTTTTCACCTCAAGAAGCTATCAAAAGGATCCTGTTAATATGTCAACATTTTTATTTGGAGTGAATTTCAGCCTCTTCTCTCTCCTGAAGCGCTGTTGATTTTTTGGTTTTCCGTTGGGTTTTTTTTTTTTTTCCTGGGGAATAGGAAGAACAGGTCTATAAAATTCCTTCCAGGCTGAACAGCAAAAACAGCAGCTGCAGGAGGTATGAGTGGCTTCTTGGCAGAAAAGCATTCTGTCATACATCAGGCCCACACTCATTAGTATTAGTGAGCTTTGCTGCAGTGAGAATTAACTGTTATGCACAGGAGTCAAGGATATTTTAGCCCCAAACAATGAGAAAGCATATATATTTTAACACTGGAAGCAATGGTGGCATCAGTTTAGCTGCACTCTTAATTCTACTGAACAGGATGCAAAACTAATGCCCTCCTGTTAGTTTAGCTGAAGACTTCCAAAATATTAAATAGAAAATATAACACAGTCTTGTAATGGGGCAAAATAAAGAAAAACCTGATGTGAAAAGAAAAAAAATAAGAAAAGAACCATCATTATTTGGACCTACTTCTGCACAGTACAGAGCCCAGACTGAACATTAAATATTAAGCATTACTAAGCATTAAGAGGTCTCATTACCATTCAGGTAACATCTAACAGAATCAGGCCTTTTACGAGGAGATAGTAGCTACAGAAAAGGTCATAGTAGCATTTTTAATCAGTACATCTCAAAGCACCACAAGAAAGATGCTGGTATCATTATGCCCGTTTTACAGATTAGGAAATTGAGGTAAAAAGCTTCATCAAGATGTGACAAGCTACTACTAGAGCTAAAAACAGAACAGTTGTCTTAAATCCTCATCTAGTCTAGTCACGAGCTTTTCAGAAGAAAAAGGAGACAGTTGTTCTTGGACAATGATAAAGACCTGACTTTTCAGAGGTGCAGTCAGCAAGGGAGACAGACACTTAAAGCCTACAGGAAAAAAAGCACTTATTTTTTCCCTTCTTACAGCCAACACAGTCACCAGATCAATAAGCAGCCTGGAGTGCTAAGACAGTGTTTCTTGGCCTGGGTTCAGATGGCATCCCAGACAAACAAACCCAACTGCCCCCAAAGGGTTGTTCTGCAGCGAGTGGGATTCCCTTCAGACAGAGAAGATGTATGCACAGGACAAGTTATAGGATCAAGACATAATAGCAAGATGAATTATTAATTTTAGAATGTTTAAAATTGCAACATCCCTTTAAATATAAACTGTTTCCAACACAGTCTTGTCAGTACTCTCATTAAATGGTAATAGATGATTCTGTAATAAACAGAACCTTAAAAATGAATCACATTTATATACCTTGGGATGTCATGAGTAACAGTGTTTTGCAACTTAGGAGTGCACAGAATCTTTTTTTCATGCTGCATTGACAACTCCTTCTTGGGGTTGAACAACACTTCACAACACCTCATGTTATAAATTTGTTTCTTTTGTACCAAAATTTGCAGTTATTCTATAAATTTCAAATGTCAATTGTGCAATTTTTCTTTATGAGGATGCAAGAAAGTCTCTTCAGATTGACCTTTTTATCATACAGGCAGAGCAATCACTTCCATGTGTGCCATAACAGTGATAAACCTGAGGTATTTTTTCTTATGAGCTAAAGTGATACATCACTCCCCTCATTACAAATGCAAATATGTGGTCAGAAGAGAAAAACTGTAACCAAGTAATGCTTTCAGAAGGTCAGCTTTCTCATGAACCACTCTAAGTGCACAGACCACAAGCTACTGCAAGCAAAGCTGCTGGTAGGTGATGGTTAATTAAATATGTTGTTCTAAGACACTTCTAAATCCTTCAATCGAAGGCACCATGCAATCTCAAAAACAATTACAATCAAAAAATCACTGTTATAAGCTACTATAATAATATAAATTACATTAACACAGACTGTAGGCTTACCAGTGGAAACAAACTTGAATTTCAGAGAAGTCCTAAAATGAGATTCTGGTGTGGGGACAGAGGCAGATGACTCAGCCATTAAAAATGCAGTACTGTCTCAGCTTTATTTTTTTTCTTTGGAACAAAACCTTGGAGCTATACTGTGGGGTACATCTCAATTCTGACACAAAAAAAAAGCCTCAAAGAAGTCAACAGCTGTTTATCGCTGCTGTTCACACAGTCCCAAGCTCAGTTCCAAGCTAGTCACTTGCTAGGGAAACCTTGTGATTTCTGCACATTCACGGTGTTCAAGCTGGAGATAATAGCAGAGCAAAACAAAAGGTTTTACATGGGTTTTATATTTGAAATGCCAAGGGAAAGAAAACAAAATGACAACCAGGTTACTGACCTAGGTGCAAAAAGGATGATGTATAGAGATCCATTTTTAGCAATAAGGTAAGTTACTATGATCAGCTAGGAAAAAAAGCAGACAAGCATATCATGTGAGCTCTGCAGTTTAATGGCAATGTTGGTTTGACTCTAACAATGATTAATTACCTGATTTAATTATTAGTAGTTACCTTGCTTCCAGGACTACAGCACAAACATGAACCAGAATTTCCAATCTCTTTACATCTACAGGTACTGATTCTGTCTATAGTGGGGTTTTACAGAATGATGACACAAGTGTTACTATAGCCAGTTATCACAATATCTGGATCAAATTAATTATTTATCTGCTCATTTAGATTTAAAAAACTGCAAAACACAAGTTTTATAGTAACTATCAAGTAAGTTACACCAGTGCAAACTCCTAGCGGCATGTGCAAACCCACAACTGAGGGTGAAGTAAGGCAAGAAAAGTATTTAGAGGTATTCTAGATTGATAAAAGATTAAAGCAGTGTCACTTAATTTGGGTAGGTGCATGTCAACAGAAGAAAATGGATCCCATTTAATTTAGGCTAACATTTTAAAGGCATTTACTCAAGTACACACAAAAAGCTGCCTGCAAACCCCCAGAAATTGCTGCACAGATGAACTGCAGCGAGGGAACAGGTTACTGCAGATCAGCCAACCCACAGCCACAGTCCACGCCAGTTTTCTTAGACCATAGCAAACAGTGAGGCAACCAAAGTCAGCCTGGCCATCTCTCCATGAGACCTAAGCTGATTGACATAATTTATGATCTGCCAGGGACAGGTGCACAGTCACTGTACACCAGCTGACGTGTAGGATCTTGTCAAGGTGCATCACTGGATGAGGAATGGGAGAACAGAGTACAATTGGTCTGGCCTTGCACAAGAAAAATAGCTAAATGACCAAGGTAAAATGGAATAAACTGTGTTTTGTTCCAGCTGCTGCATTTTTCAGGGATCTGTGCTGGTATAAACGAACTGGTACTGGTGCCAATTTTCTTTATCTAAATGGAAACCCACAGAGATGTCTATAAAAATGTAGCACCCATTTAACTAAGTGTGCATTTTAAATTACTGCATGTAACTCAGTTCAAACCACTACATTTAAAGCAGGATTATTTTAATTTGCTTTAAATTGATTAAGAAAGTGTTTAAATTAAACCAACATATTCTTAAATCAGAATCCTGGAATAGAATACGACAAATATGGTACAGACTTCCTCTATTTTAAAATAATATGTAGGGTTAAATACTGTCTAACATTTTCATCAGACAGGTCAAAATTATTACTGGTAAAGGTAGTGGAAGGTCCAGTTTAGACTTCCATTTGTAGTCAAGTTTTTTGCACAATCTTTTGCACCTGCAAATGACCCAAAAGTGGAAATATTTGCATATGCAAGACTATTAAAAGTATCTGATTTACTCATGGCTGAAATTTAGTCCTTCCTGAGGAAGTACTGCCAGGTAACTCAGAAAGAGTTAGTTATTGTCCTTGGAAGAAATGAAGTATTTCTACAGCTTCAGCAATCCAAATGGAAAAAGCAAAACCTTTTGCTCCACAGACTCAAGGACTATAGCTAATTAGACTGAATTTTAATGCTTCTTTAAAAACAATACATATTAAAAGAAGCCTATTTAAAAGACTAGAAAAAAACCCAACTTAAAGTAACAAAACCAGTAAATTGTTCATGATTCTGCAAATCAGTATCAAAGGGCTTGCTGTCATTCTCTTTTAAGATCAAACTGTATAAAAGAGAATTTCTCTTCGTGTTTTGACACAGGAACATCTCAAAAGAGATTTACCAGGTTTATTGCTTTGGTTGGAAGTGCCAAAATATACAGAAAAAATATTACTGTCCAAGATGTCCAATTTGATTTCTAAATAAAACAAGTAATAGCCTGAGTTGCATCCATTACAGGAATCCCAATGGTTAGGGAATCACTCACACTAAAACGACAGAGCAAAACATCTCAGCACACACAGGAACAAACAAGACCTTGAGCCAGGAAACTGCTCCCTGTTGAGACTACTTGAGATCAATTAGACTCAGGATTGACAGGGGACATGTCTTATTTGTAGCAGTTTGCAAGATTGAGGTTAAAATCTAAAAGAAAGCTAAAAGAAAACAGAAATTCCTCTCACTTCAACAAAAAGCCCCTTCTGCACTTTTTTAATTTTCCATTTTAGTTGTTTCTTCTATATCTTATAGTAAGATATGAGGAAGACCAAGATTTATGTTGTTCTTAACATTTTTCAATAGTAACGAGGGGATAATATAAAATTACCAAAACAATTGAAATAAATAATTTTACATGTATTACTAATATTCAGTAATTACTTCATAGGTGGAAAAAATGTTTTAAAGGGCTAAGAAATTTAATGGGGAGGTATTCCCCCAAAGCCAGCCCATAATTCCTCTCCCCTCCTAGTGGCAAACTTCCAAATATCTTTCATTTTCATTAAAAAGTTTTTCAGCTCGTCCTTGTGGGTATAGAGGTTGTAAACTGCTGGTTATGGAGAAAGGTCATTCTGAGATGTTGTGATTCAGGTGCTGGCACAGGTTCTAAAATAAAGCAACCTTCTCAGTACTGCAATAAAGGCTGAGCCTTCAACATTTCTGGTTTAGCTGCTATTGAAGCTATTGCTGATGCACAGAGTTAGTTGTTCTCAGCAATTCTTACTACCCTTGGAAAATTTGCAGATAAAATTGAGAGAAGTCCCACTGTACATAAAAATTCACAGTATATCTACAGTTTCCATCCATTAGCTTAATAAAATTTAATTTATTCCAAAAAAATCTGCTCTACCATAGAGCTTGTATGTTTTTCCTATTTTCACAGCATTAAGTGAAATGCAAAAGGCAGACACTTATCCCAGCAGGGAACAGCACTGAGATATTTCATGGCTTTGTAAATTTTTAAATCAAAGGACATGATGACATCATCCCATCTGCTTAAGTTTCATCATAATCTATTATTATGTTTCATCTGGTCACCTCTGCACTGAGCCTCCTCTAACCTCTGTTTGTTGAATGCCTGTCTACCAAAGTAGGCACCAGGGGTTTTGCTTCAGTCATTATTAGCTGAACTGTGGCATCTGCGGCCCCTGTGGCCCTGCCACAGCTGCAAATTAATCCTGGGAGAATAAGAGAGTGCAGTTTTGCGCAGCACTCTCTGCCAGGGCATTTCACACACATTGCAATTCCTTGTGTTTGTGTGGTATGGCAAGGCTGATGTAAGGATGTCCCTCACTGCTCATGGCACTTGAGGACTCTGGCAGTAGGAGTGGCAGGTGTGCCACCATGTAGTCATAAAACCTGAAAAGACACTTAGTCCCCCTCTGCTGGTGCAGATGTCATTCTGGGTGACTGGCCATCAGACTGTCTCCTGAAAGACAGATGTGAGGAGTTCCAGGACTATCAGTCCAAAGATGACCGGAGGACTGATACAACCATAGCATTTGACCAGGCAGGAAAAACTACAGAAGAGTTTTTTACCCACATGTCAGAGGGTTCCTTCATGTCTATGCAGCTGTTTGAAACCAGGACACTTGTGAAAACATTTATCTGTACTATAGCTCCAGCACAACTGAGACTAGCAGTTGGCTTCAGGTAAACGTAGGCAATACTTCACTGTCTGCTCTTCCTCTGTCATTTGACCCATAAATGATAGTGCCCTTCCTTCCATTCCTGCATCACTGGCACAACTGGAGCCTGGATTGGGTAGTACATTAACATACTTGAAGACCTTTGAAGGCAGCCTCTACCCTTTTTCAATCTGGTTTGCAACTGATGTAATCATGCTCAGCACGACAATACAGGTAAGGCCATGCAGAGGAGTATGTTCACAAACAGTAGGTGAAAATGGATCAGTATGATCATGGCTGTCCAAAAAAAGGTGAATCAGAGGATTTCTGAAGAAGCTGGAAGGAATTTAATGAGTTGATGTAGTCATCCCATCTTTTTATTCTTGAATGAGAACATGAGGAGACACAGCAGGGGCTTACTTGTCAAGTGTGAAAGAAGCAAATTTCCCATTGGGCTCAAGAAAAGGAGAAGCCCTGAAGCTGAATTAAAAAAGAGGTAAAAGCACAGCTGTCCAGATAAAGAGTCCCATATGATTCCTTCAAATAATTAAGTCTTTCAGTAGAGAGATGGAAAATAGCAATAAAGAATAACCATGTTTCCTTACAGTTTCACTTTATAGTTCTCATCTGCAACACTGTGACTGCACTGCCTGCAAACAGCAAGGAGAACCTCTCTTCCTCTTTACTTTTTTCCTGCAGTCAGTCATTTCTGACTTTTCTTCAGGTGCCACTGAATTCTAAAACTCAAGGAAGAAATTAGTCAGCAAGTGGGTAGAGTGTAAAGGAAAGAAGGGGTAAGAGAAGGCAAACAAGTCAAACCAAACAAGCAAAGGAATCTAGCACCAATATCAAAGAAACAAAAGTCACAATGGCTGAGAACCTGAGGCTGATGTGATTTATTTGCATTCCTCAGGACATTCAGTTCCACATAATCCACTGTCAAAGTCAATTATAAGTATTACTGTATCTGCTACTGGAACGGATCCAATTCATTCAGAAGTAAATATCAAATGCTGCCTGTAAGGTATATGAGCACTTAATGACAGGGATTTATACTAAGATACAATCAAAATGAACAAGCTGTAAAAAAGAGCAAACCAAAGCTAGGTTGCTCATGTCTCTGTTTTTTAATAGCTGCACTTGATTTCTCAAGGGATTATTTAAAACTAACTTTCTTCGAGTATAACAGCATCAGGAAAAAAAGGAATAAATAATCTTTTTTTGTAACACTAGACCATAAAGTTACTTTCCTAAGTCTATATTAATATATCAAACCAGACATAATTATCAGATTTTTCAAACACTCAGAGTCTGGCACCTTCTGTTGAAATCAGTAAAACCATCTATCTCTCACCACATGGCTTTACCACTACTGCGAGGATGATCCACACTTGACGGTGATGAAGCAGTGCTATTTGAAGGAGGAAACTGTGCTGGTAGGCATAGAGAAATGCTTTGAAGAGTTTGAAATCAAAGTGCAGTCTATTTTGTCAAAGATATACAGGCAGAACTATTTATTTAGGACTGGAACTGCTCCCTGGATCTTGCCCCATTTTTAGGGCAGACAATCAAATAACAATTTTTACTATATCTGCTTGGGTCAGAAACACCACCCCATTCTGGTAAAGAGGATCACGCTTATTTCTGTCTTTGACCTTCCTTGACTTGTGTATATTTTCCACGTACTTCAACACAAAGCCTCTAACATTTTGGAAATTCCAGCTGGCACAGAGCAGAGCAGCATGTGCCATCTGAAACACGTGTTGTGAGCGCATCCAGTCCATTCTCCTCACCTGAAAATGGCTTCTCAACAGGCAACAAATGAAGTCCTAGCTCTACCAGATGTCAGGGTGTCACAAAGACCAACAAAACTTCCAAAATTTACATGGTGATCAACTCAATCCCATGGCCCAAGCCTGCATTCTGGGAGCAGTCCAAACCCCAACACACAAGTGCAGATTGACTTTCTCTCATCTTTTCCTCTTTGTAGCATAAACACACAGCAGTAAGAATAGTGTGTATATTCTAACCTTAAATTCCACCCCACATACTCTTCCTCAAGGAATTACGGAGCGTGCAGCACAGTCAGGTAGCTTGGTGCCCTGACGGGGGACCAGGAGGTATAAAGGACATACCAAGAGGTGATATGGGTGGGAGAGTAGGGGCTTGCTTGCACACCCTTATCCAGTGTATAAACTCCACAGAGGTAAGCAAGGCAAGCAGAGCTAAACAGCGGGACTTGATGATCTGAAATGTTGTTTTCCAACCTTAACAATTCCATGATTCTATGGAAATTCCTAGGAGGTGCACAGATGTGTCTTCATTACAGAGAAGAATCATGCAATCCTACCAGAAAATCAGAAGGTAGAATAGGAGACTGGATCAGATTTTCACTTCTAACTTTCGACAGCTCATGGAACCAGGCCTGGACAACGATGGTGCACTGGTGCAAGAGTAGCTCAGGGGAAGCAAGCTGGTTTACTAGATATGGTTTCCTAGCAGACAAACTGCTCTGGCACAGACAGGATCAGGGAAAACAAAGCCCACAAGAACAGAAAGAATCCTCTAAAGTGATATTCCAAACAGCTGTGAATATCCTTTATGAAGAAAAATTATGCTTCTACTGTTTACTAGAAAACAGATACAACATTTGTTTACAGGCTTTTCATTTGAGTTCTCCTGAGCATGTCAACAATGTATTCCTATATTTCTTACTTTCTTTTAGTGGGAAGATTTCACTGAAAATTGTGGATAGCAAAAGAGAATAGTTTTAGACCTTTTTACTACAGTAAAAATATTTCTACACTATATAATTTCTTTTGCTACAATAAATCATTATGAAGTCAGCTGAAGCTCAAGATAACGTATCTTAAGAACCTTAACAGGCAAAAAAAAAGGCATCTACCTAATTATACATCAAAGAGTACTTCTGGAATAAATTCTGTTATCTGCAGAGTTAGAATATTTTAAGTGTTCTACTTTAGTAATAAGAACAGAGCTGCTTGAATTAACTATTCTGCATAACTGTGCTGAGATATCGGGGTGTCCAAATGTACTTTTTACATGTCCACTCTATTATTATCACTAGAGATTCTCAGTCTGTATTTCCCACAAAAAATATTTGATTCCTAATGCAGAACTATTTCTACTATGGTCATTTTTAATAACTTCAGTCTTGCCATAGTTCAGCATAATATTTTATAAAGCTTCCGTTTGAGTTAAAGGGCATGAAGTTTCAATAACACCAGTAATTCATATTGAATTTGTATTTCAGTTTTCAATTATTTTCACATTTTTATTATAATTTTCTTCACAAAAATGTCTACATGGGGGCAGTCTCATTTTCCACACAAGAGTATATCTAATTCTGACATCCATCTGTCTGGAAATCTTTTTTATTATATTTGTCACAGCATATTTAGAGGTAAACTTACTCTGTGGCATTTCAAGATATAACAGCATTTTCTCATGCACACTAATGAAAATCCTAAAAATCTCCTGTGCTATGCTGAGAATTTGCCCTAAATCATAGATAGGATATTTTTCAATGTATTTTGAATCTGCATGTTAATTTTCATTTAGAACACTTAAAGATGATCAGAGTTGAGGTTGGAAGGGACCTCTGGAGGTCATCTTGCCCAAGCCCCCTGGACAAGCAGGGCCACCTAGAGTTTCTTGCCAAGGACCATGTCCAGACAGCTTTTTAATGTCTCCAATGTGTGAGATTCTGTAACGTCCCTGTGCTGCTGCTCAGCCACCCTCACCGGGAAAAAGTGTTTCTTGATGTTCAGAGGGAAACTCCTACATTTCAGTTTGTGCCCTTCAGCCCTGGTGCTGTCACTGTGTACCACTGGAAAGAGCCTGGGTCTATCCTCTTTGCCCCTTCCCTTCAGTTGTTTGTACACGTTGGTGAGATCCCCATGAGCTTTCTCTTCTCAAGGCTGAACAGTCCCAGCTCTCTCAGCCTTTCCTCATAGGAGAGGTGCCCCAGTTTCTCAGTAGTTCTCACGGCACTTCTTTGGACTCCCTCCAGTATGTCCATGTCTCTCTCATAATGGGGAGCCCAGAACTGGACTCAGCACTCACGGCTGTGGCCTCACCAGCACTGAGTAGAGAGGAAGGATCACCTCCCTTGACCTGCCTAATGCATCCCAGAAATAAAGTAGCTTTTTTTTGCTTGCAAGTGCACATAGCTGGCTCACGTTCAATTTGGATACCATGAGCACTCCCAGGCCTTTTTCTTCCAAGCTGCTTTCCAGCTGGGTGGCCCTCAGCATTTATTGGTGCAAGGGGTTGTTCGTCCCCACAACATAAGCCAGCAGTGTGCTCTTTCAGCAAGCAAAAGGAGTAACATTTCCTTGGGCTGAATTAGAGTGCTGCCAGCAGGTCAAGAGGAAAATATAAACACTTCAAGGGAGGGTATTGGATCCGGTATTAATCAATGGGATACACAGCTTATTACTGGCCTCCAACTAGATTCTGTGCCACAGATCACCACCCTCAGGGCTCAGCTGTTCACTCAGTGTTCAATCTCCCTCATTGCCCGCTCATGCAGCCCACACTTTAGCTCCTCTCCGAGCCTCTCTGGGGAGGCCTCACTGAAGTCTAGGTACACAACATCCACTGCTCTTAAGTGCTCCACAATCATGATTTCCTCTCATATTCTTTCATTGTTTATTTACACATCAATATTCTTGATGAGATGTGGTTAACATTTGTAATAGTAGGTTAGACATTTGGCACTTATCAATTAGTTCACTGCCCCTAAAATCAGTGATGCATTACTTCTTACACACTAGACCAGGAATCAGCCTCTAACATTGGGAAGAGAGCGCAAGAAAAACACAGAAGCCACCAAGATCATGCTTTCTTTTTTATTTGTTAACCTTTTTTCCTTGTAAATTCACTTCTTTGAGGCATCCTTGAGGATGTGTCTATGAGATGTCTGAAAGAACAGAGAATTATGGGCTGGTAATTGGAATGTCCTGTAAGCTGCAGTCCTTGAAAAAAGGAAACAAAAGAGCAGGACATGAAAAGCTAAAATCACTAATAGAACAAAACAAGGAACATGTACACAATAACAGACTATTCAGAGACAACAGCCTTCATTGCTACTTAACTTTGATTAAACCCCAGAGCAGGACCATCTCTTTTACTGAATGAACCAAGGGGTCTTTTGAAAAAAAAAAAAAGGGAAAGTTTTGGTGACACAGAACTAATTAAAAACTAATGGAAATCATATAACAAATGAGAAGTCATTAAAAGCAGCTTAAAACTGTAGATTCATTACATATTTTATCCCAGTGCAGGTTCTTTCTTCCAGACAAACTTCATATTCAAATTTAGGTATGTTTATAAATGATTCACCTCTTCACACAAACATCCAAAATCTTCTAAATAATCTTCCTTTAAAATAAGGGTTAAATTTCTTCTTTTTTAAGATGCTAATTCTCAAAGCAAGAGTGTCATAGGAGACAATTATGAAATCTCAAAGGGTAAAAAGTAGTACAGTTACATAATTCAAAAGGTAGAGTAATAAAATAATAATAACACCGGCAACTTCTTTCTAAAGATCTCAGAAAGCTGTACAAATATTGATGTAGATGTAAGCATTATCATTTATCTGGAAATTAGGAAACAGTTTCATTTTCATTTCAGAGATAAAAAAAGGCACACAAAGGTTAACTATTTTGCTCAGGGTCACTGTGCTTGGCCACTGTTTTAAAAATATAAATGAAAATTGCTCCAAAGTCAGATGCCTGCTTGCTGGATTGCATTCCATTCAGGAGTACTGTCTATCCAGAAAATAGATCACTTTGTGCCTTACACTGACAAACAAAAGAAGTGACAAATCTGTCAATACAGTTCCTCAGTAATGGAACACATATCATATACAATATGGAACAAATGATAAGGTAAATCTCTGAAAAAAATTTTTTTTTCTTTTTCTTACCTGCTTTTGTTACTGTAGACAAGTGTGAACAGGGTTATGTAGAAAGACTTCATGACTTGAAGAAATGCAGAACAGAATCACCCAGACAAAATTAAGTTCCAGTTTAAAAATGTGGCTGATAATGAAGTGAGAGGAAGAACATGCATGCTTACATGCACTCATTTTTTATCAATGCAGGACTGGGTCCATTCTATAGCATTACATCCCAAGGTGAGAAGTAATCAGATTCTATCCCTCATCTCTAATAATGGGATAATGTACACACAGGGCAGTACTGCAACACAATCAGCAACATCCTAGACTGGCTTCTCCAAAGAATCCACTGGCATTATGCTGAGATATTTCAATAGAAAAAAAGGAGAAATCAAATAAAAAATGAGAGGTGAAACTCTTGCTCAATATGGTACTAGTCACTGTTTTTGTCTTTAAAATAGGATAAGGGATGAGGCACACCTAATGTTGGTTATTAACCTGTTTGTTACCATTACACTGAATTTAGCAGTTCATTTAATGATCAAAGAATTTTAATCTCATTTGAATGTGATTCCTAAATCTAACATGGCACTTGTATGAATCCAATCTGTTGCTGAAGAAGCACTGCTTGTTCAGGTGACATTTGTGTGGAAGTAGCTTTAAATTTACAATTCTGTTATTTCCAAAATGTCATGTATTTCTAAGCAACATGAAAAAAAACAGATCCACATGATTGTGAGATTTTTCCCAATTACCAGTCCAAAACACAGTGGGAAAAATAAGAGATGCTTGGCACAGCCTGAGCACTGAATATCCCAGGACAATTGGGATGCTATTGATTGAAAGGTTTTTCCTACCATCAACGATGAACACACAGTTCTTTCTAGCCTTGTAGACCATGTGTCCTGGTAGCTACTTTGTATTGCAACAGAGATAAGTAATATCAAAATGATGCAGTGGAAAATGTTTTGATTTGTTTTAAAGATAATATAAAGTTTTGACAGATCTCATAAACCAAAGCCAAAAGGATCTATTTTTAAAAGCTACACCAAATTTTCATTTGCAATAATGTCAGTCTGTTAATATTTATATAAATTCTTCATTTCAGCAACACATGTAGAAGATTAATACACCGACATACATTCCTTTCCTGTAATATTTAGCCATTCACCTAACCAAAAAGACAGATCCTGAAGTGCACTGTAGTTGGAATTACATAGATCTTAACAGATCTAGACACATATGTTGATGGCCAGATAATGAGGAACTAGGAAATAGAGCTATAAAGGCTGTCAGTGTAGAAATTTGCAAATGAAGAGGCTTGGTTAAGGCTACATCAGGAACTAAGGAAGGGGAGGTTAATTTTTTTTTAATTTGCCCATATTAGAAGAGGTGAATTTGTATATTAAAAAATAAACACCAATTCAAAATGCATTTTTAGAAGTTCAATACACTAAATGTTTTCCTTTGTGAGCTCTAAAGGCTGTACAGATTCTCCATCATTCTGTGTTTTCTCAGTTCTCTTATTTATTCCACAGCAGAACAGTGTCAAGGCAAATCATATCAAGACACCTCCACAGAAAAAACGACCTTGTATATTCAGAAAATATTAATAAATGTTACAACCTTGATTTATACAAGGCAGTGGCAGGGATTTTTTACATTTTGCACACAAAATTGCAGTTTATTATAAAAATTCCAACTGCTTTCCATCTTTCTTATCTTTTGAGAAAAATCCTAAAAGGATATTTCAATGCATTCCTTTTTACGAGCTTTTTCATATTCTTATTTCATTACAAATGAAAAATAATTTGGATCATCTGAGACTCCAAGCCCACACAACCTACTAGAGAGAAATCATATGAGAAAATGGAAAACAGGAAACAATTTCTGTATCAGAGCTAAAATAGGTGATATTTAGAAACAATAAAAAATCAGGTGTTTTACTTCAGATTTCATGGAAGGGGGTATTTTTTCTGCACAAGTTACAACTTCATTAATTTACACAATATTCAGAAGCTGGAATTCTGAAAGAGAAGTATTCAAGAAAAAGCACCTCCTAATCAACATCCTGCCAATTAAAGTAATAGAGCTTTTACTATAGCTTGTAGCTCTATAGAGCTGATAATTAAACCAACTTATGCCCCTGAACTGTTAGTCTTTCATATCTCAGATAAGTGGCATCAACTGATGATGGGAAAGCTGAGTCTTTGTCTCTGCACCTGGAAAGCTTTCACCCAGCAGACACTTCATGAAAATTAGTGTATTTCTGCAGAAAGTTCTAGTTTTACTGAGTGGCCACATTTTTGCAAAAGAATGCTTCAACATAAAATTCATTACCCAATTTTTTGAGCATCCTCATAGAGATGAATATGTTATTCTGATACCATTGTTCATTAAGTGTCCTTCCACAGAAAGATTGTAATATATTCTTAATCAAACATTTACCTGAGACAGACAGAAAGACAGACACTTTAGGGAATATAACAGTGCAGAAAGAGGACTTAGGAGCCTGCCTAGGAATCTATATTGAGCAGCAATCAATTATCCACAGTACGTGTTACACTCAGTTTGTAGATGGAGAGTTAGGAGCAGTACTTAATTTGGTCATCTATGATTCCAAACCAGATCTCTCCATTTTTGGAGTAGGCTGCATGGACAAACAAATCTCCCAGTCCTGAACAGGATATACTGAATCTGACATAACTTTCCCATTGTTAAAGATCCACCATAGACCTCCAAATCCTTTTTTGCCACCTAATTGGAATGGTTAAGACTATAATGTCATTTAACGAGTCCAGAGACTGTTCTCTGGCCACACACCAGGCATTTGACCCTGAGTCCCTCTGGGCCCCATAAACTGCTCCTCTGACTACAAGACATAATTATTTTTTACTGTGTTTTCTTTCTAGCTCAAACCACCTGGAATAACAGGTGAGCTGTTAATATAGCACCTCCAGTTTTGGTTGTTCTCTGTCTGCATAATTCTAAATCTAAAAATAGGACTTAAATAATCCTTCTATAATGATATGTCACAGTGAAAGAGCAGGTAAAAGAATGAGTAGGTATTACAATATACTACTGCTGGTAGCTGTACTGTAGATAAAAATTGTTAATGCTTCTATTATAAGTGTCTAATTCATAGATTTTATCATTTAACCTTAAAAGAAAATGCCTTCATTTTAGTTCATTTACTTGAGTGAGTAATCCCAACTTGAGAAAGGAGTCCTCTTAATGAGTCACATCAATAAAGAATTGGTCCCAAAATGAGAATAACTTTTGCAGTGTAAACTTTAGCTGAAAGCTACATTTCTTTCTTTTCCCCCTCTACCTCTAAACAAAAAAGAACAGCATCATTTGAACTAAATGAAAAGTTGTAGATGCTCTCAGTTAACCCTGTTTTCAGAATGAAACAGGAAATTTACCAAGTGAGCAGTTATAGAGCTATGATTACTTTTTAAAAACCCTTTGAAATGTAGTTATCTGTGCTCACAATCAGTGGTCATTGCTCTTCCAAAGCAAAATCCAAAAGACCTGATAGCTAATCTTGCATGAAATGCTGAGTTTACAACATAATACAACGCCACAATCACTTCAAATCCTGTAGTAACTAGCCACATTCAAAGGAAATGTTTGTCCCTGGATAATACCTGCATATTGTGACTTTTTTTTGGTGAATATGAGGCTTTTACACATGCTATGAATGTCTATTTGATCATGTAAGATCTAGTCTTTTCACAACTGTCAGTCCCTCTGAGTACAAAAGAAATTCAGTCATTTTGGTGGAGATCTTATCTGTATTTTTATGCTGTGGGCTCTCCCAGATCCATGAGGTACCCCTTGCACTTAACACTTCATGTTCTTATGTAACACTGTATTTTTTGCCACAACATTATTATTTTAGTCACCATGTGACTATTCGTGCCAGTGCACCAACAGAGGTCTTGTGTCACTTAACATAGCACCACATGGAAGTGCTAAATCACAGAGAACAATGATGTTTCTTTGCAGGACATGAACTCCAGGCCACCAAGGCAAATAAAACAGTCCCGTTTTTTCTGCTAAGGTGAACAAGAGATGTGAATGTATATTGCAGATGGTAGGAAAACCTTTATGCATAATTCTGGTGGCAGAAGAGTGCAACATTAAAGGTACTACCAGTGCTACAGGGCTAGTGCAAAGGCAGCCAAGTCAGTAAGGATTCGGATGGTTTACCTTTCTTTGAGCTGCTTATTTTAATGGGAATATTGAACTCTTAAAACTAGAATAGGGTTTGTAAAGGCAAAGTTTGAACCTGGTGAGCTAAAATCCTGCCAGTCCCCAGACTAAGCCAGTCCCCCAGCTTAGTCCTTTTAGCAATGCAGGAAGCTGCTCTTATCGACACATCAATTTCAGACCACAAAGAACTCACAGAAGTTAAACATTAAAAAAGCACAAGAAACCACAGATAACACTTCAGCAGTAGAATTAAACAGAAAACAACATAAAGGAAAGTTTGACTCAGAGCTCAGTGGAAGAGGAAAACACAAAAATAGCAAAAGCACTTAGGTGTGCTAGCAGCTAAAATCTTGCTCAAGACAGCAGACATGGATATATGGATTAAAAAAAAAGTAGGTTAGGTATGTCTTTGAAAAAAACTTAACTATTTTTTAAATTCCAACAAATGATTTAAAAAAAAATTAAAAATCAGGAGGCCTCTGCCTGAGACTCACAGGAATTGAGGAATTAATTTCATTTCAATATGTATACATGTATGTGCACTGAGCACCAAAGAGGCTTTGACAAAAAGCTAAAGTGTGTTGGCTTAAATTATTGGAAGTTATTCCAGGTGCAGAGATATTATTCTGAATCTTCAATTACAAAGGAAAGGGTTGAAATGCTCACAGAACTATCATATGATGAGAGAACACACTAGTGGGGTGTATCCTTTGGAACAGCCTTCAAAGTCCCCAAGATTAGTAGCTTCCCTGATTTGTAACATAGTGTGAAAAAGAAGATGTATAGATCCAAAACTAAATTAATGCTTCCTTGTGCTGCAGAAAGGGCACAGATTTTGACCTGGAAGCAAAGCTGAATATTGGGAATGCAAGTGTGGGATAGTACTGACCACAGAGGAGGTAGAAATAAAACTCAGGAGGCTTTATACAGCATCTACCAGTTTCTGAGCTGGTATTCTGAAAGACTTAGCACATGCATTCACATGAAAATACTTTTAATAAATGTCTCAAATTTTCATATGAACAGGTAACAGCAATTATTGAGTTCGTGTTTATAAAGCAGTGAGATAGAAAAAGTGATCCAGTTACTGCACTATTTGGACCTCAGTGGAACACAGTGGTTTCAAACAGAGGATGCTGATAGACAGAAATAAATACAAAATTAATTCAAGGGTGGATAAGTCCAGACTAAACTTGACAGCATTCTTTTTTTAAAGAGAGCTGGCTTTAAAAGAAAATCCTTAGATGTCCTCTGTCCAGACTACAGTTAAATAGTTGATACAGGGCTATGTGGGAAGTTAATAAATAACGCCAGAGAAAAAAGAGGTAAAAGAGGAACTCTTAGATGGAAAGGAAAAATGGAAATAGAGTGTTGGGTAGCTGACAGTTTGAAAGGGGCACTTTGACAGTGGAAGGAGCTTAATGGTACTTACTCAAGGATCAGTTCTGCAGTGAGTTCTTTTTAAATTTTCTTTCATGATCATGGCATATAAATAAGTGGTATGATGACTCAAACAAAGAAGCCTTGTCAATACAAAACAAAACCAAGTCACTGCAGATTAAAATTGGAATGATCTGAGGACAAGAGTAATGGAAAGAGCTTGGACTAAAACACTATTTACTTGAGGGCCTAATTGCAAATGTTTTTGCAGTAAATTTAGGAAATTACTAGTGAAAAATAACTGAAGAAAAGGACCTATCTTGGCTATGAGGCACAGATTTACTAGGAAACTAGAATATCCTTCCTCTCTTGCATCACCATTTACCTGACAATAAATGTACAAGTACAGCACACACACTCCCACTGCTTGTGATGCAATTTCAGATGTTCATCTGAATAGACCCCCAGTCTGTGACAAGAATGAAGGCAAAGTCAGGATGTATTTTCAAGGTATTTTCTGTGGACACAAAGAACTGTGTGTGCATTATTTGGCACTGGTAACCAGTGAAGTTCTGTATTGCCATTAAATAAAATGAAGATCAAGTTGAGAGAGGCTACTAGGAAAAGAGGCTACTAGGAAACAAGATTAATAGCAGAGCTCAGAAGCTGAAGTCGCTGATCTTGGCCAGTCCCTTTTCCTTGGGTATCTTTTGTTAGTCTGTCTCTATTGGAAGCAAAGTGACAGTTCTGAACGAGAATCAAAAATCTTGTGGCGTGGTTTTGCTTCACTGCTTTTTTCAGGTTTTTTGGGGGGAGGGGAGCTGCTCAATAGAGCACAGATATCTTAACAGGCTTTTTCAGAAAAGCTTTGCATTTATATTTACAGGTTTACTCAGAACCAAGATTACAGACATAGAATAGATATTAACAAAATAACAATAAAATAGATATTAACAAAATAATAACATTTGCATGGTTTGTCTTTCATGCCACTGTAAGGGGGGCATTGTACCATTGTACCCTCAAAGGAAGAACCAGTAAGTTCCAAATAACTCACTGCTGCATTTTTACTGGTTTACAGACCAGTTAAAAGTTTTACAGACTTTTTGCATTCAATCAAAGTAACTGTTTGGTGAATCTGTTATCCTGTTCTCCGGAGTAGCCATGGGCAGATAATTCATGCAACTTTCTTCCTTGATAAGGAACTGTTTGATACCATACTGATGCATGAAGTTCCTTTCTCACCTCTGAGTGGTAGAAGTTAGATTACAACCTGAAAACTTAGATCCCAGATAACAGCCATTCTTTGAATATTTCTAATATAAGCTACATTACTGTTGTCATGCATTAAACATCACCGTTAACTGGCAATACTCATCTAGAAACATGGACTATATATGACTTGTCAAAACAACTGAACAAGTCTGTCTACTCTCTGAGTAGACACAAGTGAGGAGGGAACTGCCAGCCACCTGAATAGCTCTATGTCCAGACATCTTTTCCATCAGCCTGGCATGTGGTAGTCACAGAAAAATGAGAAAATGTTAGTGAAAAGTCCCTCTGAAAACAAACAGCAGGGACTGGGATAGATCAGTGATTCTGGAGGTGGCAGTGAAAAACAGCCAAAGCTTTCCTCAAAAGATATGGACAAACATATGCTGCATAGACAATCTGCAATATTTCCATTGCTTCAGGGAAGCACCACTTCTTGCAAGTATACCCAACCTCACTGACCCAGGCAAGTTCAGTAACCCCAGTTCCACTAGGACTAATCAAATCTAAGTGCAAATCTTCTGGTCAGTCCATTAGGTGTTGGGCATGTGACAATGGAAAGCACCATGACACATGACCCAAGTGCTTTCATAAGAAGCTGTGCAGCCAGCTGTATCAGACCAACTGTGCATCATCAACATAAATAAATAATGGCAAAAAAAAAAAAATTGTCCACATATTAAAGGACCAATCTAAAATTCAGTTTTGTTCTACATGAGATTTTGTCCATGGTCCAAGGCAAATCATTAAGTGTTGCCTTCAGTGCCACTTCTGTTCAGTAGATTAGTGGCATGATTATACTTTTCTGCACTAGAACCCTTTTGTAAGGACCAATACATTAAGGATACTTAAATATTCAGATCAAACGTTATTGGATGATTAATCAAGTTAGAAAGAAATGTCAGATCCTTTTATTAATCCCATGAAGTTCATTGCCTCAGATCTTGAGGGAGTGAACACCACATTTGTGTAAAAAGGGTTTTCAGCTATCAGTTTAAAACTGAAAGGCTGTGATTTTACTGTGAACCCTTTGTTCTTGAGTTCTGAGACAGTTAAATCGGTGCACCTCCTTGACCTTCTCTAAATCATTAATAATTTATACATCTCTTTCATTTCACCTCTTATTCATCTCTGTTGTTACGTAAATACCCTAATCTTCTTAATCTCTGCATGTATGGAACTCTATCCATGCCTCTGATCCTTCTAATTACCATTCTCTATCTCCTATTTCATTTATGGCGTAAGTGAAATAAAGTGACCAAATTGAATGAATAGTCCAAATGGAAGGTTACTATTGTTTCATGTAAGATGTTTACAATATATTTGATTTATTTCAGGATATTTTCTTTTGTTTCCCTTGTGCATGTAGGTGCTTTCAATAGGAAGGCCACAGTAACAGCATAGTCTTTTCTCTGAATATAGCTACTGATCATTTAGGATTTCTCAGGCTGGACAAGCAGGTCTAACAATTTTTTTTCCACTGTCCACAGATCTTTTCATATTTTATTTGCTCCTATTGGAGTACAGTCTTCCAAACTACAGCTCTCTGCATCCTGCACCCTGGTGTTCTCTCCATTTTGCTCTTACTTAATGTTTTCTATCTCTCCTGTGTCAACACAGCTTTTTCCTAAGCTTTGCTCAAACATACTGTGTTTTCTCCAATTTTATTTGTTACTCAAATAATTAGTATCCCACCGTATCTCTTTTTGCTGCCTTATGCCATTGTTTTGCATGAATCTGAACCTGATCATCTGGGCACAACGAGAAGACCTTCACTCACCCATTTTACCATTCTGTATTTAGCTTTGCATTCCCTTATCTGCTCCTGTGGACTCTCTTGCTTATCTGTTGGGATCTTTTCCTGTCTGCCTTCCTTTCTGTTTTGCATTAAATCAACAGTCTCCTGCCTGTCTGTACAGCACACCAACTGTGCTGTACCATCATTTTGTGTTACCCGTGAGAAGGTGCCCTTGTGGTCTAAGTCCTGTTGATGCCAATTTCATTAAATCCAGCTGCAGCACAGTGAGGACCATTGTCTGAGCGCAGTAATCTCAGGCCAAACACATACTTTGCAAAACATCCCTGGGGTTCCCTAGTCAGAGCTCTTGCCTGCATGTCCTTCATCAGGCACATCCCAGAAATGTGTGTCTTGTCTTATGGGTGACTGTTACCAGAAGGAAAATCTATTCTCACCCTCTGCCAGAACTGAGATGGGCAAAGACTATATTGCAAATTGTCTTCTAATTCATCATGCAGTCACATACATGCCCTCAATTAGATACCTATGTTTGCCAAGCAGGCAGGATCTCTGACCGAACTTAGTGATGTTTCTCATTTCATATATGAACTGCCGTCCATTTCATGCCAACTCCTAAGATTATGACTCAAATGTCTATAAAAAAAATGTCCCAGCCACATAGCTCACCCATCATCTCATGGAAGAAATAGCTTCATGCATTAGGTGGTCCTCATAACCTGGTCAATGACAGAGTATAAACTCTTTCATTCAGTAATCCCCACTTCGAGTTATGTTGAGAGAGAGAGCACATACACATCTCAAGAAATGAAACAAATATTATAATATAGTCCATTGCTGGAACCCATCTCACAGAAATGTGTGCATTGTGTTCAGGAAAGGCAGCTCAGTGTCAGCTACTAACAGTGACTCTTGCTCCATGCCATATAGCTCTGCAGTCTTCACAACACCCAACTTGGAATGCAGCTTTTCTGATGCGATGCTCACAGGGCTGGTACACAGAGGTGAGCTGGTGGAAACATTTGTTTGCAAAAAGCTTGGTCCACAGCTCTTTCTTAAAGCCATTTTTTGGTGTCTCTTGATGCTAACAGCTTTTGCAAGCTAATACTTTTAGCAACCACAAAATCCTTGCCTTTCAGCAGAACACGTACCTTAGGAAAATACTTTGACTATAGTACTTTTATTCTTCAAATAAAATTTACGGTTCTTGGACCCATGACTCTTCTTACTCTGGACTACTATGTATCAAAACCTTTATCAAAGGCTATTTGTAAGAGCATGCAGCATCTAGGAAGGCATCCTGATTGTCTGCCCTCATATACATCAATCTTACATATTCCTAATAGCATCTCAAGGCCTGATGATTATTCTCTAGAAATCTACAGAGCTCGGTTCCTCTCACCTTCTCCTTGACCATGTTTTCATTAATATACTTTCCACAGTACTTGCTCATAATCCGTTGCACTTTCACATTATGTACCCGTGTTGCTCGTTCCCTCATGCCTCATTTACCTTCAAGAATGTCATCAGTATTGCTCTTAGGACTTTTTCTTGTGCGTGTTTCAATTGATATTAGGATTCCTTTGAAGACAGACAGATACTTAAAGCTACTTGTGGCCAGCCCAGGGATTACAGTAAAGGTAGTTGCCTTGCCCCATTATACCAAAACATGTACTTGACTTCACCTAAAATGGTATTTTTATCCTAAAGCAGATCCTATATCCACAGTCTCTGCATAAGACTAACGATTTCTTTTTAGTGTGACTTCAGTACAGGTTCTGATATTACCTGAATATTACCTCCCTCATATATTGTGGAACTACATTACCACTGTAGTCTGCTGTAAGTAATTACTGTACACAGTGTGGTAGTTGGTATGTTTGCCAATTCCTTTCTATGGGGAGTTTAAAAACATTTCATTGTCTCATATAGTAAACATGAGGATATACTTCTAAAACAACCCTCTACTGCGGATGCCCTTTTCCTTGAAATATATTTGCATGCTGCTAGACAATTTTCATTTCTCTTTTCCATCAAGGACTTATTGCTGTTCAACAGTGGGAGGTACAGTCCCATTTGGACTACTGGAAATTCTAACAAATAACTTATCATTGGAGGAGGATGGGTTTTTACAGACAATATGTACTCCACTGACTTCAAGAAGGTTTTACTACCTTTGATCACTCTTCCTAAACCTAACCACTTATCAGTCTCAGCTATCAGCCAGTATTACAATGCAGCTGGAATGTAATTGGTTGCTAGTCTAATAACATATCTTCAAACATTATTTGACATGCATACTTTTTTTTTGTTGTTGTTTTGTTTTGTTTGGGGGTCGCTTACACATGGCAGACATCTCTTCAATAGGCTTCTTTCATTACCCATACTGCTGCCTACTACTATGATGGTAGTTAGTTTCAGGTTCGGGCTAAGAAATATTTCTAGTCCTTACACCTGTCCAGAGACCAGGTACTTGTTTTTTCTGCTTTTCATGCTGCTTTCTGATGTCTGCCCTAAATCACAGTATCAGCCTCAATGTCTCCTAATTCCTCATTTTCTTTATTGTAAGCCAGTAGATTGGTTTGGGCTTTTTTCCTAGTAGCCACTATAACTTTGATACCTTCCCAGGAGAATGCAACAGTCATGGTTAGTGGAAGTGCTGCTGTTCCTGTTGCACTGGATATAGGTTTCTTGACAGTCTTTCCTATAAGAAACTTGTTCTCCACCTACAAGTCTGTCATTAACATGGAGTTTTTAATGTTTCCAGAGCTTCTGGGGCTACAAGAGTTCTCAGCTCTTGTTATAATTATTTCCTCTTCTGCTCAGCTTTAAGTAGAAAATAACAAGAGGCACAACAGCTTCTTGTTCATGATCTCCTTCTGTGGGGTCACATTACAAAAATAAGCACTTTTATCAGTCTTCCCAGTGTTTCAGACACAACAGCATCTAATTTGCTTCTCTTCCATCTTTTCCCAGAAGGATAGCAAAGAAAACTGTCATTTTCTCATCTTTATTCCTTTGTGCATATGCTCAATTACTTTTTTAACCACTTCCTTGTTTTTGTAGGTTATTTTGTCTGGAAATCCACCACCAAATTTTTAGAAGTCTCTCCAGGCCACCTGTTTATTCCTAGCTTTGTTCTCCATTTAATAATATTTGAAGGGGAATGTGAGTCTCTCTGCAATTACTGCTGCTGAAATGTTTCTGCACCATGTACTGGACAGCAATACCAGCAGACTCCATGTTTATAACACTAACCTGGCTTTTTAACAAGCTATTTACACAGATGCTGACACTGCAATTAACAGCAAAGCCACATGCATGCGGATTAGCTTATGTGTGGTCTTTCAGATCTCCCTGCAACACGTGTTCTTCCCCCTGGTTTCACACAGATTACTGCACTTGGTTATCTTTATTTGTTTTCACAGCCTGAGGAATTGTACGTGATTTAACAGCAGCTAGAGAAGTCAGACATTGAGCACTTATCAGCAGTGGTGGAAGCTGTTAGTCCAATAAACCTGTCTTTTCCAGATTGGCTGGAAAATACCTTATATTTAGGTACTCACTTAAGCAAGACTGAAACTATGTTAAACGGAATTCCTTTCAAACAAGACAATTTTAAGTATTAGCTCTCACAACTTCATCTACTTCCTAGGAAACGAAATTTTCAAAACTTTGTGCTCATGTTGCACATATAATACAAACATACATAGATAAAATCAGCAATTTTGAGAACTGATGAGCTTTATTTGAATCCATCGCTGTCCTTGTAGATCTTATCTCACCTGAATTGTGTCAACCATAGCGGACATCCAAAAAGACTGTGACTAATAAAGCAGTATATTATGCTGATAAAAGAACCTTTAGCATATGAAATTTACTCTTTGATCATAGACGATGATGGTATTGCCAAGAAAAGGATAAAAGGCATATTTAAAATTACTTTAGGTTAAATATTTATACATTACTATTTCTAAATTGAAATGTATATATAGATGTTCTAAAACATATGACCTACTAAAAATAAACTCTAAGCTCTTCCTCTAGTTTTTGACTCAAGCAGCTAAACATAGCAAAATATAGCACAATATTTTGATAGAACATTAAAACATGACCATTAAAATGTGTTCTCTTCTGTGCAGGGCTCTTTAGTTATTAATCTAGAAACATCCCATAATAATTCAGGCCAGTCTAAAATAATATGGCATTTTAGACCTTGTGCTTAAAGCATTGTGTTCCTCACTGTAAGCCAGCAATTAAAGATTCATTTCACATTTAAAAATTAAACAAACAGCTATAAATGCATGATACAGTGTCCATTACAAAATGAAGACTATATTGCCTTTAAGAAAATCCAGCTATTTTCCATTCATCTAAATATGTTCAATCTTACTTAAAAATTAGTATCTATGCAAGGGCATATTGCATTTTTCCAGGAGAAGAGACATAAAACATTTCCTTACATCACACTGCAGAAGAAGTGGCCACATCCGCTCACCTCAGAAAGCATATGGATGTTCAAACACTGTATCAAGGTATATATTTCAAGGAGAAAATTTGGACTGCATGGGTCACACTTTAGTTCAATATAGTTGAAGCAGGAAGATGAGAATTTTAAGAAATTTTCTGAGTTAATTGATTGATGAATGACAGCTTCCAAGAGCAGACCTTTATTCATCTCATTTCATATACCCTGATCTGAAATTCACTCAGATTACCTCAGGTCATAAAAAAATGATAACTAAGTGAAGTGTGCATTGTACACTGCATACTTGCATTTTCTATTTTCTAGCATTTTTCTGGGATTTTAATTTACTGGTGATACATGACCAGCCTACCTATCTCTGTAAAGCTGCTTTTAGAGCTTGAGTCAAGAAATATTAAGAGTAAGTATTTCCCTGCAGTGTTTCTGTGAAGGGCAGTAATGACCTGGCACCATTTCCCTTTCTCAGGAGAGAGAAACTTTTTACAACTCTCTGGCATAAACAAATGTGAAAGCTTCTCAGTTCCAATGGTAAAATTTTTATAAATATAGTTATTGATGCAAATATTTCCATTTTTCTTACAGATCAGCTTTCCTGCCCATCAGTTTATACAATTGAAGAGGTGTTTGCTAAAATGACAGCGACATAGGTACAAACATCTTAGCAATAAAAGAGCACCAGCATGAAGTCTGAAACATTAAATCTATACATATCATAACTTATTGTGGATCTATCCAATTTTATCACTGCTGAATGGTTTTAAAACATTGAATTCCTTTCATTTGTGCAACTCCAGCAAGCATATAAATGTCAACTCTTTCAATTATAGATATCTAATAGCAGGCAGCCAAATTGTCTAAATAGTAAAAGGGAAATTTAAAGATTTGGGCTTTGAGATAACAAGAGTCAATTAGAAACATAGTAAAAAGCATAAAGCTTTGGAACACAGCTCAAAATATATCTTCTTAAAGAATGATCTACCATTCAGCAGCTGTGTAGCTTGCAGTACACCTCACTCGAACTGGGCAGAGCCCTGTACAGAACAGACATGTTTGTCACAGGGACACACACCTTCTACACTGAGTAGGCAGGACACTGACTGACTGCACTTAGCCATTCACCCGGCGATGAATGAAGACAAAGATAAACAGCTTGAATGAACAAGCATTCAATCTGTGAATAACTAGAGGAAAAATTAAAATTCACAGAGAATTCAGAGTTGTTTGTTTACCATAATTCTAAAATGTGTTTTGTTCACACAAATTTTTATTGAAAAAGGAACATTTGTTCTTCAAAAATAAATAGCTGCTTTGAACAGAACTCCATCATCTCTCATACTGATCACAGTGGTTTTCTTTTTCCATGAGAGTGAAGGAGGACAAGCAGTTTTAAGCAGGCCGTATCATGTAATTATTATCAAGATCCATATATAGTCAATTGGACAGACAATTTTTTTTTTACTGATTTTGGCATCCATCAGTTCTATGGATGACCATCAGCTCTAAGACCTTTTTTGTCTTCTGGAATGTCCATAACACTATTGGGAAATTGATTTCTAAATTATAAACTAGGCAGGAATTTTTCTAGTCGATAGTGGGTTTTAAAACCTCAGGTTTTTGGAAGTCAGTTTCTAACATTAATGTGAACGGTCATGGCGAGGGGTTTGTTGGGCATAGCTAAAGCAAAGAGGATGAGCAAAGTACAGAACAATAACATTATAGAAGAGGATATTATTGAAGAGATAAAATGGAATGCCAAAAAAATTATGATGTGGGGAATCAGAAGGTTTAAGAAACTATGAACTTCAAAATTACCGTTTTACTTATAGCTTGGTGCTGAGAATAAGTTGTCAGCTAACTGATGTCATCTAAATAACCGTGTAAAAATAGCCTAAAGCTCAGACTCAAGCCGAACTTGTCACTTCTTCACATACTTCCCTGCAAAAGCCTACTCAAGGGTCAGCTCTACAGCAACCCAGGCAGTGCTTCTAGCAGAGAAACCCCACATACTTTTGAGAGCATGTAAGCTTTCTACAGGGATGTGCTGCAGGATACTCTGACTGATTTGCCCTCAGGATGCATCATGTCATGGATGTCATCATCAGCAAAATGAGCTCGTCCATCTGAGGCCCATTGAGTCCTACCACTGGGGCTTTGTGTGAGCTCAAGTTCCAGCTCAAGGAAAACTGCTTGTAACAGAGACATACAATTTCAAGCTTTCAAGGTTTTAAAGCATTCTGGGGCCATGCAGCTCACATGAAACATGGAGGTACAGTCAGAGGCTATTAACAGTTGTAATATCTCTGTATGTACCTGCTAAGTGACATAAATTATATAATAAGAAGGTCACATGGCCAAATATCGCTCTGCTTGCTCCAATAACTGTTACCACACATTTATCCTTTCTTAGCATGCTGTTTTTCATCATGGCATGAAGTTGTGTCAGGGGAGGTTTACGTTGGTGTCTTGGTTTGAAAGACAGGTATTTGTTAAGGAGGGCAGGAGCCTCCCTTGGAATAGAAGATGTAACCCCCTTCCCTCCAAATTGTTATAATTTCAAAATCAAGGGGCTTTCAGGCAAAGATATGAGGAGTAGGAATAACAGTTCTTTACTAACAGATATATCTAACAAGGCAAACAAGCAGCAGTAACTGTGGCAGTGATACCAAACCGAGCAGAGCCAGAGCAGCCTCTCCCGGTGAGCAGGGCGGGTGCGATGTTCCCCCGCGGCTGCAGGGGGCGCTGCGGAGCGAGCTCGGCACCACGCGGTGATGGCGGAGGGGAAGTCACTGCACAGACCCTGTGAGGGCAGAGGGACAGGAAAAAACCTCGGGAACAGCAGGCTGGAGCAGGAGAGATGGACCCAAATCCCGCGTTGTGGATGAGATGTACCAAACTCCGGAGCTGCAGCAGGACCTCCGGACGTCTCGGCAGGCAGGGGGTGCCGCGGCTACAGTGTAGCAAAAAACTCACAGCAGCAGCAGCCACAGCAGCAGCAGGAACAGCAGCAGAAAGCTGAAGCAGCAGCAGCGGCAGAGAAGCGGCGGCAGAAAGCAGCGGCAGCAGCAGAGAAGCGGCGAGCAGCACGGCCTCTGTCTCTCCCCTCCGGATCCCCGAGCACACCGAGCCAGGCTGTGCCTGCTTCCCGTCTCGAGTTCCAATCTCGCGCGGCCTCTCTGCCCAATGAGAAGCTCAGGCACAGAGGGCAGCTGGCTGGACCCTCCCCTGTGGCCAGGTCCCTTTGTTTTCTCTTAAGTGCCCAGCAATTTGTTCCTTAGCAACACAACATGGGGAAAAATTCCTTTTAAGGAAAAAGAAAGAACAGGGAACTTCTAAAAAACCCCAACAGTTGGATATTAGGAAAATGTTGTTCACTCAGAGGGTGTTTGGACACCAGAACAGGGTCCCCAGGAAAGTGGTCACAGCACCAGCGTGACAGAATCTCAAGAAGCATTTGAACAACACTCTCAGGCACATGGTGTGAACCTTGGGGATGATGCTGCATTGGGCCAGGAGTAGGACTTGATGATCGTTATGGATCCCTTTCAACTCAACTTATTCTGTGATTAAGGATGAGTTTCACAAAGAATTCCAAGGCCTTATTATGAGGATGCTATTTAATACTCAAGACCTTGCATTCAAAACTGTTTGGAAAAGAGACTGTTTTGTGACAGAGGCCTGTTAATGTCCAAGGTTTTGGGGTATTTGAGTTTGTTGTAATTAAAAGCAAACAAAAACAAACAAACAAAAGCAACATAAAATCAGTAGGTTACATCATCTGCAAAAGATTTCTTCCACATATTAAAGTGCTGAGATTATTTAAAATGAACTAGTCTGTAGCTCTGGTCCCCATTCTTTTCCTTTCTTTTGTTTTCTTCTTCCGAGTTGGGAAGGTAGTCAGAAATGAACTCTTGCCCATTTTAATCACATCTTCACTTCAAAATCAAGCAACACAATCAGCACTATTGGCAAAGAAAAGACTGTAACACTTCAAGAGAGAGAAAATTTACTTGCAAATCCTCATCAATTTCATCTCTGTTTCATTATTTTTCTGGAAAAAATACTTTCATATCACCACTATATCCTTGCAACAATTATCATCTTCAGCTGTCTTTATTTATTTTTGTAAACTAATGCTTTTTTATTAATAAATAAAAGTGGCACTGAATAAAAAGTGCTGGCAAAGCTGGCCAAAAACAATAAAAAGCCTTTGAAGCAAAAGTATTCTGGTGATCATTATCCTTAGACACTCTATTAAAGGCTTTCTCCTTTATTCATCTTAACACTGTAGACAAGAGGTAACTGCTTCCAGAGCGCAGTGGGATGAAGGTGCCACAATATTAGCAGTATCACAGCAAGTAGCAGACAGACTTGGGTGTGACAGAATAATAATAGAAAATACATCCATTTCAGGGAGAAAATATACTAATTTGCAGTCAACTCCACTCATGGCGAGATACTGAAAACAATTCCTTAAACTGGCTTCCTAAGAAAGATGGTAGCTTATTAGCTTACTGCCTCTTTCTCAAGAGACACAAACAAGTCCATTACACAGAAGAATGACAAATGCTATTTTTGAAGAAGGGTAGTTAACTATCTCTCCTTATACTAATACCATTTGACTCTTCATCTCACCTGCGTCTCACAGCACCTTTTGAAGGCTGCATTTTATAGTCCTTTTCAGCAAGGGAATCCAAAACTAAAGCTTTTGTCAAAGTGGGGATGCCCCTGAGGAACCACCAAAGGAGGAAAAAGCATGCCCAAAGTGTTTCTCTTCCTGACAAGATTGATTTTCTTGTCCTCATCCTTCCAAGCTCACAAGTGGAGTAGGTTCCATACCAGAGTAGTAGAGAGAAGGGTAAAGGCAAGCAGATGGAATGAAAGGAAGCAGTGAGGGGAAAATAAGGACCTGTAAAACCTTGGAGGAAGTATAGTTTGATAGACCAGCATGTGGAAAGCTCCTTTGTTGTCTCACCCCACCCACAGGTGAGAGGGCCTAGACCCAGAGATAATGATAGGTCATTAACATTTAGCTCACCTGTCAGCCACCTGTGGAAGAAGACCACAGATAGAACAACCCTACACTGCACTACAAAGTTAGTTGTAGTGGGGAATGGGCACCTGTTGCATCATGAATAATATCCCACCAAAACCTAGGGGACAAAATAAAGAAGCACCTCACTGAAGCTACTAGGAAATTCAGTAGGCAACAGGTAATTCCCAACCCTGAAGACTGGGGTTTTCTCTTCCTACAACTGCTAAAAGAGAAAAGCCTCTATTAGGCTCCCAGCTACTGGAAGACAGTTGTAATTCACCTGTTTATATACAGAAGTGTATTTCTTTACCTTATGTCATTACTCTTCTACAGAGGTCAAGGAATGCAAGAAAAACTCTCTGCTGCACAATTAACTAGAGCAGAATACAGAGTTCCTCTTCCAAAAATCCTTTAAGGAACGCCTTTGTTAGTAGAGTCTACAATCTACCACATGGAGCTCACACACTGCATTGGCTCAATTTCAGCAATTATCTGAAAAACATTTTTTCAGCCACTAAGTCAACTTTGAAAAAAGCCAAATAATTCTCAGTAATAAGCCTCTGCACTCCTCGGTGTTTAGGCCTCATGGAAACAGTGATTGCATCTGTCACCCAAAAAAACCAACTCACTCTTAAACAGCTCTTCACCATCCCTAGAGTCAGACTTCACACTTAAAATTCATCCCTCTGGATTTAGGCAAGATTTTAAATACGGAACAGTGCCCCAGTTGTTGCTTATTTGGTCCAGAATTCCTGTGAACCATAAATTACAGGGTTTGAGACAGAACTGTTCAAGAATGCTTATCTGTATCATCTGATTCCAAATCTGACCATAGACCTCCTTACTGCTGCTATGATATGTTTCATGGGAACCCTTCGAATACAATTTAATTTCCTAGCTATCACTTGCCTTACACCACGGGAAAAAAAGTGAAGCTGAAAAAGTAGGTACCCTAGTAGGTACCCTAGCAGTGCAATTTTCAGATAATCCCTCTGTTTAAATGAACAATGGTGACAAAAACATTTACTTCTGATGTCTTTAATTGAAGCCACCGTTGAGCCTTTCAAAATAAATTGCGCTCTAGAAAGAAAGCAAAACACAGTAGATCAGTTCGTCCTTCCTATGGCAGATCTCTACTGTATGCAGTACTCCTGCCTGTTTAGTAATGCTGGAACAGCTGCAATTTGCTGTTGTTCCAATCCCAAGGAACACAAGTCCCTGCTAAGACCTGCAAGCCTCTGTTAAGAATCCCTGTAATATACATGCCCCTTAGAGAAATGGTGTGCAAGAGGCTTGAAGGGTTTAGTTACTACTTAGCCACGTAGAACATAACACATAACTTTGAAGACAGTTGTCTTTTCACAAGACATTAATTCTATCACCTTCTATTAATTCTATCACCACATATTTAAATTTACCTAGCCAGGCTCCCCTATGTCTTATGCTTGTGCAAGTATTTGCACTTATTCTGTTTCGAAACAAAGGGCACATAAAGTGGCCATCCAACATGGATAGGATATATAACATCTTCTTTCTAGTAGCACAAGTTCCTCTGCATCAAAAAGGACCTTCTGCTTTTAGAAAGAAGATGTTACGTGTCTTTAATATTGGCAAATTATTCTTTAATATTGGTAAGCTACCACATAGACAATTTGATTAAAATGTATAGCCATAAACCTACTTAGAGACAAAGATTTTTGTCCTAGCAAATTGCAGATTTAATCTGGAAGAAGTATAAAGCTCATTGCTAAAAATAATCTCTCCAGAACCAACATAAACATTCAAGTAAACTTCTGTTTAATTTTAATATTGTTTGATCGCTGTTGTTACCAAGAGCCATAGTCATGGGCCATGAAGTCACATCACCTTAACTATTGAAAAGTTTATATTTACTACATAATTGAGTTTATTTGTACATTGTCAAATGTAATTTTTAAAGGCTTCAGGGCAGAAAACGGAACATTTGATGTCACCAAAATGAGATAAATGTCTGGGGTCCGCCCATAATACAGTAAAATCCAGTGGCATACTTCCACAGTTAACAATATTATGAAAAAACAAACCATATTTGCCATAGAATGAGGCATTGTCTCCCATATCATCACTTCTTGTTTGCACACTTCTATTACCTTGTATAAATACACCATCTCTACATCTTCATTTTTCTAAAGAGAACATACTGGGGGTTTTTGCCTCCCTACCAAATCTTTAATTTGGTAGAGTCAAGACACATGTGGGAAAAAAATTAAAAAGGAAAAGCCTCTACATTATTCAACAGTGTTTGACATGAGTACAGACCTGGGAAAGAAACATATCTTTAAATTGCATGTGCTATCATACTGTGACATTATATTACCAGGTGGTGATAAAACATGACTCTATGGGAAATGATGGTACACCTTTGTCATAGAAAATGTTAGGTGCTTTGGAACAGTATCACTTTGCTGTTTTGAGAAAGAAAAATTCTAAGTTATCAGGAAACTTACAGGATGGCTGCATCCAACACTGAAGAAAATTACTTGGAAATAGTTTCAACTTCACTGCCCAGAGCATACATTAAATGCATTATCTGTATTGAGCTCTGCTGCAGCTCTAAATTTTGTGAAATGTGGTTTTCACTGAGGCTAATGAAACTGGTAATCCCTATGGAGAGTGAAATTTCAGCATTTTCCTTATTCAGTGGCTTCTCATTTTCCAACCAGACCACCTCAAGCTATGATTTATCAGAGCTCAGATACTAAGGTTTGAGGGCCGCCTTAAATACATGGATAGGAAACCTTTCCTGAAAACTTGGTTCCAAAGGAAGAAACTATGATATTATTGCACTATTATAAACTCAGAATTAGTTGGTACCCACCCACTGAAACTGCTTTCTTTTGACAAAGATATAAAACACAAGTGTAATTAGCAGAAGACTTTCAAAAAATTATTGGGATGTCGGTTTTCAGTTGTTTTTTGTGTGGGGATTTTTTCCCCACAAGAGGAAATGTCTGTACTCCTATTTCAGTGATCCCTAAAATTGGGGAGATACAGACCATCCATAGGCAGTTGGCATAAGGTCAGCAGGAGCAAACCTAGTCTACCAAAAATTTTCAGAGAAGTCTAACCTAGCCATCTGAGTGGGGTTGTTTTATCCTGTGGCCAGGGCGGCTTCCACCCAAGACTAGGAGCTCTAATGTGGGATTTACTCAGCATCATGCTAGTTTTTGTACACAGATTCAAAGATCAAACAGCCCCATTTGATGCTTAGTAAAAAGTTAGGGCTTACCTCTAGATTAAGACATCTGAAAATCAGGTTCCACATATGAGCTAGATGTTCTCACTCCCACTGTAGCTAGTGGAGAACTGATCAATGTAGTTGGTAGAATCCAAAAGCAATTCAGCTCAAAAGTCTTTTCTGAATTTGGCAGCTCATAAAGCCAGCATAGTTAAAAGCACTGTTTCTGTGGCCAATTTTATACAAATGAATGATGCATCTGTCCACCCACTTCATTACTTTCAGCTACTCAACCCAAATGACCAGGGATGCATGCTGCTATGGTGTAACCTCAGTCAGCAACTTAGCCACTTGTTCGTTCCCCCCTAGAGGGATGGGAGAGAAAATCAGAAGAGCAAAGGTGAGAAAATTTATGAGTTGAGATAAAGTCAGATCAATAAGGTAAAGCAAAAGATGCGCATGCAAGGAAAGCAAAACAAGCAATTAATCCACTGCTTCCTGTGGACAGGCAGGTGCTCCAGCATCCCCAGGGGAGCAGGGCTCCATCACATCTAATGGTAACTTGGGAACACAAACACCATCACTCCAAATGTCTCCCCCTTCCTTCTTCCCTCAGCTTTATATGCTGAGCCTGACTCCATAGGGTATGAAAAATGCCTTTGGTCAGTGGGGGGCAGCTGCCCCAGCTGTGTTTCTCCAACTCCTTTTGCACCCCCAGCCTTCTCACTGCCAAGGCAGTACAAAAAGCAGAAAAGGCCTTGACTCTGTACAAGCACTTCTCAGCAAATACTTCTCAGTCCAAAAGCATCTCTATATTATCAATTCTGTTTCCATCAGGAATCCAAAGCCGAGCCCCACAGGAGCCACTGTGAAGACAATTAACTCTACCCCAGCCCAAACAGCCCACCTGATGGTGATGACACCGTTTTCACAAGGCAGACATTCACATCTCTACATACCATAAGCACTACTTTACGTCAACAGTGTCATCACTATCCATGTTTTTACTTATCTCTGTGTCTTTACATCAAAGCTCCACTGTAAAGCAAACAAAGGAGAAGCGTAGCAGTTCAGATTTGGTTTAAAAACATAACTCAAATTGTCTCATTTCCTATCAGCATTAAGTCCTTTTGGAGAAATATATAATGCCATAATCTACGCAAAGCACATAAAATTACCTAAATGCCTGAGCTGCCTGTTGAAAATAGAATGATCTTATACATCCTCTATGCAACCCTTGCTGACTGACACCTATGAAATCCAGTATGGAATCTAAACCGCCCCCTACACAGACTTCTCCAGCTCTGTCCAACAATTGCACCTTGGCATTACAGCAAGGTTCAAGCATCCTCTCAAGCATGACATTTAACTGAAAATGGTTCAGCCCTCAAGGAAAGTCTGGATGAAGATGCTAAAGATACCCCCTGCAGATCAGCTTAAAAGCTTTTTAGCTTGGCTAATAGATGGAAGTCTCATTGTATTAGTTATCAGCTAATTGATTTTGGGGAACAAAACCCTCTTGCCTTAAGTTTAGCCTGCCTTACAACTGCCCTATAGTTTGCTGGTAAAGCTGAATAGTCAGCGAAGAGTCTTACCAGATGCAGCAGAGTCTGGAAATTGGATGTTTTCCAACACAGCAATTGGTATAGACACTATCTGGATTATGCAGTCCCTTATTAAGTAGTGTCAAGGATTAGCCAGAACTAAAAACACTTGTGGGACTAGGGATTTATTTATATGAG
Organism: Vireo altiloquus; assembly: GCA_013396875.1. NCBI lineage: Eukaryota > Metazoa > Chordata > Aves > Passeriformes > Vireonidae > Vireo > Vireo altiloquus. The sequence continues at coordinate 20,331 of VZRF01000570.1, read as the reverse complement.
GACAATCAAGAAAGTGAATTAACTAAAAATGTTACTTTAAAGAGAAGCTGTAAAACTACATTAAATCCTAATGTGGATGTTCTCCTTTAGAAACTACATTTGAATGATCTAACTTCACTGATGAAGTAAATTAAATTAAATTAGGACCACTTGAATTCTGGATAAGAAGGTCCTTAGGGGTTTTAATGACGTTTAACTGATCTATTTCTAAGTCACATCTTTAGTTGACTCACATTAATTTTCACAAATTGCTCCATGTAGATAAGTTTCCAGTACTGAAATGAGGAAAGCCCATAAAAAGAAAAGTGACTGCTAAATTAATGGCAACAAGACATTCCTAAAAACAGTTGCAACACAGCTTGTTCATCTGCAAAGGCAATAGCAATCACAATGACTCTGGATCTGCATACCGAAGGACAAGATTTAGTAAAAGGCTCTCAAATAAGTCTTCTTGTGACAATGCCCAACTGAGGCTCCTTCCGTACTTCTCAGATTGAAAACTGGTTGCTCAGCAATTGCTGTTTAGCCAGTCTTAAAACAAGATTTTAGATTTTAGGAAACTCTAAACATTTTGGAAGGCATTTAGGCCAAAGCTAAGATTTATAATTAAAGAGCTGTAAACTACTGATGTGTCAAGAGAGCACCTTTTTTTTTTTTTTCATTCCAAGTTTAACTGCTGGAGGCAAAACAAAAAAAATCCCTCATAACCGTTCTTGGTTTTTTCTGTTTTTGTAATCTGCAATCCACGGTCAACAACTCATAACCAATCTATTTCTTGTATTGTATCAGAAAGCCAATGGGACAAATAGCATTACTGACCTTTCTGCTTTTTGTTCAATATCCTATTTCCAGAGCAGAAGGAATTATGTAGTTCTATAATATAACTGATATTTGAGTCAAACTGTGCAACAATTCTTTTGTTGTAAATTCAGCTAATTTATCATTGTCATCCTTCTATTGTGCATCTAGTATTCCTTCTGTGATTTTTCTGTCTACAGAACAAGTGGTATTACAGATACTCATATTCAGGGTGTACATAAAACTTCATTCCCTCATACAAGGTTTTCCAAGAGGGGTAATATAAGAACATGCATTTAAATTTTAATAGTGGGCATCATAAATGGTTTTTTCTTCCAAAGAGATAGTTTTTTGAGTCCCTCTCGCGACATGTGGGTTAATGAGCACCTTAACACTGTAGGTGGGTTGTAGTTATTGCTGTTCAGAGAGTATATCTATACCTAGAGGGAGGGAAAAAAAGGTTGGAATCAGGCTAAAATATGCTGAACCACTGGTTCCATTTCTTTTGTCTTCACCACTGTCAATAAGTAAAGGTAAAAGCACCCATATTGTGCCTCAAACAAACCACCTCACAGATTTTCCTTGTGCAGAGAACAATCTGTGAAGACCTTAACGTTATAGCCAATAGCAAACACATGTTTAGACTAAATGCAAGTCTTAAAATATCCTGCTCTTGAACACATGCACTTACAAGGAGGTTATGTCTAATTTTGGCCTTTTGGAAGGCTATTTTCAAAACCCATTTTTACTGAAGTGTTAGGATACTTGCAGAAATAAAATCCTACACGTTGATTCAGCAGAAACTGTGTTTCCAAAAGCAAGATTCATCTGGTGTTTTCTCCTCACTTAAAAGAATAAAAGAAAAAGATACTTTTCACCAAAAGCCAAATACATAACATTATTTTGGCTTTTCACCAAAAGCCATATACATTATTTTCATTTGTTATGGTCTGAAAAAACATTTAGAGTTGTTAAAGGAGCAGAAAATCTAAAAAAAGGGCTTAGTTTGGCACTTTTAATTTTTTTCTGTTATGGAATTAAGACTTCAGCATTTTCATTAATAATTCCTGATGTTTTGCCCATTACATCATCATTTTCAATAGAAAGGAAACATAATCTGTTAATTTCAGAGCACTGAACAAAACAACAAAAGTGGGAAAGGGGTTGCATTTACAAACAAGGTACAGAATGCAATTTGTCTCTGAACTTTCTGGAAAACACAAGGGGCTAAAGTCAGAGAGGCTAAGGGGAGAAAAGTTTGCCAGTTTCAAGACGAAGAAGAAAGAGGAAGCCAATTTAACCTTGACTTAGTCAGTGTTTGTGAAATCCTAGAATCCATGCAGACCTTTAAATGAAAAAAAACAACCTTGCTTCTCAATTACTCTGGGGTGATAGTGGCTGCAGAAATTCTGTAGTTCTGGTATAAAAGTATCCTGATGTTATTTTCCAGCAGAAAAGATAAATTGTTTCATGCTCGGGTTTTGAACTCCTAATGGTTAAGCACACAAGTAATCCTTCTGATTTCTGAAATACCATATGTTTTTCAGGACTGTGATTGTTTGTTTGTTATGTGTTTGTACACACTTTTCCATGACAAATATAACAAGTAAAATTGCAAAAGCCTGCTTAGTTCAGCAAAAAACCACCCTGTTTTCTTCTTGCTTAACGAGCTGAATCCACACATGAGTGGTTGAACAAGTAACAGTGGCTGTAAAAAAGAAGTTGGACCTTGGGGCAGAAGTGAGGGAGAGTGGAAGAGGAAGCAGAGGATAATAGAACCTGAAATCCTCCTTTCAGCAGTATCAAACTATCGGATGTGCTCAGAGATCTCATCTCTTTGCAGGTTTGAAGACCCAAGCATGACATCTCAAAACAAGCAAGCCTCTGCCCTATTCTATTACCTTGCTTCCCAAGGGTACATTTCTGCTAAAAAGAGCTGTTTGGTCTTGTGAGATTTAAGAAAAATTTCTTTTTAATTGATGTTCAAGCATTTCTAGTTTCTGCAGTGCATTGAACACAATCTAATAGGGAAAAATCTGCCTACTTAACAATAACTGCAATGCTTTCTCATGCTAGTCAAGAGTATTGAGTCTCCTGACAAGACATTTCTATATGGTTTATCAAATGAAATGTTTTGTTACTGTAAAAATTAAAATAATTTCTTTTCAGTTTCCATCCTCTCAAAAAACAGCTTGTGCAGTTAAACTTGAGTCCTTTCCAAGTACCTTTTTTGACGACACATCACACTTCATTATTTAAAAGAGAAAAATTTTCCCTTATGAACATTGACATTAAAAGCTTTTAATAAAAAATTGTTTTACAACTTTAACCATAAAATTGTTACTGGAAGACTATATTCTCAATATGGAAAACATTTTGGGGAAGAGACACAGATATTTATTTGGATACTAGTGTAAATAATTATCAACATGTACTGGCAGACTTTGCTGGAATGCACAAAATGCAGTAAAGGAAAAAATGTTGCCCTTTTCTATCTATATTTAAATTAGACCTTTGTTCAAAAGCCCATTTCGGATCAGACTTTTTTTTTGCTTAAACCAACACTGGAAGAGGTGAACTATTAAAAAAAATGAAATCCCCCCAAATGAAAAAGAGGATTATCCAATTTTATTTTCTGCCCAGTTTTGATAAAACCTCAGTGATAAAACCCCTCATCTGGTATACATTGATATATAAGCAGCATGTGCAAAAATCCTAAAAATACAAGAAACTTTTAATGCATATTAAATATAACATATCAAAGTCATCAGCCCTACACTGTAAAATAATACAAGCACAAGGACCACAAAGTCCCACAGGACAGCATTTCATGCTGTCTTCTGCCCTTTTCCTGGACTAGAAATACTCTCATGGCAGGTTCTACAGAATTTACCATAAACAGATAAAATTGATGATATTTTCATTTTGAATGTTACATCTACAGACCCCCAAATACACCAGCAGTTTTATTTAAGCAGCCAAATTTTACTATTGATTGGAGAAAAGAAAACAGATGTGTCTGTGTGTGTGTGTGTGTATAAGAAATGTAAGTGTAGGAGGGAAGGAAAGCAGAATCAAATGTGAACTCCTGAGTACAAAAGATGGTGGTAGCAAGTGTGGGGTGTAACATATTTTGGAATGCTGTTCTTAATTTTAACATTCTTTTGGATGGGTAAATTCATGGCAGTTATACCACTAAGATTCTTCAGCCACCTGCAAAAAAGCAGAGGAATGTAAGAACAGAAAATTGGGAGAAAGGGACTACAATTAGAGGAAATGCATGGATAAATCAGCAAATAATATGTAGAAATATTCAGATGATTGATGGCCAGAAAGTGAGAAGGAAAAGTAGAATGACTAGAGACTATCTAGAGTCTCCAGAGACAGACATTTGCCTTCTGAGCTCTGCAGCAGTGGGTCTGTGGCTGCAAGATGGGTGGAACATATGCACTGGAGACTGAAGGAAGGAGTGCACAAAAGAGGAAACACCTTCTTACTCAATTGCAGACACAGTGTCAATTACCCTCCTCGGTTCTTCTTCTTTCGTTTATTCCCCTATTGAAGGTAACAGATGAGGCCAGGAACCTTTGAGTATTAGACCTATACAAACAAGAATTCAGTGAGAGACAATTATGAATACTTTCCAAAGGCTAGCTGTTAAAGATCTCCTGTCTCGGATTATTTCCAAAAGGGAGATACAATACCTAGCTAATCTACACAAGATACTGAGTTGCTGGCAGCAAAGCTCTTTTCAATACATGGGGTACTGTAAGTGTTAAGTATATATTACTACTAAGAACAGAACAGTAAAATATGGTATTGAGCAAAGGGCAACACACTGCAATTTTGTTACATCCTGCTTTAAAATAAGTATATTTCTATCATTGGTAATAAAAATATACTATAAAATGGAAATTTGTAAAAATAAACCTCAGACAAATAATCTAAGGAGGGTGGAAGTGATACAAGAAATTGGCATTGGTTTGCTTGACTGCTTTTATGTTAAATGACATGAGGATTGGGCTGAATACTCTGTATAGACTGTAATATTCTCTGTTAAGGGTTGATTTGTTCAAATCCATTACTCTTGTCAGAGTTTGGTCATTTATGCACCTACTGGGGAGAGAAATCAAATATTATAAACACTCAAGGCAATGATGTAACTCCCATATTGTATTTTTTCAGTTTGAAGCTACTGCAGACCACTTAGATGTTGCAAATCCTTTTATTCCCTCCACAGGAGCCTGAACACACTGACCTTTCTTTACCCTACGCAACTTTCAGTGGAATAAAGAATGTGCTGGTTGGACACTAGGCAGGGTAGCTTGGATGTACATATCCAAGCTGACTTAACTAACATATTTAGTGACTGACAAAAGTCCATCCTGAGGCAGGATGAGTCTCAGTACAGATTGTTAAAGCCTAAATACATCAAACTGCCTAAATGAAACTCCAGGCTCCTCTCTGGCTATGCTGTGCTGGGTACCCACAGGAACAGTTTTAAAGCCAGCTCAGGTGTATCCTGAGGAGCTATAGCTGCATGGCTTGACTGGAGTGTAGATGTATGATACTAGAGATGACTGCAGATATTCATTAGCTTTGAAAATTAAAAATTGCTGAGGATAAGAGCAGTAAAGAGACAAAGACAAATTTGTAAAGGAAATAAGATTTTACTTTCTGGAAATTGCATTTGGACATAAAGTCTGATTAATGAAAATTCAGTAATTTTTTAGCATCTAATCACATTTACTCAGGGCAGTTTGAATTCTCACCAGTGCTGGTTATTCAGTAAATCCCCAATGAATTAAATACATTATGCTTCCTCAGTTTTACCTGAAGCTTTGGCGGGAAGATTTCTTACCAAGAAACTGATCAGAAACTGATCCCAGTCCAAAAGGTTCTTCGCAAGAATGCACAAATTCTGAAGATTTCTATTTTTAACTTCCTGGGCAACAAACTTGCTCATTTTCTTACTTTGGTCAGCCACTTACACAACCAAAGGTAGGAAAAGTCTCCTCGGATGGGAGCACTACTTCCTTATGGATTCATTTCTACCTCATTTTTGGTTTTATTTTGAGCAAAATGTCTCCACAGGTATCCTATGTATAAAGCTAAAATCCTTGGGAAAAAATGTATACAAAAGTCACACACAAATTATTTCGAATTTAGCAAGTACTTCAAACATTTTTGTATGCACATGAGTCCCAACAATATTTTTGGGGGGGGAGTGCAGCAGATCTGCTTCTTAAGAAATTTATCATTTTTGAGGGAAATATCAGAAGCTTGATGTATGAAATTAAGGGATGAAGGCAACAGGAGTTTCAAATTCTTTTCTTGGTCATGAACTGATCTACAGCTATGTAGTCAATCTTGTGATTTCATTAAGATACAATTTATTAAGGCACATAAGCCTGCCAAATTGTATGAATGATTCTACTACCAAGAATAAAAATATTGGAATACCTTTATCTATTTGGATCCTAGCTATTCAGAAAATGAATAAAAATGTTATTTAAAAACTTTAAATATTGAAGATATGTATAAATTTTTAATTAGAAAATGCTATCTTTATTTTGATATTAATTGTTTTAGCAAGATATATTTTTAGACTTATTTTCTTTAACTGACCTGTTTTCTGTTCTGAAATCCCTATTAATCATTCCCTTGTTGTACAGTCTTACACACTAAGTCATTGTTATCACATAAATTGTCCCAAAGAGGTGACAAATCATTATATTTCTGAACAAATAGATGTGCTAAAAAAACACCTCTAGCAGGAGTGGTTACAATTTGATTAAAGGTGAAACAAAATGGAAGTGAACACTAGCTTTTTGTGCCTCTATAATGTTTTTCTTTACTTGATCTTTAATCTTTTAGAAAGATTTAAAGAAGAAGACCTGTGCAATTTGTTTCAACAATAACAGTGTTAGTTCAGAAGGAATGCCTACAAAGATCTACTGTGCCTGTCAGCAAGAATTATTAAGGACAGTAGCAAAGATGTAGCCATGAATTTAAAATAGAGATATAACTTAAAAATCTCATTTTGCTTACCTGTCATTACAATTAGCAGCACACTAAATGGCTGTGATAAGGAGGCATGATAATAGGAGGCATTTTTTTAAATCAGGATGTATTCGAAAGAACTTTTTTCAACAGTATATCCTCTCTCACTCTTCAGGGGACCCTTACTGCAACAAAATAGATATGAAAACAGAATTGTAAAACCTCAGCATTTGCTAAGGCATTGGGTATCTGCAGCATTGGACTGAAAAAAACTTTCTTTTTCTCAATCTAACCCAGAAAATACCAGGTAAGAAATTTCTGTCTTTTAAAAGATATCTATTTTATCTAGCTATCTATATACGTCTGCTAAATATAAAGTAAAATACAATGAAATTGTTTTGGGGGGAAAAAAATTAGGTGTCCAATAACTTACCTAGAGAAGCAGTGAAAATCCTGCTATTTGCAGAGATATTTAAAACTAAATTGTCCAAAGCACTGGAAAAGTTTATAGCAGAGAACCATTTGGCTGGGGAAGGCAATGGACTACATCAAGTAACAAGTCTTTACCATCTCTAGATTGCATGATTCGTGTAATAAATGAAGATGACCATTTTTTTTAACCAATAAAAAGAAAAACAGCATCTTTTGAAAACACCGTCCTTCATTATTCTAGGAGATACTAAGGTTGAAAAGTCTGACAAGTCCACTAACGATTCTAAAATTGCAACAAAATAAAATCAATTATTTAGAATTAAGCACCATTTCACAAGTACTGAATCATGCTTCTAAGACATGACTGACACATTTACATTTGATCATGGTCCAAAACAACTTGCTATGTATGCCCAGAGCAAAGTGAAATGCCAAAGACACACAGGTAAACAAAGGGTATACAACAGGTATTTAAGCCAAATTTGAGCTGTAAATCTACTGGTCAAGTTAGAGCAATCACATCAGTGACTGATCACATCAGTGAGAATTCCTGAAGTGACACAGTGGCCTGGAGTCTTTCCAGCCTCACTTGGGATATTTCCCAAAGTACCTAAATTTAACATTGTCACCTGGAGCTCCACCTACAGCCATTTATGAGAGAGCTACTCTGCCATGCAATTCTGGCTACTTACAACCCTTACAAACAGACCAAACAGGGCGTCTCATTTATTGATCCCTGTCCCAAAAGGAAGTGCAGTCTAAAAAGTTCCTGGGAGCTCAATTTCAAATCCTCCCATGGAAATGCTAGCAGACACTGCTCTGCATGCCCCCAGCTACTCAACTATTACAGCAGAGAGCTGTGATATGCAGACCCAGCTGCTGCTGCCTCATCTCCACAGGGAATAGAAAGGTCATATCCTAAAACCATACAGAGTTTCCTGTTGGGCAGAAAGAGTAATGACTAGGCTGTGGACTAGCTATGCCTATCAGCTACTCTTTATTACAGTTTCGTGAGCCTTGAGTAACCTTGGGTTCCTCACAGACTCACCTCCCTCAGGATAGATCCCATGCACCTTCTTGAGAGCATATACAGTCCAGTCACCAAAAATAAAAATGCCAGATCCACTCTTGTGGGTTGATTCTTCCTAAACAAATTATGAATAACTCTTACGGACAACGACGGTTTAATCCTGTTTCCAGAGTGATAATAGAGTTTCCTGAGCATATTGATCAATATAATAGATGATTGGAGTAAGAGAGTAAATGGTCTTGCACTTTCTCTGTGCTTATGGAACAGTGCACAAAAGTATGTTATTACTGTCCAAAATGTTATAAATTCTTTACAAAACAGTAACATCAATATATAGCATGATACACTTGCCAAATGCAACTTTGGGGGAGGGAGGGAAGGAGGGAGAGAAGAATAAGATATTTTTGGCATGTTTCTTGCATCTGGATTGCTGAATAGCAGAATTATATTCAAACTGCATTCAAGGGAAACTTATAATAAGAAGTACATATAGAAAGCAGAAATATTTCTACCAAACCTGGGAACAATGCTCATATATTTAGATACGTTTTTCTTTGCATGTATGAAATTCTCCAGGGACACGATTCAGCAAAATACTTCAGCTCTGTGCAGTTTAATGGGGTTATTCATGTGCTTAAAGAGAAACACAAGCTTAAGTGCTGAACTTAAGAATTACACATTTTAACAGCTTTAAAATTCCAGCCTTCAAAGAAAACATGCCAAAATAGATTTTATACAAATAGATCTCAAAAATATTCCCAACTCACCAGAAACTTCCCCCTATCACCCAAAATCTGAAGATAGCCTCACCTCATCCATTTCTAGAGAGAATCCTCAAATCTGTCTCATTGTTATATCCAGATAAATAACCAAAACATAAATGTCCAGGACATTCTGATCTCTAGAGGAAGCACATCAATTTTTTTTCAAAGCTCATCTGTTAACTATCCTAAAGGGAAAAACAGAGATTTGAAAAGTATACCTAGAAAACTGCCAAGAAAGATGGTTTCTTGATCCAATAACTAAACCCAAGTGCTTCTGCAAGAGGCTATCACTCTGATCCTGACTGTCAGCAGCAGCAGCAGCATATTCCTGGCTTCTAGGAAGGCCATGATATAAAAGACACAAGTCCAGATACATTAATATAAGTGTGCTCTGGCAACACTTCACCCCACCTAGATAGAAATCCTTGTACAAAAATCCACCGATTTTCCTCATCTCATAGTCCCAGTTCTTTTGTCATGGATTCAGTTTCAACAGAATCCAAGCAACTCTATCTTCAAAAGAATTTGAAAACTCACAGCAAGAAATGCTTAACTCTGTTACTGTAGGCAAGTTCTTAGATTAACCATGTAGCTAAGCACCAAGAATGCTCCTGCTGATCACAATTTCATACGTGCTCCTTAAGGCACAGGCATTTTTCCTTCCCTCCACCACAGGCATAGGATAGAAGTTTTGGTTTAAAAATATTTCTTACACTTCTCTAAAACAAAAGTAAAATCTTCCACAACTACCACCATCTTTTTTTTCTTTTCTGTCTCAGATATCACAATCAATTCCCTTGCAACACAGCTGAAGTGCAGGAAATTTAGATCTATTTAGTATTAATGGTTTAAAAATAGAATTTCATCTCCCATCAGATCAAAATATCTGCCAATTTGTACTACTCTTCTTCAGAGTCTTAAGAAACACAGATTTTATTAGTTTCAGGACAGACCTTAAAACAGAGTCTAAAATAGACTAGACTACCACAGAATACACTACCACATCTTTAAAGTTCTTTTACTCTATGTGTAAATTCTATTCATCAGCAGACACGACTTGGGTAGCTCCTCGTTTACAGTAAGATACCCTGCACTAGACCAAGAATGTAAACATTGCAACAGAGTAACTCTTCAGTTCTTTTCAATTTCCATTTTCCAATGAAGAGCAGTTTCTCCAGTCAATCTAAGGTCGTTGGAAGTGGATGCTTGGAGAACTCATTGAAGGCAGCCATTGTGAGGGTCCGCTGACCACACTGAAAACTGTAAACAGCATTGTTACCAAAAGAACTGGCCTCTGTGACTATATTCCTCCAGTGGGAAAAGGTTCTGCCACAGGCAGTTTAGGCCTCAGAAACTGTATTTCTAAAAAAATTCAAAGGTGACTAGATAGGTGGGTAGAAATGTGTTTGTTTGCTCCCGACATACATACACTGATGAGCTTGTTTTGAACACTTACCATCCCAGCTCTGCTACCTGTGTATTATTTATAACTCCAGAGCATTTCCCAATCCTTGCAGATGCCTGAAAATAAGGACAACATAAGCATAGGCAAAGAGGCAATGCCAGTAACTATGCACTAAGAGGCTCAGAAGAGCCATAATACCATTCTGGCCAATTTAAATATTCATCTTTTCCTTGTTAGCATAAAGCCTCTCCATGTTCAGTTTCTCAGTTAAACAGGAGGTGAAGTGGTTTACACAGTAGTGCTTTAGTGAGATGGAATCTGATTACAGTTCATCTCCCAATACACAAAAGTGTGGCTTCCCAAGAGTTAATAAAAAGTGATGGTTAGAAATTACAAGAGTACTACTTCCAGAAAGATCAAGCACAAAAATGCCTAATTATCAAATTAAAAACCTGCATTGAGAGGTATTCACTTCTCAAGCATGGATGGGTGGAAAGCCATGATTATATCTCTCATCCTTTAGCATATGCATTTCTTACAGGCCTACCTTGCAGTAGTGCTTAGGAAGCTGATTGCTCCTGCTTCCTTATCAAGAAACTAGGTGCCATAATGTTGGGTGTATGAGTAAAAGGAAAATTATACCATATGGAGGCAGAGGAACTAAAATATTGATATTTCATTTTTTCATCCTACTGGGGATCTGCCATTTGTTGGATTGTTCTAATATGTAAGAGAGAGAAAACTTTTTGCCATCACAAATTTATATGAGTCAGGTTTGTACGCCTAAAAGCATTCAGGGTTTGACCTTGCATTTCTGAATTTTTAGGAGTCTCTGTAGGACTCCAAAACAAAATCGTATTATATAAGTATATTGTATTATAATTGAATTATATATAAGTTGACAGACAGGGCTTATAATACTCTGGAGGACCTGGCTGATCTTCAGAAGCATATCTCATCCTCAAACAAAATAGAGAATTAAGTAAAAGATGGTCAGTCTTTGTACTTAATATTCACAGTCTTCCCAGCTGTGAGAAGCAGCGCTGACTGTATTCATAAAAATATTCTCCTATCACATTAGAAGAAACCACATACAACTTTTACTTGACAGTCCAGGTTAGGATAGTGCACATTAAGCTACAGGTCACAGTAGGGCTGTGGGACTGCAGTGAAACGACACTGCATTCTTTCCAACCCTGGCAGAATTACTCTATTGCTTTTGAAGGAGCATTTGAACATGGTCTTCTCCTTGTTGTTACCTACCATAATGAGTTAATGAAGAAAACAAGAAAGTCACAAATACAAGTCGCATTTCTCTCCAGAAGAAGGATAACTGTTGCAGAAATAAGAAAATATTAGCATAATTTAATACTAATAATTCAAATGCCAGTAATTAACAGCCCAATAAAAATTGCCTAGGATTTCCACACAAATCTTACCATCTGCCTGCAATAAAAATCATGAAGTGTATTCAAGTGGAAGTCACATGAAGTTGATGTAAGTAGCACCTATTCAGCAAATTAAAGAACCTTGTAAGTCATGCTAATGGGGGTATTTTCTCTAAAAAAGAGGTCCATTACCTTAGAAATTCCTGAATTTATTCTCAGTATGAAGAAATAAGATCCTCTCAAAAGTTGTGTGACTCCATAAATATATAGTCTCCAAACACAATATTCCATGTGACATTGTATAAACATCAACATTATGTAACAAAAAGACATTTGAGTAAAGTAAAAAAATCCCAGTAACCAGCAAAAAGATATCATGATGCAGATAGCTTGGCCACATTCCCTGTCCGACTTGCCCATGTGGACTTGGAAACCTGCGGGAAGATGTCAGGGACTGCCCTATGCCAGACACTAATGGTTCCAGGCAGCTTTACAATGGATCCACTGCAGGTCAAGGCTGAGCCAAACAGCCAAGTTGAAACATATCCAAGCTAGAGAGAGGAGGAGGAAGAGTTAGAAAAGAGTTAGAAACAACAGAGGGAACATCAAGGTCCAAAGAGAAGGAAGGGGAAGAAGTGCTTAATGGCAGATACCCCTGCAGCCCATAAAACACTAACTTTATACCATGCACTTGAAAGACTGAAACTACACTCAGGAAACACATCTCTCTCAAATTAAAGTTAATAAGGTCTTTACGACATTGTGTTAGATGTGCCTGTTAGATGACAGAAGATGAGAGCAAGCACAGAAGCTGCCACACAGTTTGGATGCTGGTGCTGTCCTAGTGTGTTCACCCTTCCACCTCTACTCCCCCTTTATAGTGTCCACGTGAGACAGTAGGTTATGGGGCTGGAAAGGCTCTCAGGATGAATCTTGAATACTGTACATAATGGTCCACACTTTAGGCATCTGTATAAGGAACAGCTGGAAGATTGTCCAACCTCTCACCCTTATAATTTTGAAGGTCAATAATTTGGCACAAATCCCATGGCACAAAGAAGCTAAAGCAGTACTGAATGAAAATTGGTGCAAATCCAAAGTGCATCTGTTCTAGCTCAAAGGGGAGAAGTACTGCGATTTGGGTTATTGCACCAGTCTTGGCAATTTTGGATGATCTCAAGCAACACTGGCTCCATGTAAAAACGAAGCACAATATCAAACAAGGTAAGAGAAGGAAGAGGCCAGGGGGGCTGAATGCATGTGTCAGGGCAGCAGAGCTATTAAACCAGCATTTGCAAGGCAATTTTGTATCTTCGTGTTCAAAACAACTTCATGCAATCTCTGCTCCCTTCCAAGTGTCTCTAAACGCAGAAATACAGAGAGCACAAGAGGAAAAACTAGGAAAAAATTTTAGAGAACAGACCTCACACCAGAAAACAACAAAGATGTTTTTAGAAGTAATGACATGGCTTGTTACATTAAGGTTGTATTACTTGCTGATTGCCATGTCAAAGAGCCAGACACTAATGGTTGAATAAAATGGTTGAATAATCTGCTCATTGTGTCCTGCCTTGAACAGGCTTGGCTGCTTTGGCAGAAGAGTCTGTCCTCTGGTCACTGAGTGTCCATCAGCACTCCTGCTATAGTCAAATAAGAAAAGGATGTTGAATATTGCATCAGATTTATGTGGCTGCTTTCCTTTAGCAGTTAGAAATTCATTTTAAAGAAATTAATTTGAAATACTAACCATGATTTTTATGTCTAGGAGCATGTATCAGTAATAAACTGGGAGGATGTATCAGTAAATGGCATAGAGTATCAATAGGGATTATGTTCAATGTTCTAAGATGTATAAAGTGGAACAAATATTTAAAAGAGAAAAGCAAAAGAAGTGAGTTTAGCAGTAAGGATTAGATTAATTACTGTGGGAGCAGTTTCCTCAGGATAGGATTTTAAACATTAAGATTCATTGTTTCAGAACACATATGATAAGGAAAAAAAAAAACCCAACCCTGAAATTCAACTGGATAACAATAAATCTGGGATTCATGCACTACAGTCATTCGCAAAAAGAGATTGCTGGGGTAAGAACTGAAGACATACAGAGGATATATCACAGAACAGTGTCTCAGTTCATACGTGGACCGCAGGCAGTAAAAACCTCATAGTGACTTTACCTCAATACATCAGTTTTTCACTTCTGAAGCCTCTAATCATTTGATGTCACTGCAGAAGCCAAAAAATTCAAGTCATATAAAGTCAAAGTAGTCATTGCTGAGTTCTCTTCTTGACAATGATGGAGTCCTCACTTCAGATCTACGTGCAAGGATGGTTTGAAACTACGCTATCCCAAAGCACCCATAAGCTCCTGATTTCTATTGCGTAGCACATTTTGGCACAAATTATTCCACAACAATGTGACTTAAATTCTTTTGCAATTTTAATGCAGTTATTAATCGAGCAGTTGACCAGAAAAATACCTACAAGTATTCTAGAAAACAGCAAGGAGACAATTAGTCTGAATTGTTAGCAAGAGAAAAGCACTAGAAACAATCTTTTGTGAAATTCTCTTTCCTCAAGGCTGTACACATTTAGACTACAAACTAAATTATGGAAAAATACTGCACAATACTTACAGTAAAATTTCCAGGTATGGGCAATTCTTTGCTGACATTTTACTATGCAATTTTCCTTTTTTTTTTACCTACCGAATTAGTTAATGTACTGAAATATTCTTTGATACTGCAGAAGAATTTTCCAACTGAAACAACTTACTCAAACTTATCAGCCAAACTAAAATCAGAAGAATTAAGCTTTGATTAATGATGGCAACAGTTTACAGACAATGTGGAAATAAAATCTTCTTCCCCTACATTCAATTGCTACCAGAAACTACGTGGAATGTTCAGGGAGGCAACAAAAAAAAATTCAACTCAAGGATGATCAACATCCTACCAAGAAAAAACCCCCACTGATTTCAACAGGCTTTAAACAACATAAAAATAATTTTGTTTCCTCTCTGCGCCTCTGCTCTTCACTGTTTCCACACATCTTTTCTTGATGCTGTATCAGCAGCTGGTGTTAGAGCAAACAGCAAAATGCCTCTTTCCTATATTGTGCTCTCCCCTCTCACTTGAACAAAATTCACCTTAATTGCAATTAAGCAGTGAGAGATCTCATATACTTAAAATGAATATAGCTTTTATGCCACTCCCCAGAGATAGGCTTTACCCTCCAGCTGGTTACCTGAGCAGCTTTGCTGTTCCAACAAAACATTTTAATAAGTCCCGCTATCTAAATCTGGGTACCTAGCATTTACATGTTAAACATCACTCTTCAGATGATCTTTAGTGATGTCCCTGAAGAAAATGGCCTTTTTTAAAACATAATTTTTGTTTTGTTGATCATCCTCAAGGCTGTACTTTCCTTCTTACCAGGACTAAAACAAAAGTTTTGCAAAAACACTTGAGTGCAACATCTGCCAAGAACAACCACATTCTGGTTAAGGTGCTTGCAAACACTATAGATGACAAAACATGTTTCAAGATAGGTACCTCGGAGGTCCACAGGTTTTAAATGTTGCACAGCACTTATGTATGTGGGTGAGAAAACACACGGGTATGACTACAGCATTTTTTTATTTATTTAAAGAAATGCCCAGTGTGTGCCTCTCTCCCTCAGTTTTTTTAACAAGGGATGAAGGTTTAACACCAGCCCAGCAGATGGAAAAGCCCAGTTTCTTCACAAGAAGCAAAGGCAGGTTGATGCAAAAGGTTATGGTGTCAGAAAACTATGTTGGAGCTGGCAACAGAGAGCAAAAAGCAAGTCAGTGCATGCAGACTGGAGTGATTTTTACCACTGTACAGGTCATGGGAAAGGCAAATTAAGCAGGATAATTAAGACAGAAGAGGCAGAGGAGCAACGTCAACATGTGTTTAAACTATTGGAATGGAAGAAGAGGAATCACCAAGAGAACACTGTAAGGTTTGAGTTTCTCCTGTTATTGAATTAAATGCCAGATGAAGGCCTTGGCTAAACACACCAGTTGTGCAATTTCTACTCAAATCAATTATAAACCTCATTATAGTTACACAGGTGCAAAACTCTTTGCAGATCATCTTGTATCACTGCTTAAGTGATTTACACATATCCACAAAGGGTCGCAGCTGCTGAATTAAACCCATTTTACAATTATAGTAAACTCGTGTCATATTTGCCTGTATGGAGACTGATAGGTGGTGATTTTTTAAATGTATTAAACTTCAGGTTTCCCGAAGATAATTTCAGGCAATAGTGTTATGTTTTCTCTCATTTGAACATTTTTAAACAATGACCATCTGAGCACATAGTTGAAATCAAGCATCCTCCACCACACCAAATTATGCCTGACTGTGCTATTTTAATATTCTTCAGTTCAGGAAGTATTGTATCAATAATTTCTAAAGCCATCCTCAAAATATCTTAATACCAAGCTTAAAAACTTGGTAGCTGCAGGAGCACAGAGTGGGAAAGACTGTTTAAGAGACTTGTTCGTTTTCACTTCAAACCTGAATTGCTCTTCAAATAGGTTTCTAAACTAAGGTGTCTATTCCTGTCAATTGTTGCTAATGAAGTTTGGTGAAAAATATGAACTGTGAGTTTGCATTTCTGATTAATAATTGATTTCCTAGATGTGTCCTAGATGTACAGTTTCTCTGCAGCAGTTTTGCTTGCCATTCTTTCAGCAGTACTGATACATGGTAGCTCTGTTGAGGAATGAGGAGCTCTCATTTGACATTTCCTATATGCAGCTCCACAGCATTCAAGATTTTCTAGTTTGTACAACCATAATAGGAATTCTGCATTTGGCATTATCCCCTGAATAATTCCATTATTAAGGAAGCTTGGAAATGAAAGATTTTTTCTTTCCTTAAGGCATTTGGCCATTATTTTACATGCTCAGAATAGGAAACTGATTTTCTATACACAAAACTGTTCATAATCACTATGCAAAGTCAACTCCTCAGTCACTGATGTGGACATTTTTGTGGGGTTTTTTGCTCAAAGAATGCACCACCACACACAGTGGAACAAATCAAACCAAATTACCTTGAAACAAATCAAAGAACACAAGAGGATGGGGGGGGGGAGTGAAAATAAAATAATGTAAGTTAAAATAAAAAGAGAGAAATGGAAAATGAATTTCCCTATCAAGCTATTAGCACAGGTTGAATGCAGTTTCCAGTGGGCACATATTGCATCTCCTCTACAGAGGGGGACTTTCCATTGCTGTCATGGCAGTATAGTACCAAACCCTCTGAATCCTTCCATCTACCTATAGGAGTCTCTTAATTCCATCTGTGTGCATTTGTTCAATTGATTTTATCACAAGACTATTAAGCCTTATTTCAATTCAAACAATATATTTGCAGAAACATTAATAAAAGCTTTTACTAGAACTGTGCTTTTGCTGCTACTAAATTTCATTGCCCAAGCTCTGAGATATTCAAGAGTACAGGCTTTTGAACAGTATGAAAATGAATAGGCTACAATATCATTTGTTACCAATGACAAAGATACACTTTACCATTAGTCAGCATTCAAATAAATCACATTGTCTGGGCTTGTCTATGCTCAAAAAATTGTCTGATCTAACTCTGACAGTACAGTCAAAATGATATAACCTCCCTGTTGCAAGTAGAAGTAACAGCACTGAAATTTAAAGTAAACACCATATAACCTTATCCACATCATGATCTGCAATAATTTTTAAATAAATCAGATTCCAAATCGGGGAAAGTTAACATCGGTAGTAAATTACACATAAAAAAACCCTCTGATATACACATTTTTTTTCCCTCAGCTAATATGAATCATCGGTCCTTTTTGGCTCCATAACATCTAGAAAAATGGTCGGAGGGGGAAGAAAATACAAAGGTATTCTCTCAATGTACAACACTGCCATTTGAGACAGCTCCTCTGCTGCATTGCTAAGCCCAAACTGCTGTTACCAAAACATCCAAAAACAGGATGCCAACTGAGAGACTGGAAATTCAGAAAAGTAGACCTGATCTGAGCCTGTTGTAAAATCAGTTACTACCTTTTAGAAAACATTTGATAGTTGCAAATTTCTGCTTTCGTTTGCTCTGCGTTCATGAGCCAATTAAAAAAAAAAAAAATCGTTCACTTGAAATGCCAGTTGGGCAGCTCATTAAAAAAGCCTCACTTATAACGCTAGAAAAGGGGCAAATGTCTAACTTAGTCTATCTTGAACATGTTATTGGCCTATTTAAGCAAGAATTAGAAAGAATACAGTATTTAAGAAAGCAACAACAAACAAACCACAACCAACATAAACAAAAAAATCCCCATCTAACAAATACTTTGCTTTTTAAAAGCCAGATTCAGCAAAACTGAACTTCAAAATCTTCCAGAAGTTTTCCTAAGCCTCGTTCTAAAAGAGTGCGTGAAATGGAGTCCTTTAGGAGCAACAGTGTATCAAGGCACTCACAACATATACACACACCTGACAATAGTTTCTCTGCTTTCAAATAAAGGGACCAAGCCACAGCTGTTGGCTAATGCAAGGATCAGAGAAAATAGTTATATTCTCTACTTTAGGGCTTTCCACTAAAGGAACAACTTCTGTGGAGGGCTGCATGCAGCTCAGGGGTGAGTACTGTGGACCTGTTGGAATGAGTCCAGAGGAAGGCCACGGAAATAATCAGAGGAGCACCTCTGCTATGGAGGCAGGCTGAGGGTGTTGGGGCTTTTCAGCCTGGAGAATCTCCAGGGAGACCTCAGAGCACCTTCCTGTACCTAAAGGGGCCCTAGAAGAGAGGTGGGGAGGGAGTTCTCACATGGGCAGGTAGTGTGAGAAGGGGGAATTGCTTTAAACTTAGGGGCAGTAGGTCTAGACTGCATGTTAGGAAGAAATTCTTTACTGTGAGGGTGGTGAGGCACTGAGACAGGTTGCCCAGAGAAGTTGTGGATGCCCCATCCCTGGGAGTGTCCAAGGCCAGGTTGGATGGGGCTTTGAGTAACCTGGTCTAGTGGAAGATGCCTCTGTTCATAGAAGGGGAGTTGGAACTAGATGATCTTTTAGGTCCCTTCCAACCCAAACCCAGTCTATGATTCTATAATAGAAAGGTTTCCACCGTGCATAAAAAGAAACATACGGTTTTCTTCCTCTGCCAAACAAAATAAAACTAGAGACAACAGAAAGGATTAATTAGCATTATATTAGTCAACTAAGGCCCAGTATTGTCCCCATTCATATTAGTGAAATTGAACTGCAAGTGTTCAGGACCTTTGAAGAGCCACATGTGTGCATCAAAGGGAATGCCCAGACCTCAGACAACAAACATCAAGCTATTTAATTTCAAAACTGAAGCCTTACATAAAAGCCACAAAACATGTTGTCCGTGTGATCAGTACAAAGAGCCATGTACTCTTTTCTTTTGCTTGTGCTTAACATCATACTTTTTCTAAAAGCAAGCTGTTCCCTGCCATCTCAGGGTAGAAAAAAAGTCCAGCATGACCACTCAAACAGCATTGAATGTGCAACCTCGGAAGTCTTCAGTTTTCTTCACCTTCTCCTTATAAACACAGGTTTCACAAAATATTTGAGGAAGTTACAAGGCTCCCAAATAGCATTTCAAAGGGAAATACCCCTAAAAGACAATTAAAAAAAACCAAAAACCAAAAAACAAAAACAAAAAAAAAAAAAAACAACAACAACAAAAAACGAATCTCAGTCCTCAAAAAAGCCAAGGTTTACATTTGCTGATCTCTGTGCCTGACCAAGGTGGAAGAGTCATAATCCCTGAAGATGTTTAAGGGAAGACTGGATGAGGCTCTTAGTGCCATGGTCGAATTGACACGGTGATGTTCGGCCGCAGGTTGGACTCGACGACGTCAAAGGTCTCTTCCAACCTAACTGATGCACTGCCTCATTCTGTATGAGTGCTCCCGGCTGAGGCAAGCGGCACACGCAGGGCTCTCCCTGACCTTGCCCCTAGCTACCCCTTTCAACTGCATAAGGGCGAAGCTTTCCCACATCCTTCAGCGCAGCCAACGCAGTTTCCACCGGGACAAATAAACATTCCTAGCAAACGGAGTGACCGGCTGGACGCTCAGGGGCTCGCCGCGCCCCCACACAGCGGACTACACCTCCCGGCATGCTCTGCTACGCTCCGCGCCGTCCCAGAGCACGCCGGGAGCGGCACCACCCGCGGGCCCACACGCACTGCAGCGCCCCGGCACGGCGCTGGGAGCTCCCACGTGTCTCACAGGCCGCGCTCTGATTGGAGCAAACCACTGCCAGTCAACTGCCCCAACGGCTGGCAACGGGCGCGACGTCCCCCAGCGCGCGCTGTCGTGCCACCCCGATTGGCTGCTCAGGGATGACCCCGCCTCTTTTAAATACCTGTCGCTCCGTGACAGGCCGTCACAGGAGTTCCTGTTAGGAGGGCGCTACCGGAGGGGTTCGGTCCCTCCCCCTCTCCTTCCCTTGGGAACCCCGCCTTCCCC
>VZRF01000569.1:55543-75222 GCA_013396875.1 Vireo altiloquus | reverse complement strand
ATGACATTAAACTATTGGAGAGCGTCTAGAGGAGGGCAACAAAGATGGTGAAGGGCCTGGAGGGGAAGCTGTGTGAGGAGTGGCTGAGGTCACTTGTCCTGTTCAGCCTGGAGGAGACTGAGGAGAGACCTCACTGCAGTTACGACTTCCTCGTGAGGGGAAGAGGAGGGGCAGGCACTGATCTCTCCTCTGTGGTGCCCAGTGACAGTATTTGAGGGAATGGTCTGAAGCTGAGTCAGGGGAGGCTTAGGCTGGATATTAGAAAAAGTTCCTTCATCCAGAGGGTGGTTGGGCACTGGAACAGGTTTCTCAGGGAAGTGGTCATGGCACCAAGCCTGACAGAATCCAAGAAGCATTTGGACAATGCTTTCAGGCAAATGGTGTGACCCCTGGGCATGGTCCTGTGCAGGGCCAGGAGTTGAACTGGATGATTCTTGTGGGTCCCTTCCACCCCAGCTTATTCTGTGATTCTGTGAAACAACTTCCCTAATGCAGCCTGTGCAGCATGGGCACACTGCTGTCTCACGTTCATCTTGTCCTCCAACAGGACACCCAAGTCCTTGTCTGCAGAGCTGCTCACCAGCTACTCAGCCCTTGCAGTTTATGCAAGTGTTCCTCCTGGTGTTCAAGACTTTGTATTGTTGTTAAAGTTCGTGAGGCTATTCCTCCCAGTGTGCAGGACCTGGCATTCCCCCTTGCTAAACTTCATGGGATTCCTTCTGGCTTCCTGCTCCAGCTTGTCAGGCTCCCTGTGAAAGAGCTTACATCCAGCTTGTTAACTGTTCACTAACTTCCCTGCCCTGGCTCTGTGTCATCAGTGTGCTGAAAGTGCACTGCCCCATCCTCCAGGTCATTCATAATGTTTAGCATGATCAGACCCAGCACTGGCCCCTGGGGCACACCACCAGTGCCTGGCCTCCAGCTGGGCTTTGTGCTGCTTTTGATGACAGCCTGAGCCCAGCAGGTCAGCTTCTTTTCAATCACTGTCTACTCATCTACCCTATACTACATCAGCTTGTCCAAGAGGGAGCTTATAGGAGGCGAAGTTGAAAGCCTTTCTAAATTCAAGATAAACAACATACAGTGCTCTGTCCTCACCTGCCAAGCCAGCCATCAAGTTGTGTCAGACTGTCAGACTCCATTTCCCCCTCATAAATCTAAGCTGACTACTCCCAAACACCTTCAGAGTGCCATTGTAGTCCCTTTGATGTCAGTAAGAGCCCATATCTCTGCCTGTAACTGCAGCCACAGAATCTCTTCTTCTTTCCTGGGTGATGGTTCCCTGTAAACTTTTTCAGATAATAAGACACGAAAATTTGCAAAGAAATCTGTTGTGAAAGGGAGATCTGGAGATAAAGTGGAATTTGTAAAAAACGGTGTCCAATGACTTAAGAGAAACCTGCTTTTGCTTAAATGAGAAAAGTTATTTCTACATACAGTACCAACAGTAAGTTCCTCTAAGAAAATCACATTGTCCTAATAAAAGAAATGTCTGCAAGTTTTGACATTCTAATAGCAGGCTGTCACACAATTTGTTGTCATGCATCTTTCCCATCTTGCTACCAAAAAAACCATTTATCCCATCCATTGCAAAAACTTCACTTGTATTGGTTTAATATATTTGCTATTTCTCCCTTTGCAGTGAAGTAAAAGGGACAATTTCTGAACCAGCATGCATGTTCTCTGATGGTAACAGTTGATTATTCTCCAACAACTAAGATTCTTCAAGTGGAGAAAATGTATGATTATGCAGTAAAAACACCCATACATATTAAGAATAGGATACTGAAAAATTTAAACTAATATTTTTAGAAAGAAATGGAAATCAAGAGATACAATAGATACTAAGAAAAACTGCTCCCTAAAAATAAGCAATACTTTTAAAACCAGTTCTTCACATAAATCAAGACACTGCAGAGATGTTTAAATATTAAAACTAAAGAAGTTCAATAAAATATAATGGAAACTTCAGTCATGAAACTTTCTTCTCATTGGTAAGACAGGCAAGAAATCACACATATTAAGTAGAGTAGACACATTGAAATATTACAGACTCTGTTTGCTAACTAAATAACATGCCTAAAAGCACACTTTTTCTTTATGTTCAAAAATGTCTCCTGTTGCAGAAGCTTAGAATTATGCTCAGAAAAGTACTTCTATCTTGAGTGGTTTAGTATGCTCAAGTTTCATTCCACATCCCATTTTGCACAATTTTTACAGTGCTTATTCCATGTCTGAGAAGAGGCAGGACGCCACAACCTAGAGGAAAGCAGCTCCTCTCCCCCTTTCTACTGATTTCCCAGATGTTGTAGAGTAGATCTGCCCTCAGAAGCTCTGATCAAGGCCTGGTCTAGAAAGCAATTGCTGCTTGCCCGCAGACCTTGAGACAAATCTGACCAGCAGCGAGGAAGAAATGTCAACAGGCTAAAAGAAAAACCTAATGGAAGGGAAACACTGCTACATGTCAGTTTGGTTCCAAAGGGAATCTGGAAGCATTTAATTACAGCAGCCTGTGGGTGATCTGCTGAGGAGGGAAGAGGCTGGCAGCCAAACTGGCCCAAAAGAAGGAAGAAAGACATTTAATATTCTTCGAAAGCTTTATTAGTGTTGACACATTTCCACAGGGTGTTTCACCTTCAGTGCATCAGCACTCGGTGATAGAAATGTACTTGCATGGAAAATTTCTGCTGATCCTAAAGCAGGTGGCTCTGGTTGCATCTAAATCTGCTCTTTTCCCCTGATGCTGGCTGCTTGCAAAAGAATTTAGAACAGTTCCTGAACAATTTGTTAAAGACTATCACCAAAACTGTGAAACTTTCTAAAATTAAAACAGAATGTATTAGAGACCATCTTCACTCTCCTACATTAATTATCTCTGTACAACTTTAATACGTTAAGAATTTGAAATGGAAATATAAATTCTAATTTGAAATGGAAATCTAAACTTTGAAAAATTATACTGGTGTATGAATAGACACGTCCTTCTCTACCCTTAGCAGTTTTTGAGACAGCAGGACAGTGTCTCAGTAAACCCAAGGTAGTGCTGACTGCAGCAGGAGTGCTCCAAGCAGGAGGTTGGACTAGAGACTTCCAGAGAAGGAGATCTTTCAACTAGGAATTCCCAATGCTACCTTACTTTAATTGTGGAAAAAAGTAATGTTGGAAAGGGAACCACTAATTTAAAAACCTTTGAGTGGTTCTAAAAGAATATATTTTGAAATAATATCTTCTGAACAGTAAAGCAAAAGCCTCACTATAATCAAATACTTTACTGAACTTTAGCTATAAAGGAATTGCATTCAAATATAGTAGAAAACCTAACTAATTAATATTATTTTCTTTATAATATAAAATCAAACTGATTCCACAGTTCAGCTTGAGTACAATTCAAAACTATTATGTGCATTTCCTTTTAAAGTTCACGGAACCTATCCTTTTCTGGTTAATACATACTTCTAACAAAAACATGATGAAAAATTTGCACTTACACATTTAAATCCGAGAATATTTTTCAAAGCTGAATTTGCCACAGGTACAAAGAAATCAGTCAGTGTTTCAATTTTGTTATTTATCAGCATCAAAAACTCCCATGGCATGTAACTTGACTGAGAGAAAAGTGAGCTGTACAGGCTAAATAAAGTAACATGCTGCAAGGAGAAAGATCATTATCTCAACCATTTTAAATTGAATAATGCTAACACCTAGCATGCAAGCTGAAAAAACAAAGACCTGACTGCCAGTATTTGTTAATCATTTGAATTCACTAAATCCCTTATGCTTTGGGAGAAATACAGAATAAAATAAAAGCATACATTTAAATATACAAAATTTTCAAGACTAAAGGGTGAACTTCAAAAACATTCTAGTGTGCACCACACTGCAAAAAAAGACTATGAACTATATATTTCTCTGTAACTTGTGATGGAAATGGACTCTAACTGTAAAAGAATAAAAAAGACTTGATAAGAAAAGTGGGCCTATTATTTTTTGGAAACAGCAGTGCTTCCTACTTCCTCACTTTAGGAGATAGACTCTTAAAATCCTGACAGAGTTGTCTTAGTCAGCCTCACACATTTTCCCCACAGCAGCGATGACAGCTGATAAGAAATATGCTCAGTCATATGCTCAGTCATACATATTCTCTTTACATCTACATTATCTCTTAGCCTCTTGAGGCTAACGTCAAGAGCTAGATCAAGTTGTTTAAGATCCAGTTCTGGCACATTCCAGGAATCTCCAACAACAGAGATTCCACCAGGTCTCAGCAGCACTTGAGGGGTTCCACTCGCAGTAGCACATCCCTTGCCCACACAGATGTACAGAAATGGCTGTAACAGATCTCCTTCCTCTAGCTTGCAATCTTCTCACACCAATATTTCACAGTTCATTGAATATAATATTCCATAAAGGCAGAGAAACAGAGGCACCTGAGACAGGGAAATGAAAATTTGAGAACGTATGCACAGGAACCATGACCTCTCTAAGGGAGAGAAAATGCAGGTGTTAGCTTGTATTCAAGGACCATGTCCAACTGGAAATCATCAAGAATTCAAATCTTGGAATTGTTTGGGTTTGAAGGGATCTTAAAGATCGTCTAATTCCAGCCTCCCTGGCATAGGCAAGGAGATCTTTCGCCAGACCAGCTTGCTCAAATCTCCATCCAACTTGGCCTTTGACGTTTCCAGGGCTGAAGCATTTTTGGGTAACCTGTTCCAGTGCCTCACCACCCTTACAGTGAAGAACTTCTTCCTAGTGTCTAATCTAAACGCACACTCTTTCAGTTTAAAACTATTCTCTCTTGTCCTATCTTGTCCCTGTAAAAAATCCCTTTCCAGCTTTCTTCTAGGCCCCCTTTATGTACTGACAGGCTGGAATAAGGTCTTCCCAGAGCCTTTTCTTCTTCAGGCCAAACAATCCCAAATCTTTCAGCCTGTCTTCATAAAACAGGTGCTCCATTGCTGTTGCAGGGGCCCAGCAAGGAGGTCGCTCTCCCTTAACCAGCAAGTTGCTGGTGGGACAGTTCGGAGGTTTGAGATGACCTCTCCCCAGGCTGTGGTGAGGAGAAGGCTTCCCCCACAAAGCAGTGCAGTCTCATGTTAATTCCCTCTGTTTGGTCGGCCCCTTGGCCATCCGCCCTCTCTCCTCCCCTTCCTCCCCTATGTGTACCTTGTTCTGGAACATTCTCCTTCCCCTGTTACCCCATGGGCCCCTCCTCTTAAGCCGCTCCTCCTTTGTACCCCCACTGGACTGTGTGCCCTAATCCCTCCTTTACTCCTCCCCTTTGCCCTCTTCCCATTGGTTCCCATCCCTGGATAAAACCCCTGGACCCGCCTTTGTTCTTTGGTTCTTTGCCCCTGGATCCCTTGTGGAATGAACCTTTGGATTTCCATACAAGGACCCCCTCCTGCCACTTTGTCTCCGACTGACGCAGAGCTACAGAGCTGTCCTGGCATGAGTGTGTTTGCATGCATCCACCCCTGCACGAGTGTGTCCGTGTGCCTGCCAGCATGCTGCAGTGGCTGTGCCGGCATNGAGCTGTCCTGGCGTGAGTGTGTTTGAGCACGAGTGTGTCCATGTGCCTGCCAACACTCTGCAGTGGCTGTGCCAGCACGTCTGGAGAAGGACTCTCTCCGGGAAGGACACGGCACGTGGCTCACTGACCACTGCACCGCATCACATCCCTTTGATCATCTTTGAGGCCCTCCTCTGGACTCAGTCCTCCCTGTGCTGAGTACCCCAGAGCTGGATGCAGCACAGCAGGTGGGGTCTTGCCACAGCAGAGCAGAGAGCCTGAAGCCCCTGCCTTGCCCTGCTGCCCACACTGCTTTGGATGCAGCCCAGGGTACTGGGCACAGGCCTGCTGTAAGGACTGTCTCCCACAGTTCCCTTACTTGGCAGCACAGATGCTCAACTAAGTATCCATGTTCTGCCCACTTGGAGACTGCGTCCCACTGGCCTGGCCTAGTGAGGGGCTCCAGGCATTCCCTGCAGGCAGAGATCTTCAGAGAGGCATCCTCCTTCCAGAGCAAAGTAAAAACACCAATCTGTATGTGTGAATTTTAGAGGTTATTCCAGCACTTTCTAATGAACACTTCAATTTAGAGAGCAATTGTTTTGCCATCAGAGATTTTGTGGTCAGTAGGATCAGTGCAGGGAGGGATGAATTAAGATACTTTCCCAGGATGGAAAAGAAGCAACCAGATGGATGAAGCAAGAATCCTGTGTCAGTTTCCATCCCAGGCCTGAAGGCATCGGTCGATAACCTCCACTTAACAACAACATTCAACTTAAATTTCCCTTTATTATCTTGTAAAGATTTCCAGTCACTTTGCAAGTGAAAAGGCTGTTTCATGCAGCCTTTGCAAAATTACTGAAAGCAATAAACAGAGATTATTCTGCGATAAATTTGCAGGATGACATCAAATTGGTCCCGTTATTAACTGGGAATATGTTATGATGAGGTAAATATCGGCAAATTCTCCCTTTCCAGAGAAAACTGGTTGAACAGAATGAAATGCTGTGATGGAGCGATCTCCCCTTGAGTTATAGAGACTATGTGGTTATCTATGGCTGCAGCAAGCACAAACACAACATCTGTCAGACTTGTCGATTCAGGAGGCTGATAACACCGAATACTAAACCTAAACAAACTAAACAGCGGTGAAGGCAGCTGATAATCACTGACAGCAGCAAGTTGACACTTGAGATCAGTACAGAAGAGCAGGCTTATGGCAGAATTTTAATCCAGAAAAATGGCTGGTAAATTCTTTGTAAACAGATGAGAGGGAATTCTCACAATCCATTCCTCTGAATTAGTGTCCGCTATTCACATAATATTTTCATTGCAGTAATCACCTAAAAACTGTCTTTGAAGATGTCTTAAG
Organism: Vireo altiloquus; assembly: GCA_013396875.1. Classification (NCBI taxonomy): domain Eukaryota; kingdom Metazoa; phylum Chordata; class Aves; order Passeriformes; family Vireonidae; genus Vireo; species Vireo altiloquus. The sequence continues at coordinate 68,338 of VZRF01000569.1, read as the reverse complement.
ATAAGACCACCACAAGACACACCTGTAAAAACTTTGATTCTTGGATATTTTATTATTTATTTTATTCAGATTTGGTGTTTCTCTGCAGTGTGTAGAAATCAAAAAGATAGCACAAGTTGAAAGCACACAGTCCCCGTGAATCCGTTGTTATGAGTCTGACAATGCCAAATTGTGAGATAGGTTTTTTGGATGAGCTATCATATGCATGGCTAGCATGGAAATGGAAGGAGCAGCAGGCTGCCAGCACTCAAGCAACCAGAGTTGTTACAGCTGTTTGTGTCCAGAGATTTCTTGCAGAGTTGTTTTGTGAAATGTGCCTGACTCGGGTAGCACACAGTTACCAACAGCTCTTACCAACCTCCAGGACCCAAGTTAAGTGATTATGAAGTGATTATGACAGCCTTCAAACAGTAATTCTGAGTAGCAGAAAACTCCTAGAAGAAATTACAAGCTTAAGACTTACTAGCTGAAGCCTTGTAACTTTACAATTGCATTTGTTCACTGCTCCTCTGGCTGAAAGAAAAGCTGCAGGAGATTCACTTTTCATTGCATACTCGACTTTTTTTCACAAGAATAGTATGACTGAACGTCCAAGAGGCCCTTTTCCACACTAGAACTGCTAACGTGAAGACAGTAATTTCAACAATGTCTGAGGCATATCAGCTTTTTGTGGAGTACTTGAGGAATATTTGAGGAGAGCAGAGGTGTTCTAAAGACTGAAGCTTTGCCTCAGCAAAACTTGTCTGCTTTCAGAATCACACTGCCACATAACAGGGGCATGGATTCATCTGCCATTCAGTTGCAGCTTTTATATATTAATGTATAGGAAATGTTATTACTTAATTTATCAGGTCAAAAGTACAAAGTACTTTTCATTATTTGACTGACAGATTAAAATGCTTATTTAAACAGTGCTGACTCAAAGTCTGAAAAACATAGTGAGAAAATAAGAAAGAGGAAAATATCATTCACTAATACATTTGCCATAAAAAAACCAGAAACAATAAAGAAATGCCAAATAAATAAATAAAAAGTTTATGGATATCTTCAGGTTATTATGTGCTAAGACTCAAACTTTGAATTTTAGTTGATTTTTTGTTATCCTTTAAAGGAGTGCAATCATTTTACTACAATACACACACAAATATTTAGCTCTTTCTACCCTCATGGAACTCAAAATTATTTTTTCCAAATATTAAACATATTTGTTTCCTATCCTAAATGTGAATGAAAACAGCTTTATAAGCTTTACCACAAGAACTATGCTTAACACCTCCAAAACTTATTTTTGTAAATAATTGAGAACACCTAACTTCCCAAGTCATATTAAATCAATCTAGATTATGTAAGTGCTTCTGAGTTTTAAGGATAATTTTCATTCAGGCTTGCAGCCCAGCCACTTACATTTCCAGGAAGTGAGTATATCACTTTCAAAAAAAGAATACATGCAGGTAAAATTTCTCATTGCTCAATATTGAAACCTACAGAACTGTCAACTGTTGCCTAAGTATGTAAAGGCAGCCCTTAACAATTATAGTTGGCAATAGAAGAGATTGATCTATTTAAAGTTAATAAAGCTAGAATACATTTTCAATCTAGAATTTTCTTTTCCAGTTCTCAGGCTATATGCAGACCTTAAGAAGGTACTGTTCTCTCTAAACTATCCATACATATTCTGGCACCACCTGTTGCTTCTTCTTGTATTATCCAAAACTGTAGCTGAGAAGATAATGGGATCCATGGTAATTGAATATTTTCATTTGGTTTGCTTTTTCTTGTTAGGTTGTTTTGTTGTTTTGGTTTGGGGGTTTTTTTTTGGTTTTTTTGGGTAGAAAGTATATGATTTTCCCATGCAAAGAAATAGGACCAAAAAATATTCCTCTGATGCTCTTCTGCAGAAACATCTTCCCCAAGCTAGTGGTTGGTTTTAACATTTTTGCTTGCAAAAAGACTGCAGTCCTGTTGGGAGCTAAGATGGAGCTCTTAAAATGCTATGGAAGATAGAAAAAATAGCCATGCACAACCAGGGATGAAGATTCAGACTACGATCTGATGCAGACAACACTTCTTTATTACTCAAAATGTGGAAATGGGAATTGTGGGTAAATTTGTTCTCCCCTGTGTGGGAACAGGAGAGGTGGCCATGAGTTTTTTACTAAATGAAGGTCAATGACTGATGGCTGGCTTATTTCCCCCTCTGTCTCTGAAGTAATCTCACTAAAAATTATGATCTTGCAGAGTGAACAGGGTGCACCCTTGTACTCAGCTTAGATAAGTCAGGGCAGACAAGTTCAGAACTCCAGGCAGCTTAATGCAGAGCTTTATGCAATAGCCTGGCTGGCTCTGACAGAGGTCTCTTGGCCAGACTTGGTCTCTTGGGCAGCCTGAGGGAAAATCGATGTACAGCTCCTGAAGCCTCTCATGCTGAAGCTGAAATAAGTAACACTTTTGCTCCCTGAAGACTTAATACCAACTCACTGAGACTATACCACAGAGATTTGATTTTTGGTCACATACTTCTACGGTCATACTTAATGGGCTCCTATTACCTAGGACCCAGAGCAATCATTTCATGGAGTAATAATGTTAACAGTCAAGTACTAATGTGAAGTAAGAATTATACCATCCTTAAACTCCAACCAAACAAAGGATTACCATTGTCAGGAACCCTGTTTAGTTCATTAATTTTTGTCTTGAAATAAGAAAAATAAATAGGTCAAATAAAATACAGAATATCTGGTATTTCACTGTTGGTATTTTCCAGTTTTCCTAGTGGAATGGTTCAAATTCCAACCTTCGGGGGCAGCAATAAAATCAACAGCTTTTAGGCTGTTGGAGGAAAAGGACAAAACCTCCCCAGGGTAGAATCTGAGGACACTACTTCAATAGCAAGATGAATATTCAGTCTTTTTTTTTATACCTGTGCTCTGGAGAGCTGACCCCAGGTGCTGACCAGCCTTGCCTCAAGCAGTGCCTGCTGCAAGGGCAGCACCCCAGAGCTGCTTTTCTTCATGCAAAGATAAACAGAAGCTCAGAAGTGAAACACAAGGTATTAGTAGTTTATTCAATTTCATACCTTACATTTTTCCCCTGTATTTTTCCTTTCTCACAGATTAAAACAAAAACATTGAAAAATCAAGCAAGTTGTCTTCCTCACTTAAAGAAAATTACATTACCAGTTTATAAGATGGGTCTTATCCAACCTGCTGTGCATCCTTACTGACTGGATTCAGAAAACCAAAGCAACACTTTTTATTGTCTCTCACAAAAGAAGCAATAGATGTAGCAAATAGGCTTAAGTTTGAACATTCAGATGCTTTTGTGCAGCAGGTACATGTTTTTTTGTACTCACAGCTGGTATCATGCCTGATTGTTTTGCCTCAGCGCAATCCTGCAAGCATATATCAAACATGATACAGACAGTCAGTAGCTATCTAATGGCACTCAGGAGGCATTCTAAAGTGAATCAAAGTTGATTTGCCTTGGTAGTTTGGAATTCCCTACAGGTGATATTCTGTGAAGAAACAATGCTTGGCTTAGGTAGTAGCATATCCACACTCTTCAGCAAACCATTTTCCTCATAATGAAAGAAAAATCATAGCTAATTCCATGTATTAATTTCCTGATAGTGATCTGCAGTCACCTACATGCCGCTGTATTTTTCTTTTTTTTGCTGAGTCTTAAGTATGAGACAGTTCCTATTAGATCCCCCTAGCACAGTCTTTCCTGAATTAAGGGGCCAAAACTGGATACAATATTCCAGATGTGGTCTTAAAAGTCCTGAGTAAAGGGTCTCCTCCCTCAGCCAACTGGCGTGTAATAAACCCAGAAAACTGCTGGGTCTTCTTTGCTTCCAGGGCACAGTGATATATTTAGCTTGGGTTTACCAAGCCTTTCATGTCTTTGTGGAGCTGCTCTCCACACACTCAGTTTTCTGAGGCAGCTGTTGCTCAGAGGCCTGTGAGACATTGCTGTGCTGGGGGGGAGGTGGTGAGCGACTGCCTTTGCACCATTGGTTTACCATGGTGGTTTACCCACTTCTCTCCTTCACTCCTTAAATTGTTGATCTTAAATGATGAATTTTTTTAACTTTTGCTCTTGATGTTCTCTCTCCAGTCCTGCTGGGGAAGAAGGATTCTGTGGCGCTGACCCGGGTCAACTCATAACAATTAGATACAGAAATACTGTGGATGGCAGCGCCAAAAGCCTTGCTGAAGTTAAGGTGAAAACAATCTACTACTGTCTCCTTCTCTACAAATTCAGTTATGTTATTCAAAGTGCTGACTTTCCCAATCTTCTGCCCACAAATGCATTCCAAGGAGACTAGCTCCATGATTTTTGCAGAGGACAAAGAGAGGGCGGTCAGTCAGTTACTTCTGTAGTTGTCCTTTTAGTTGGAAATGAAGCTGGTGAATATTTACTTTCCTTCAGCCACTGGGGATCTTCCCCATTCTATTCAGTATGTCAAAGACAAGGGAGAGTATCCACACTATGACATACACCAGATGTCACCTCATCTGATCTACCTTCACTGTTGGCAGTTCTCTCTCTTTAATGAGAGAAGCCTGGAAGATGTTGTTGCTGAAGACTGGGGCGAAACAGCAACCCAGTTTCTCCACCCAATGTGCTTCAAATGGCAGTAAAGCACCTGCCCTACTCACCCATGGGCCATGTTTTCTTTGATCAACCTTTTGCTGCTGATTTAGAGTTTTCTTGAAGCCCTCATCACTGCTTGCAAGTGTTAATTCCTGATGCTCTTTGACTTTGTGTATAGCATTCTTACATGAGTGAGCAAGGTCTCTAAAATCCTCCTTGGTTTTTTGTTTTTGCTGAAAAACAAACCTAGCACATATTTTAATAGATAAAAGCAATGATAAAGAGTAGGTGGGAAAGGAAAGCGAGTGAAAGATAGCCAAATAAACTCAAATGCAATAAACTCAAATGCTAAAATGCTAAGGACAGGGTCAATTTTCTACGTGCATCCAGGAAAATTAGAAGTGTAAATAATTAAGCTCACTTGAAAAATCTTTTGAAGTTCTGATATGTGTTTATCTTTCGGAGAGCAGAAGGACCAATGTTCAAAAAGGTTTCCCAGACAGGCCCAGAATTCCAGCTTCCAGATTCTTTCACTTCCTAGCTTTTGAGTCATTGTTGCCATAGTTAATGGTCATTGTTAACTACAGTTAAGCCATACTAAGAAGCATAGATCAAAGTTTTGACCAAAATGACCAGTCTTAGAAAATAAGTTGCTGCTCTAAAACATTTTCAAAATCATTGATGGTTTGGTTGGAGTTCTTCTTTTTTTTTCATCTTACTAACAGGAGTATCACTACAAAAGATTATATCTCTTAAAAAAACTCAATAAACAGAGCATCAAGATTGATGAAGCATCCTTTATAAGATGTGACTTAGTGGCTACATGAGGAATTTGCCTTACCTTCTGTTGGAGATCAAACCTCCCACAGGTCAATATAAAAGATTTCTGCTACAAGGGTTTTAAGAAGTTATTTCAGGCCTCAGGAAAAATATATCATAAATCAAGAAGTCCATCTGTCATTGCTTCTGAAATGAAGCTAATTCTACCAGCCAAAAATGACAAATAGAAGTGCTTGAGGTTAAATTTGTTAAACAGTCTCTAGACTTGCAATCATTTTCAGCTTTTCTAAAATGGTTCTGAACTTAAATCAATGGACAGGGTAATTTTGCTTTTGCTCCTACAGTTTTATTTTAAAGTGATCTCTTATTTACTTTTGAACACTGTCATGATACTTTCAACTCTCCTTACAAAGGTCATCCCAATGAGTATCTCTTTATTTGCTCTCTCTGTGTGTGATATAGATGCTATTGAGGCATGTCTACACGAGCAGAAGAATACGACGACAACAATAAGAAGAGAAAAACTAGCTATAGCTCCTGTGTTCTTTTTCTGACCCAATCAGGGAAAATACAACTGTGAGAACAGAGTAATGGCAGATAAGTAGAACAGACTGAATGTAAAAATTTGCAGAAATGGGATGTCAGGTATCAGCTAGACTAGGACACAACAGACAACAATGAATCACAGCAATAATTATTCATCATGACACAACAAGGATGGCACACTGCAAATAATGTATTTAGTAATCTGTAATAAAGTTCCAATGGATTTCTTTTATGTTTCACCCTTAACATTACCATTTTTTCACCAATGATTTCACAAATGACTTGAGTTACAGAGAGGTTGTGCCATCCACTCTTAATCTCATGTAGGACGTAAGAACTGCAAGTGTCCAAGTACCAATTTCTGTTCATTGACAGTACTATTTTCTCAGAAGTTCCATCCCTGTTCACTTCTGATATTCATATTTTGCCTTATTTTAATCAGAGTAACATTTTCCCCTAAAGCAATTAGCATTTTTTCCCCTAGCAAATCTGTGCTATCCTTAGTTTTTTTCTTTCTACAAGATGGAAAGTCAGATAACTTCTTTTAACATCACACAAGCTGCCATTTCCAGAAGCATTTTGCCCTTTTCATCATTCCCCACCTTAAGGGTGGCAGGTATTATAAACACCATCAGAATTTTTTCTCTGGTGCTGCAACTGCTCACAGCCTGGGCAATGAGTGATCAGTGATGCTGCATTTGTGTAACATAGCAGGATTGTTTGAGTGCAGGAAGCTGCTGATATCCTCAGTAGTGTGTAACATGGGGACACACCCTCCCAGAGAGGTCACTGAAGGCAGATGTGCATGCCACTCTCCAAAACAGTATCTCACCAGGAACATAAGCTGGCCAAAAAGCACACATCCTTCAAAGCAGGTGACTGACCGTGTTAGTTCAGCACATTTCCCATATTGCTGACTTTGGTGGAATTTTTATCTAACTTCAACCACAAATTAAATCTGACTGCAAGACAGCAGAGTCCGCAGCACCTGACAGCAGTGAGAGCATCCTCTGCATTCTCAAGAGAGCAAGTCCACCTGTGGCATTACTGCCTTCATTGTATTCCTCGGCTACAGTTTGCCAGCAGAGTTAAACTGGGCTGTCTGTCTCAGGAAAGCCACCGTGTTTGCTCTGAATAATGCAGGCAGTGAATCACAAGCACCCTGACAAGGAATCGTCTCAGCCCCAGCATGCAGCAAGGAGACAAAAATCTGAGAATGAAAACCATGTATACTGAAAACCAATACTCATTATACCTGCTTTAATGACACTTCTCCTTTCTTCAAAAAAGGCTGGCGAATATGCCAAGGGCAGATGCACAGCAAGAAAAATCTGTGTATGCTACATTGATCATTGATTGCTTATTTGCTGGCTTGCCTGGGGATGATTTACACTCCCACACACACCCCCACACCCTGCATGGGTGGCGATAAGAAAGAGGATGAACACACATTCTCCTGTCATCTTACGACCAATACATATTTCATGTGTGTATAATTTTTGTTTCCCTTGACAGGACATTTTCTGAACCTGGAATTAAACAAACCCAAAGGATGACATGGCTATCTCCATCATATTCACTAGGAGTTTGCCAGTATCAGTGCTAGAGAAAACAATGACATTCCTTCTCTTTATGAATGCTCTGTCAAAGAAGGGTGTATCCTCTGCAGAGGACAACCCAGAGTCTGCAGAAATTCCCCAGTATGAGTTCAGAGACAAAAAAATCAATTAACTATGAGACAAATAGAGTATTCTATTAAAAAATGGGGATTTTATAGCAATTATTTCTGAAATACACAGGAAAAGGTTTTTTCCATTTCTGACTCCTGGCTGCTTTACACTTTAGTGCAACAGAAGTCCCACAAAAGAAAGACTGAATTCCAGCCTTGATGCTGCCATTGGAATTATTGCCAAAAACCAGAAAAACACGTTGTTTATCCTGCATATCAATGTTACAAGTAAGTGTCAACCATTCTCTTCAGATGCCTTAGGAATATAAGTGATCATCTGAAACTCACAATTACCTGGATCTCTTTTCAAATCAAAGCTGACTCTTCTTCAGTGCTGCAGAGCCTCAATAAGTGGTTCAAAAAATAGCAACATAATCATTCTTTGCACAAGCCCAGCAGTAAAAATATAAAACAAAATGTGGTTTATTAGGCTAGCTGGCATGTATACTTGTCTTTCTGAAGCCTGTATGCACTCTTTTTTTTTTTTTTTGCAGCCTGACTCACAGTCAACCAGATTATTTTTAATTTAGCTCTGCTGAGGACAAACTTGCCCAGATGTACTGAATTGCAGAAGTTCATATCATGCCTTGAATATTTTCTTTTAGGAGATTAATCTGGCTTTGGCCCGAAACAAAGCAGGAGCACAAATCATATATAGTCACATACCAGTGCTTAAGACGTTGCTGCTGGAAATCTTATAATGGAAAAATACTGTTGAACTCCAACATAAAAGTTTTATTACAAAACAAATGTGGTAATTTTTAAAGCAAACATCAGGGAAAATGGATAGATGGCAGCAGTGGTCCATTAAATCCCTTCCCTCAACTCGTCCCTTCCAAATACATGTAATATTGAACATTACAGAAAGCACCAAGTGTCAGAAAAGCAAAAGACCACAGACATCACATAATGCTGTAGATATCAGAGGCATTAAACAACAACAACAAACAGCTCAGGCTCCCCAGTGTGCAACCTTTGGGTAACCTCTACAGGACTCCCTCCTCATTTGCAGGTTTCCTGGGGGAATATCTTTTCAATGTCTGACACCCAAGTCTGAAGCTATCTGGGTGAAACTGCATTGCATGTAAGAGAGGTGCTAGCAGCTGTCAGCCCAGACACAACCACGTGCAAAGGCCACTTGCAAGAGAGATTCCTGTTGGCTTTGTGCTCCAGACTGTAAGAGCCCCCCACTAAAAGGCAGCACACTCATCTTGTCTATCAAACACCACTGCACTCCCCGTTCTCCATCATCTGTCAACCTGCTTTGCTCAATCATGAACCTGCTTTGCTCCATTGTCCAGGGCATTGTAGATGATGCTAAACAGAACTGGACCAAATATTGTCCCCTGCAGCACTTCAGTGACAGGCATCCAGCTGAGCTAATCACAACCTCTGGAGACCAGCAGTTCAGCCAGTTTTGAAGCCACCTCACCATTATTTCTTTAGACCTGATTTCATCAGTAGAACAGTGTTAAAAGCATCATTACAACTGAGCTCAAATTATATCCACTGCTCAATCAGGAAGTCAGTCTTCCTATTCTGGAAGGCTACTACATTGGTCAGTTGCTATTTCCTCACTATCCATGATGACTAAGCCAGATCACCAATTTCCCCCTAGAAATGGTTTCCAGGAGGATTTTCTCTATCACCTTCCCAAGGAACAAGGCAAAGCTGACCTTCTTTAGATCTTCCTTGTGGTTCATCTTGAGGTGATATTTTCTTTCCTCCAGCTCTCAGGAATCGCTCCTGATTGTCATGACCTTTGAGAGATAATGCAGAGTGGACTCACAATCTACATGTTGAATAAATAAACAAACACTGGATAATAACATATTCACAGAATACAGAGATTCTTTCATTCCCCTAAATTTTGACAGCAATGTCAGTTGATTAAATGAAACTCCACAAAAACCTTTACAGTTAGTTAGATTAATATGAACAAGATTAGTTGTGTTTCTTCATGTGTTTGAAAGCCCCAAGCATGCTACAGGCACAGTACGAAATAATGAATGAGAGAAGTAAGTATTTCCACCACATATGTAGAGCAGTTTACAGATTTATGGCCTCCGTTTTATTTACTGTTGTGCATTCATAAGTTTCTTTTTCTCTGAAAAATGAAAATCCTATATTCTTTTGATACCAATAAATAGAGGAAACTACCTGGAAGCTATTTTTTCTTGGAAGCATTCATTTGACCTTTTCTGAATAAAGGTTTGCATATGTTTAATAGTATAATACAGCTGTGTAAACTGAAGGACACAGTTATCCAAACAGGCACTTCAAAATATGTCTCACCTATAAAGCAAAGACAAAAAATGTATGGAGATCTTGCCTATGCAATGCATATATAATTTTATAGATATATGTATGTGTATCTAAATATATATATATTGATACTTGAAGATATATATACACACATATTTATTTTTTATACTTGGATATATACATGCATGTGTATAAAGAAAACAAAGGTGTTTTACATACCTCAGTAAAAAAGAAAGAGCAAAACAACAATAAACTGATGAGAGAATTATTATTCCCATTGCCTATGAGTTCTGAATGGATTTTGGTAGAAAGTTTTACAAACATGAAAAATGTTTATATTTACCTTAAAATTCAATACTCTCCATGTGCAAAGTTATAAGAGCCTTAACAAACTTGCCCATTGGTAGATAAATATAGCTATTTCTACTTCAGAATTACCTTTCTGTTTGGGAATTTTTCAACAATAACTTAAAAAAATATCAGTGTGTTCTGCTTCTCATAGGAACAGATCTTTTAAAAACTAATGTGTGGAATTCTTCAACATCCAGTAATTTATTTTTAAAATGTTACAGTATTAATTTTCCCCCCTCCTATTTGTGTTTGCTTGAGCTGTTTTAGGTAAGGAAAATACAATAATTTACTACCATTAAGCTGTGCCTCTGGGACTTCCATTGGCAGCAATGCCACCTNTTGAGCTGTTTTAGGTAAGGAAAAGTCCTCTGGGACTTCCATTGGCAACAATGCCACCCCTTCCCACCATCCTTAGGAACTGTAGCATTAAGAAGGGAAAGGGATTCTGCCTTTAAAACATTGCCTTCCAAGTGCCACAAGGAAGGCACTGTTATTTGTGTTATTTGACTGTAGTTTTGGTAGCTCACATACTGCTCCATTCTCATCCTTAGAGACCACAAAACAGCGACATAAAGAGTGGTTTATCTACAGGAACCTGTTCCCACCAAAAGAAAGAGAGTGCAGTATTATCTTAGTCTCACAGTAGTGATCTCTAAGAATCACAAGCAGGGAGCTGGCATTTATCTGGAAAAGAGAGTTTTTACACACACACGGGCTGTACAGATGTACACAGAAGTGCCTGTTTCAACATCTGCCTCCACCCAAAAATACTGAGCAGTCATGGCCCTGTAATTCTGCTTTGGTTTGGTTTGATGTTCATAAATCAAGGGCAAGTGATGCTATTTTCTCACACCCTGGGAAAAACTGAAAACATCGAGGAGAAAGGACTGGAAGCAGCCCTGCTGATCTTCTAGCAAGTTACAATGAAATGCTTTAAAAAAAAAAAAAAAAGGAAACCAAATCAATCATCCAAGCAATTGAGTTAAAAGCAGATTAGAAATGAATATTCCTGACTGATGGAGCTCTACAAACTTCTGTTTTCAAATCAACAGTAGAACCTCTTCTTTTTTAATAAGCACAATTGGCTTGGAATGTTTTGTCAACATGACAAACCTTTTCCACCACAAGTGAAGCATTTATTCAAATGCTAATGAAAGCGAATGTAATTTGTAGTGGTGCTGAATCAACTTTTCAAGACTGTAATTTGCGTTTCAATAAAACTCTGATTCTTTCAATATGAAATATATTTGAATAGGGTTTTGAGACTAAACAAATTGATATACTGTTTTTGCCATAAATGCAAAAGCATTTTGATTTCTTTATGCAAGGCAATCCTAGTAATACTAATTAGCTTTTTACATTTACACATTTTCTTCAACTAGAGAGCAGGCTCTCAGAATCCATTAAAATTGTCTATAGCCCTTATATTAAACCATTGTTATCAAAAAGCACAATTTATAGATCCAAATCAATTGTTCATATTATTCTGCTAGTGTAGATTCATCTCGTATTTACCATAACTGATCAGGACTTCTGGATCATAACTTTCAGTGATGTAATATTCTTCCTATAATCACTGGCAGGCACGCAGTGATTCTCCCATTTTCATTCCTCCACAACACTCCAAAACCCAGAAAATAATATAAAATTATATTGTTGCTATTCATTATATAATCACTGTCATGTCTGGAACTGGACTACTGGATTCAGTTTTAGTCTTCCTAAATCAGATGATGTATAATGGCAGTAAATGAAATGAATCCAGAGATTCATAGCTTTTTTCCATGTGAGGAGAAGGAAAAAATCTCAAGCTGTCAGGTTAAGATGCAGAATGACAGAGCTACTTAGAAAAGAAAAAGAGTCCATTTTATGCAAAGGACATCTAATGAAACTGAGACATTAATAAATTGGTTGTGCAAAGCCATCAACATACCAAACTGCTAACTGCATAAATATGCAATGAGAACATCAATTTTTACATTATAGAAAATAAAAGTTGCAAGCATATGACTTTGTGGGAGCCATAAAGCTTAAAGCTGAGTTACATGCAGGTCATTTCATATCTGCTGCTGTAAGTGTTCTTTTAATCAATCTTTTTTTTTAAAAACTCAGCTACAGAATAACGGACTGAATAGGTCTATTTAGCACAATTCATCACTACCTAGACATGCAGCTGAATTTGTCCATTCAAACAGAGTATTTGTGAGTCAGATACACTTAAAATTACCTCTGACATGGTGTTGACCAAGGTTTTAAAAACCTTGTCTTCAGATGAAGATAAAACAAAGTCTTCAGATAGAGGCATCTAATAAGCCATCTGATATGGACATTACTTTAGCCAAGCATGGAACTTGAAAAAGTATTTCTATCCGCAACAGCACAGAAATATTTTCATCTGGGAAGCAGCATTAGCAAGGATACAGCCCAACATTCAGATAAAACATGCAGCATGTATTTTCCATATGGTTTATGTGACAACACATCTTTGTATGGTAACAGTAATTGCTATTAGGCCACATAAAATATTA
>VZRF01000569.1:0-55041 GCA_013396875.1 Vireo altiloquus | reverse complement strand
GCATACGTGGAGTAATTTGTAAAATCAGGGATGGGGAGTTGCAGACACAAGGTCTCTACTACAAAATCTGTGTTGTGGGTTCACATTGTAAAAATGCACATGTTCCTGTACATGGCTTCATCTTTAACTAGATGCAAACAAAACACCAAGTTTTGGCAAATAGAGAGGCTTGGGTGTTTATTTCAAAATACATTTAAAAGTGCATTATTTCAAGGATGAAATTTGAGGACAAGAACATTCACAGGTATACACATATATGCCAATCTGTATCAGGCAGTGATCTGAACTGGGAGGCTTTGTTCATTTCCTTCTTTACTTCAGGTTCTCAGACAGAATAACAGAAATACCAAAGACAAAAAGGAAGAAACTTGTGAGCGTCATTCCTAATTACACTACAGGTAATTAGTAGTGTACTAATTAGTACTTTAATTAATTAGTACTTTAACTAATACTCCTACTCCCCATTTCCAACTCCAAAAGTAAAATTGGAACACAGTTAAACCAAAAACTGTGGCTTTGGGGCTTAACTTCCAAAGGAAACAAGCAGACGGCAATACTCGGCACATTCCCCAGGACTGATGAAACATAGGACAAGGGTTCTGTGTGAAACAGACGCTACAAGCATAGCACACCATTTGACATCACCCTGCTCCCAAAGCTGGGCAGAACGAGTATTTACAGAGGATAAGCCAATTTTACTCAATAAACCAGTGTTTGAAGAACTACTCTAAAAGTTTCATCTCAGTGATCTAAACCTCCTTAAGACAAAATAATTCATTTTGTGTAAAACACTGTCTGATTCATCACAAATCATGGTTGCTGATAACTTCCAGTTATTTACCTATTTCCAAACTGCCTACAAACTACTGTTTGCAACACAGCCCCTGCCTTACTCCCAAGCTTATCTTGCTTTGAGACCTAATCAACTTGTACTTTTACTCTAAATAATCCTCCCAACCCCTCATCCCAGTGCCATTCAACACCTGAGGTGCCATTTCAATTCAACCCTTGATATGGACACACAAGTGATGTTCTGTGATTCTGCCACTTCTTTCCTCTGGCCTTGTAATTTTTCAAAAGAAACTTCTCAAGATGCTCAGTATCTTCAGAAACTGCTAAAAAAGCCTATTCATTCTATTTCTGCAAATATTCCAGATTTCCTAAAAGGCTGGGAGAGAAGAGGGAAGGAAAAGGAGAGGAAAAAGAGGTGCAAGAAACACGCCAATTCTACTTCTGCTTCCAGGTGCAGAAAAGTCAGCTTTTATTTAGAAGCAGTAAACTGAAAAAATTTGGCATGACTTTAATAATTTGAAAAGTTTACCCTGTTTTTGTAAATGCAGTTTGAAAGAGAAATTTCAACACTGACCCTATTTCACAGATCCAGAATAGCATTAAGAAACTAATGAGAAAATAGGACATAAGGAATGCTCTGGGACAGCAGCTTTAGCATAACCACCAGTTCTTGTTAGCAGCATGACAACTGCAAACCTCTTATATATAACAGCACAAAATCTTCCCTATTTCTTTTAAATAACAAAAGTATTCCATAACGAATTCTGTAATTTTGAGGAAAAGAACATACATGGTATTTCTTTAATAAAAGAAAATTTAAAAATGTTAAAAAAAAAATTCCTCGCTTAGGTTTAGGAAACTTAGTAAAATCCACTCTGCATGCTTTTCTAAAAGAAACACTGAGGAGGAGTCATAAATCAGCATTATCTAATTACAGAGAAACACAATTCAATTAAGAAAAGCATAGCTTTTACTGCAAGCCTTTTCCATCTCCATGATTCCTGTATCTCAGAAGTCCTCCTCGTTCAATGTCACTGAAAGAAATACTTTCTCCTCAGGTAACAGAGTGGTGTTTGCTGGGGTTATTTTAGTTCGCTTGAGCTTTGGATTTGCACCATGCAGTTATGAATTTAAGAATAACTTGTAACCATTTTTTGTGATTCTAAGAGATCATAATAAAGCTCACATGCTTAACTAATTACTAAATAATCCAAATGTTTTAGTTTTGTAGAGGATGGATAAAGGAGAGGGGAAATGCGTGGATACCAAGTGTATATCAGACCCTGTCAAATGCAACACACATAATCAGAAACACTCAGCTGTCAGTATCCCAAAAGGCACCATGCAATGACCTGCAGTATTACCAAAATGGTCACTGCAACTCCTGTATGTGGGATGTAAGTGATACAAAAATGAGTACCTGTAAGAGAGATGGGCAAAGCTGCAACTTGCAGTCAGAAAATCATTGCTTTTCCTGTAATCTCCAAGAACTTCTGAGTGGAACAGAAAACCCTAAGTCCTGGCTGAGAATGCACATGATATAATAAGTGCTTCTTTCAAACAAACCCCAGGCAACAGAAGGTAGTTAAAGATTTATCTTGATTATTCCAATACTGGTAGCTTTTTCTTTTATTAATAATTTTCAAAAATATGTAAAATTATTCACTGCTGCAAAACGTTGACATTTGCGTTGTCATTTTCATGAAAGTTTAAAATTGGAGTACTTTCAAAAAAGAAGCACTTCTTGTCTTCTTTATGTGCCAAAAGATTAAAAAATGCAGTTTCCAATTACTGTAAGCCTCTCTCCACATGGATCTTTCTCTATAGAGTTTACTTGACAAAAGATTGATATAACTCTGCTGAAGAACTTCTGGACAAAATTTTAGTTGATCTCTTACAAGATTATTTAAATAATCCTTTCACAGGTTATAGCAAAACCTTAATTCTAGGCACTTCACTGCAATGTTTCTTCTTTAAAGACATTAATTTATTCCAACTGATTATCCGAATGTTTCCATTTTTAAAAAAAAATTATCTACCAATTAACTAATGACTAGAAAACCACAAAACTTGCAGTAAGTGATGTGGTTCTGATTATGTGTAAGTCAAAGCAAAACAACAATTCCCCCCAGGAAATAAACAATGATTTGTCTAAAATATTCTCTCATACTTTGTGTTTATCTTTTAAGGTCTAAGCATGACTTGGAACTAAGGAGACAACATGGATGTTCAGAAATTAGAAAAATACAGAGAGAAGAGAGCAGGGCTCTGAAGAGAAGCATAATTGACTTACTTTTACTTCTCCACCTATTTGTACTCCAAATGTCCCTTGTTAGAAAGAAGACCTGACACTCCAGTGATGTGCTTTTGGCCACTTGATTTTTGCAGTGGGTGGCCACATATAAGCGCAACTAATTTCAACCACCATTATTTCACTATGTCTTCAATTTAAAATGATTTATTTAGTAATCTGAGAAAGTATATACCAAGCAATATTGTTCCATCAACCAAATTCAGTGCAACTGGTGAGTTTGCTCATAAATGAAATATTTCAGAGATGGGAATAAACACAATTTTAAAAGACTTATGCAGTGAGATCTAGTAAGCATTAGAATAGTGTGTTGCAAATTTTGAGACATGATGTGATGAAAAAGCAAAGTATTAAAGAGAACTTTGGAGTTGAAATTCTTCAGTAACCTTTCTGTGCAACATCCTGGGCATTCATTCCTTTTGACAATTACTGTCATTGTGAAAAGATGAAAAAATATAATCAGTCTCAGGAAGTATCTAGGAAGTGTTAAATTAAATCTTGGCAAGTCAGTAATATATTTCATTATACACAGATCAGCGTGCAACATATTTACTCTGTAGCTTCTATATGTCTACATTATAGGAAAAGATACATGATGTAATGTTAACAAACAATTATGCTTGTACAAGTGCAGAAGTTTTTGGTTTATACAGCAACCCAATCTTAAGATGGGAAAATCAAGGCACTGAGACAGTCCATTATGTAACATCTCTAAAATAAACTATATACTTCAAAGGCCAGCCTGGTTTGCTGTCATTTAAAAGGTTTCATGTTCCTGTTTGAAGGTCAAGAGAGAAAGTTAACCTTTGTGTGACCACTAACAGAAATTTTGACAGTAACTTTTAGTCAAAAACATATGTGTGAAAAGAGTATTTTGTATTACAAAGGCACAGGAAAAGCGAAATATTTAGCTCCAAACATCCTGTAAATATCGTTTTGCTTCTCGAAGAACAGCCAGGGTTTTCATTGCTTCCAATTTGTCAGCTTCCATTTCCACGCTTAAAATGTCTACTACGGCATCACTTACATCATCAGCCATGTGCTTCTTATCTCTGAAAAATAAAAAGCAGAGGAGGAAAATGCATAGTAGTGTATTTTCCCATTTATCAATAGCTTCAGAGGACAATACAGGAAAGAACATTAAAAAAATCCCAAATGAAAATACAGCTTTTAAACTGTACAGCATGATTCTCACAGAGTTTTCATGCAGCTGACATTGACATTAAGCAGGGTTTATCTCAATCAAACACTACAAAGTTCTTGGAATGCTGTAATTTATAAGTAGAAAACCTTGCAACCCTAGTTGAGCTGTCAGAGAATAATTGGTTTCTTTACGGAAGAACTAGACCCGCTGAATGAATTTTTATTATTATATCACTACACAGTTCCAATATTAAAAAGAAAAAAACAACAACAACAAAATCCTCTACCAAACCCCTCACTTACTAATAATGTTGTTTTCAATACAAATAGCTAATATTTAGACCTGCAGGAGAACACATTAACATCAGGCCCTATATTGAAACAGTTTGTCCATTTATCAACAAACTCTAAAAATCTTGAACCTCCAGGTAAGTTAGCATCCACAAACAGAACTTCCCACAGTAAAATTTATTACTACGACACAGCTTTAGCATTCTGGAGCACCCAAACCTGGAACACAGCAGAAGACTGCTACTGTCTCACAGTTAAGCAGTTTCTCATCACATTTATTCATGTATCTCATTTTCTAAAGAGACATCTGTTAACTTGAAACCTCCTGTAAATTAATTGAATACTGAACAAAAAAAAAAGGAAAATAAATAATAAGTGACTAAAAGGATCAGTGGAACTGTGGGGTTACAAGCTGTATTTCAAGATTATACTGGAGAACAGCAGACACAGGGATGACACTCAAGCTTTCCAGGAAGGCTCTTTCAGCATTATATTGGTCCTTTCTTTCAGACAGCTCAACGTCTTTCTAAAGCCTCAATCTTCTGCTGCTCTCTTTCTGAGCAGCCCACTTCCACTCTACTCACCCACATATATAGAAGTAACCTCTGTCTTTCAGCAGGACTCTGGCAACTTCCTTAGCACAAAGCCTAAGGACATCTTGCACATATTTAGGTGGGGCTACTTCCGCAGTTGAAGAGTCTCTCGAGAAACAAACCTTAAGATGTGTTAATGTTCCATTTTCAAGAAAACATCTGAGCTCATCTCTGAAAGGTAATAAAAACCTGTTAGCAATGGCTCAGAGATGAGCATTCCCTCATGAATAATAATTGAATGTTAAATAGTGAACTTGCTTGAACAAATAGTCTCGATCTTGATGCCGACAACCGAAAAACAGCCACGTCTCTCCAAATTCCCAGTCTGGATGTTGTTCTCTGAGCTTTTGCCTAAAGAAACAAAAAAATTCCAATCCCGTTTTATCAAGTGCAGAATCTAAAACACCTATAACCTAATTTTCATTTAAAATAGTATTTAAAAATAACCACTGGATTGGCAGAAATGTGAAACAACTTAAGCTAAATCAAAGCCAAACTTTCCTTATTTGATTTTCTTTACTATTTACTTTTGGACCAGCTCAAAATCAATTAACTTGATTTTTTTCTTTTTTTTGGCCACAGTTTCATATTGGAATAGTCAAGACTGACATCTCCAAAATACAAAATAGTCCTGGCTGCTGAATAAGGAGATCACTACTTTTTATCCTTCATTGTAAGCCCTGTAAAACCACGTGGGAAAACTCAGCAGTTTTGGAAGACTTTCCATTTAGCTGTAGATATACCTGCTAGATTCTATGAATAACAATTTATTAACTATGACATCATCAGAAAAATTATTTCATTTTCTTGAAATAATGCTGAAAGTATTATTTAAAGGAGTTTTAGTTGCCATTTTTTAGATACATTTTGAAAGAGAGATTTCATTTACACTTTAAAATAAAATGCAAAATACTTCTGAGAGATAAAGTTATATTTGGGAATCAAAATTAAGGAGAAAGGATGGTACATAATGATTTGATTAAACCAAAGCATGAAGTTAGAAACATCACGTCAAAACTTCACTTTTCTCTCAAATAAAATGTTTTAAAAATAATTATTATAGGACCAAATAAACTCCATTATCTTGCTGGAACTAACGAGTCACATTGGTTACCTTTAAAGCTTAAAACCATTCCAACCCAAATACTTCACTCCTCCTTCATTTCCTCAGAATGATCAAATTTTTACATATTATTGGTAATGTGCTGTCACTTTTTGAACATCTCTTTGCCTTGCAAAATTACGCTGCTGGAGTTGGAGAGGGAAAATAAAAGATCCACCTTCCCTCACACACAAGCTCCCAAAGACCAAAACTACTGCTGAGTTAAAGATTCTGGCGCCAATGTCCTCATCTTAAAACATCAAAATGCAAACCACACAGAAATAGGAGAATATGGGAGAAAACTTGACATCCATCATGCCTTTTAATATAGATGCCACTTCTCAAGGAAGTGGATTTTGGATAACAAACTTAAGTCAGTCAACACTTCATAAAAACTACCATCCTCTTACACAACTTCCGCAAGCAACACAAACAGATAAAGGATTTAAATTCTTATTACTATTTCTGCAATTCACCCAGTTTCTCATGTATCTACTATGAATAGTAAATACAGTCAGATGAAAATATAAGTTTTACTCCTTTGAAAAACAAATACACAAGCAATGCTTGTTTAAAATTATTAAGACTGCTTATAATCAGCATACCACCATTACAAAAAGGAAAAAAAAAATTAACTGCATTTATACTCAAACCCTCAGGCTGTTTCTTTCCTCAACATAAAAAAGCTGCTCTCCGGGTAACAACTTGGTACATACCTATGTTGTAGGAAACCAATAAATGGTGAAATTCCTGTTCCTGGACCAACCATAATGAACGGGACAGATGGGTCTGCAGGTAAGTGGAAAGCATTGTTTGGACGAGGAAAAATAGATATCTGAAATTAAATTAGATAAAATATAATTGAAGGGTATTCTTAAGCAGTGAAAACAGCATGACATTTTTAGAACCTTCGGGATATTTACACAGCATACGTACCCACACACCCTTCCAAATCCGGAGCCTCAGAGTTCATCTTTAATGCCACACAGACATTTACAATAGAATCTCACAGACTTTTTTAGGGAAAAAAAACCAAAACAACCAAACAAAACCAAACCTATTTTACAAACCTATTAATCCATCTGGAGGAAAACTGGGATAAACCACACAGATGTGAGTTTCTGAATATGAAAACTGTGGTGCAAATATGATTGCACCACAAATTTGGGGAATATTGTTACAGAATGCATGGAAAGTTTGGTGTTGGCATTCAAAGAGAAGTAGAGCTTGTTTATTGCTATTAAAGGCAACTCAACCTTTTTTTACATTGTGGGCATCTAAAAATAATCCAGTGGAGGTCAGGATTTGTTTATAGTGAATTGGAGCCTACTGGTACAGAGGTTACTTTCCTAATTTTCATAAAAGTTTGACGTGATTTCCAAAACTGCATATGAGTGAGGGGAGGCACATAACAGTTCAAAGATCTTGGAAAATGTTTTATATAATCCCACTGATAAACAGTAATTCTCATTTTCCTATCTGTGTCATATTTTCATTGGAGCTCCATACCTATCCCCTGAGACATGGCCAACGTAATCTATGGAAAACAAGAGATGACTATTTTCAGTTCTAAAAGATTATTCGAGACCCAACAGTAGCCACAGCAGAGTTTCATCCATTAAAGTCATAAGCAAACATCCAATTTATTTTGTACATTAATTATGAAAGGATTTGAATTTACTTTCAAATTAAGGAAGGAGTAAGGCACTAGACCAAGTTATTTAAACTTTGCTGTGTAAATCTGAATGGTTTAGCACTACTCATTTTTTTATACTCTAATTCACTATAGATACAACAATGTTAAAGAGCATTATTTTCCTGATGATAAAAAATCATCATTTTCATGATGATAAAAAAATAGAATAATTCTTGCTTGTGGGGAACAATACTTATATGTATACTTCAAAGCACACTTGAGTTAGGAGGCTATTTACCCTATTAATGATTCCAAACTGGTCATTCTTTCAAAACAGACTGCAAATTGTAAACACATTTATATTGTAAAGTATATTCAATTAATCTAAAGTATTTTTGCCTAAGATCACACTCATCTATTTTGTATTGTTATTCCATGTATTTCTGCAATCTATGTGCATTGCTGCACATTTATCTACGCTGAATTCTAGCTTGTGCAGCAGATGGAAATAGTTCTAAACTTTATCCAGACTCATTTTGTAATAATCTTTTCTCTTTCTAGCCACCTCTTTTTCTTGTTTGATCTTAATTAACTTCAAATCATTTATATTTTAAATAAAGAGCAGATGTGAACACTGGAATAAGATACATTACGCACATATTAATCTTTGCATTAGTTTTAAAAAATGAAGGTAACTTGTATGGTGTTTTCTTCCATTTTGTCTGACTGACATCTTGAATTATTGGCACAGCTTTCTTTCAACCAAATTCTATGCTTGTTCCATTTTTCATAATCAAATATAGATTAGGCTGCCAGTAGTTCTTTCTGAGAAAAGATATATGTATCACATATATCAATTATATGGTAGAATTCCAATTTGCTAATAATTAGCTTAGACCTAGGAACTTTGAGATCAATTAATGACACACAACCTCTGGCACAAAAGGAAAAGAGGGGAAAAAAAAAGGAAAAAGTACCATCTCCCAGTAATACCCGCTGTGCCAAACAATGATACACATCATAAAAAAACACAGATGACTGTCACCCATATCATATTCAATAGCTTGGCCTTTGCAAACTCTGGAAGACCAGACAAGAAGTGTGAGTTTTACAGTTTCTCCTCTATTATATGCCACCCTCTCCTGGAAATGACCAAGTGCTTCTCTCTTCTGATGCAAACAGTCATAACTATTTAATTGTACAGCGATACTTTAGCCCAGGAAAACATCCTCCAAGATATAATTATGACTGCAGAGGAGTGGAAAACAACTCTGGCCTTTAAGCAATGGGAAATTCAAGCACACAAAGATAAATAAAATTTAGGTTTAGTCCTTAGCAATGAAGTTCTGGACATGTTATATAGAAGTAGGGTAGAATTGCAAAATTAAGGTGTATACTGCCAAAACACCTGCACTACATCACAACAAAGAAAAAAAAAACCTTGCAGTTGTTTCAAACATACATAAATATAGTAGTTAATGGCTTTAGATCTAATATTCATACCTTTTCAGTTGGAGAGCTTTCTCCTTTTGTATCCAGAGTGTTTTTACTGGGGTGCAGTAGAGGTGCAATTAACTCAGCAAGCCACCCTGTACATACTCCTTCCCGTGAGAATGGTCTAGAGGGACCGGCAGGGAACTCCACGACATTAAATACAAAGGACAGCCTTCCTGGCTGATACAAGTTTGAACTACAAAGACAAAAATATTAAAAAAACAACCCAAAACCCGAAAGTGAGCTGTAGAATCTTGTAGCATTTGCAAGATCTGCAAAGCATTTGCAAGATTTGCAAGCATCTGCAACCATTTGCAGCCCAAACCATTTCAGTTGAATCAAGATTCTCAGTATTCAGCTAACTGCATAATATTTATATTTAGTTAGAAACTGTCTTAAGGCTGGACTCAGAGGCCAGTGTCTACAGAAGGGAATCCGAATTCCTATCAGATCCAGGTGTGTGGGAGCTTGTTCTTAAGAGCTTCATCAAAGCCTTGCCACACACAGTCAAAACAATGTTCTTTGAAACAGCCAAACAATGTTTTTTTGCAACAGGGTCACAATTAACGTTTTATCCTTCACTTCTCTCTCTCTTCTTTAGATTATAATGTAGATATGAGAAAAACCCCATACCTAAATAACTAAGAAGACAGAATTTGAATATTTCATTACCTTGACACTGAATAGGATCTGGCTTGTAATTTAGGAAGATGTTCTGAAGAACAGAAAAAAAAAAAAAATCACTTATTTGTTTTGCCCCAATGAAAGTATCACCTAATGAGTGTTTGCACTACAACAGATTACAAGGTATTTTAATTTTACTTTAATTTTATTCTAGTAACAGTGAATGTTTGTGGTTGAAAAACAAGCAATTAAGACTTGAACTCTATTTTGAATGGGATTTAGACTTTGTGAAACATCAATTAGAGATCTTATACAATGAGACCGTAACAGTTAATTTATGCAGTTCTTGGTCAAATAAAAATGACTGTAAGGTGCACAGAAGAGATGCCAGTAGCTAGCAGATGAGGTGAAGCTTGAAATTTAATTTTCCCCACCTTTCCTCCATGAGCTCAAAAGCTCTCACAATAGAGATTGCTTGATTGAAAATTTTCTATATATAATGTCCTAGAAGCAGATGTGCCAGCTCAGTTTCAAGCCGCTGACTATCTATGAGAAGTTTTGAAATCTCAGCTAAATGAACAAGACACTGGAGTTTACCAGGCGTTTTTTCAACAAGACACCCATTTTATATATAAATATATATATCTCACATACACACACATTTGTATATACATAAACAAATACATATACATAAACAGAACTACCCTTTTTGCTAGTACATGCACACCCTGACATATTTTAAAAGTGCTCTGCTGCAGAAGACAGTTGCTGGGCAGAGTTAAGAAAAGCTAGTGCAGTGAAATCAGTTGAACAAGACACTAAACCCATTCAGCAATTTTGGGTAAGTGTGGACAAGATGACTGCAAAAACATGGCAAGCAATTTCTTTGACTCATATTATGAAACATATTAAGAAACTCTGGATTTTAATTTGAAAAATAACTGCCAGTAATTTCAGAGGTATTTGACATGGTTAGAGTTATAGTCTCATTCTTTCAGTATTTTATATCAGGAACCCAGTGAGTGTGTTAGACATTACCTAAACACAAACATACTGGGAAAACCATGCTGCTTTAACAGGTAAAAGTGCAAGAAAAGACCATGTAGGCAGAGAAATTAAGAGCTATAAAAATTTGTCATTTTAAATTGTAATTAATTGATGAACTGATTCATAAAGACCCTACTCCTGCAAGCACCTTATGCTTCCTTTTTACGTACAGGACTAATCCAGAGTCAATTAAAGCATTGGTGTGAACCTAAGTGTTTGCAGAAAGGAGGTCAAAGACTACAAACTGCAGGAGAGAGCTTTGTTCCCCATCAACAGTTTCAGCTTGATCACTATAGAAACTATAATATTCCTAAAGCAGTTAACTGAACAGTTATTCCCCTTTCTTGGGAAATTGAACATTTAGACTAACACATTCTCAGAAACCAAATCTAATTAAATCTAAATCAGTCTTTTACCAATTAACAGGCTAAGTGAAGGCTTGCAGCTCGGAAAAGCATGAAGTAAATCCAGGAGGCAAACATTAGAATCTCTAATAAAGCGAGTGTAATCAGAGGCTCCTTGTCTGCTGCAAAGCTCTTGAAGCCTCCGTTTTTCTCCCGCATCACTGGTACATTCTACAAGAGCTCGCAAAAATGCCTATAGAGAAAAAAGAAGAGAGTGAAGGGCAAAAAAACTTGTCCATTTGGGAAAACGGTCACAAAACTGGGAAAAACTTGAGTTGCCTGTGGACACAAATTGGGTTAATGGCTAATACACTTTATTTCTCTTAGCCTGACTAAGGAGAGACAAAAAAACAGGCACAAGCCATTCCCCCCAAAATTCCAGATTTTTGAAAGGTGTTCTTATTGCTCCTATTTACACTTTAGTTAGGCAGCTCCATAAGACAACTTAATTCAAGACAAAACACCATTTACTAAGTTACAGAAGCCAGGAAATGAGTAAAAAAAATCTTAGAAGAGGTATGACTATAAAAAAAGTATGGTATTTAATCAGTCATGTAATCTTGTTGTGGTGTTTTATTCTATACTTTATGCCTACTACATAATGGTACTGTAAACTTTTCTTAAAGGAAAATTAAATTGAGCATTGTAAAATAAGGTGAAAAACAGATGCAAATAGTTACAAGTGGGTTTTTTTAAAAAAAAAGAGTGGAAATAGACACAGTGCATAAAAGAAAAGTGACAGAAGACACCAAGTCTAATCACATGACACATTCTACACAAAGGAATAAATAATATTGGAAAATAATGTGAGTGTACTCAACCATAGAGATTCCAGACAATAGTTTGGAGTATGGAGTTACATAAAGCACATTTTAGGCTGAACAGTTAATACAGCACACAGGTTATAAAAACTGGCTTCAGTGATATTCCCCAACCTGTACTCTCTGCCTACTCTTATTGCTGAGACAAATTTTCAAAACCATTAAATGCGGTTTTGAAAAGGTTGATTCTCTTCAGGAAGATTCTCTTCTGCTGCAAAATCCACTAAATTGAGTAAAAAGGTCCTCCCAAAAACTGATTTCTCTCAGAGACTCAACCACAGAATCGTTTCACTTCATCCTTCATACAAAGATATCTTTATGTTTTGACAATACCAGAAATACAGATGCATTTTCAGTTACAAGCTTTGAATTTCTTACATGCGCAAAATGAAAGGAAAATAATATATACATGTTGTGACATCAAATACCATACAAGCAAAAATCTTCCTTTGAATTCTGCTAGGTTACTGAAATACTAAAGAAAAGCTTTAAAATTTCAGAGATTTCACAGACTATTCTGAGTTGGAAGGAGCCCACAAGGATTATCGACTCCAGCTCTTAAGTGAATGGCCCACACAGGGTTAGTAGCACCTTGCACTGACCAACTGAGCTAATGTAAAGGACACTTTGGTATATCTGCATACAGCAACATGTGTCTTTCTAGTGACAGAACTTCACAGATGTGGCTCTCTCTGATTAGAAAAATTGTTTTCTTTAAAATGACTATGAGGCCGGGTTCAGTCAGCCTCCCCAGTTATCTGGGACTGAGTTATCTAATACTTTTCTAATTATTTCCAGACTAGTCATGAATCAAGATACTGCAGAACATGAATGTCTGCCAGATAAACTATCAAAAGTGACATTTCTCAGAGCAAAGTACAAACAGTAGCATACAAATTTGACAATCCTTATTCACCAAGAGATACCATAACTACACATAAAACAAGGAAAGATCTGTAAGAGCCCATATAGCATAGAATTACTAATTTCTCTTTAGAAGAAAAAACACATAAACACCTTTTTGGGAATTGCTCTTATTTCCAGACACCAGATTAGAATGAATTTGAGAGTGCTTCTTTCAGGGATGTGTTGTGGACGAGATGCTCCTAGTTCAATGGGAGAAAAAAACAAAAACAAAGTAAAATGTGCATCTATTAATACATAAAAGTGGCATCACACATCTCACACTTAATAGACAACTTGTGCAGCCCTCAAAGATGCATGGAATCTCACAGTGAAAACTGATTTAACTACGAACCAGAACAACAAAGAGCCCTACACCATCTTGTAGAAATAAAGGCACAGCTCAGCAGCACCACTAAGACACCAAATGCAGTCCAAGAATGGAGTAATTCACACAGGTCCACTGGCAGTACACAGGCACACTCTGAACCTGCAGCTACTCTTTCTGAAGCATGGCACCTTAAGACTCAGCAGAACACATCCATAGACCTACAAGCCCATTACAAGGCACCTTGCAACAGCCCTAAGGCTTGTCCTTGAGGAGTGCAGCCCTTTTAGCACGTAAAACAGATTGACATGCAGTGTTGTGCAAGGAGATTTTACTTTCAAGTTGGGGATTGTAAGGTTATGTGATTAAAGCCTTATCTCCATAAACATGAAGGAGCACAGAGTAAGAATGAGATGGATGAACGCCAACGCCAGGGTGCAGCTCCCAGTCAAGAGCTCATCTTCTCAGCTATAGTAAAACCAGCAACATTCCTGTGCATCCTCTTTTTTAACTCATTGCTGTGACTTCCAACACGCCTCCACAAAAAGACAGCTGTGTTCCCATATGAAAGATAAAAATGTTCAAAACTATGCACACCAACTCCTACCAACACAGTGATCAGCAACAGTGACCTACCAACACACTGCCATGACCACTGCATCATGCCATACCTTTCTTTTTAGTGCCCTGCTTAACCTTTACACAAACAAAGTCATCTCCTTTTTCAGAAAGTCCCAAAATGTGAAGAAGCTCTTCCACTTCACTGATATTGTTGGGGCATATTACACAGAAGGCATCTCCAGGTTGGTACTCGAAGGCTGTATCCTGTTTAAAACATGAAACATTTCTATTAAATTTAATCACAAACCAAGGCATTCCCTTTCCTGACCTCCTACTTACTTTATCTTCCTACTACTGTGCTCACATTAAGTCAAATTCTCTTTTACTCTGAACTAACACTTTGCTGTTTTGAGCACATCAGAAACGAAACAGTCATGTTTTCTTTAACCTTACTAATTAGAAAAAGTCTTTCCTTATCTGGTTTAAGTATTTGGACACTCCTTAATGAGAACTGCTGAGCAGCCCAAACAGAAGGAAAATAAATACGTATTAAGAGGTTGTGTTATATAATCAGCCCAAATCATTAATTACTGATGTACTACATTTTCTAGTTTGAGAAGAGCAAAGAAATGAAGTCCTCATAATTAAAGTAACTTTTTACAGAGACACATCATCACTAAAAGAAAATTTGCTGGTTAAACTATCTGATGAATTGTGACAGAAATTACCATTATTGCTTTTATTTTCTGGAGGAAAAAAGAAAAATAGCCAGACATGAGCACAGCAAAATTCGTATGTTAAGACCTAAATTCTACTTAGCTGCCTGAGATTCTTGTGTTTCAGCAACTGCTGAAACTCTTGCATGCAACTGAAGCTTCTCCCTGTTAAAGGAACATGCAGAAATAGACTTGCATCATTGTTTCCCTTATGCTTTAGGCAAGTGACCTGCATACACAGGCTGACAAGACCGTTAGGTGACAAAGGCAGGAAAATGCTTACATTTTCAGTGGGTGCTGATGACAGAATGCATTTATACATACAAATACATGCAAAAAAACCACATCGCTCAGAGAATCTGTTGCTCAAAACTTAACAGAATCTATTTATAAATGAGATTTAAAGATGTCAAATTAGGCTAAGAGAGTCCAATAGAAGGTACTGCCAAAAATCACAATATCCCAAAAGTACTATCTTATAAATCTGGGAAATCACTCAAAAGCAACATACTTTCCTTTTAAAGATTTCTCATAAAGTAATATCAAGCACTCTCTGCCTGCCTTTTATCTTCAAACCAGTATACAAAATATGATCTTCACTGAATAAACTAAACCAGTTTTTTCACTGAGGGTAACTGAGGTTGACAGTTTGAGTAGCATGTTAACAAGTCAGAGTAAATTAATGACAGAGGCAGAAACAGTGCTCAAGAGCTAACAATTCCTATCACTTGATACTATCACTCAAATTACTACTTGAGTAGATTACTCACCATTATGAACAGTCACAATTTACTATACAGTTTCTGAATATTCTTCAAGTTGTATACTTAGAAACTGAAAGATTATTCATTCTCAATACTCCCTGACTGCCTTTCTCCACTGCAAATTCCCTTTATAAAGGTATTTCACTCAACATGATATCCATGGAACAACAAAGAAATTAACTAAACACTTTGTTCCTGTTTTGACTTCTAGAGAGTCCTATATTTCAGTGAATAAATCAAACTTTACATTTACAAATGGATCGGCATAAGCTGACATCCTATTGTATAGAGATTTATTTCTTCTTTTTAAACAGTCAAATAAATAATTTTCCCCCTCAGTTATAACACACAACACACATGCTTTTCACCCTTTATTTTAACCCACTAAAGAAAAAGCCATCACCAACTTACTGAAATATCAAGCTCTAAGAGCAATGAAGTTTTTATCGCATCTTCTCTAGTGAGCTGAACTGCTTTTGTAACTGGCACTTCAAAGGTTGATGCCTCTGAGATAAGTGAAGACAGATGTGGATTCTGAAAAAGATGACACAAAAATTTACACTAAAAATGCAAATCAGCTTTATGATATCTTATTATGACACAGAAGAATTGGTGTTGGTGTATATATATATATATTTCCAGTATGTATATATTTGGAAACAATCTTGGAAAACAACTCAATACAATAAGGAAAAATATGAATCTTCTACATACATAGAGGGTTTTGCTGTTCTTTTTACGTAATCACATCTAAACAATAACTGGCATATATTCAATTATAAAAAGTCAGTAGGTTTGAACAGTCTAATGGGCCTACATTATTATCAAATGCAGTGAACTGTTTCATTTTTCAAGACCTGCCTTGAAAATAGTCAATTAGAGAATAGCATTTATGTTAAATCCCAGAAAACTTCTGCCTAATTAAAGGATTTACTAGGTGTATAGAACAGACATAAGAAGTAAGAACAGAAGTTACATCATTGCAGGTTTACAGCTTAAGGCTTTGGGGTCAATATAAAGCTACTATTACAGACAACTTATAAGAGGAGTTTTAAATTACACCTAATGAGCAAACCCCACTCTGCAAGACAGCATCATGTTATAACACATTTGCACAGAGGTAAAAATGTGCCCCAAGTATGACAAATGGGCACAAAGAATAATTCCAAGTCACATATGTCAAAGGCTGTCACTTGAAGATCAGACTACAGCTCTCATTTCCATACCACTATAGTCAGTAAGTTTCATTTGAGTTTAATGCAAGCAAAAATAAAAAGGGGCAGGAGGGATACCAAATGCCTATAACAATACTCTGTTAAATGTACAGGAATCATCCCGCCAATAAGAGAATATTCGTTAATTTGAAGATTTCCTCTTTAAAAAAGGAGACAAGAGAATCACTTGAGAACAACAGCTGGAAGTTTCTTTCTTAAGATTTTGATGTGGTGATTAATGGCTTGGGCCATATCAAGTCATTGTGCATCAGCTGGACTATGGTAATTGTCTACATTTGTATTCCCTCCAAGTCAAATTCAAGGCATAATGAAATCAAGATTTAAGCTAAATTGTATTATCTTACACTTCCCACAAATGTTTAAGACCATTGCTGCTCTGCTTTCAGTATGCAGCAGCTTGTTGATTCAAATCTGAGACTCAAAAGCCCAAGATCATTTAAGTAACTGGAGAGATCATGTACCAGGCCTTCTTTAAAGGGCAGGGAGTTTCTGTTTGGAAATATCCAAACCTCAACTTGATGCATTTCAAAACAAACTTCAGCTGTGCTTGGCAAAACATACCTATAGCTGTTGTTGTGAGATACTGAAAAAGGACATGAATTGCGTGATACCTGCAAAACCAAACATGATCCTACAAAGAACCTACTTGTTGACAAGGTCTAGCCAACTATGTCAAAAATAGCTCCAAAGGAAAAAAACACAAACATGCATTTGATTCTTTCCAGGGCTCAAGACAACCACCTGTTTTATACCTGAAATCTGAACTATAATCTTCAGTCTGTCACGGAGTTCCAGATTAGCAGATTCAGCTTTTTCCATTTGCTGTTCAAAAGCAAAATTAACTTTTTTTTTTATATATATAGAAAAGTTAAGGCATCAGTATTAGAACCTGATGAACTATTTCAGAGATCAGTCCGAATATTTGCTGGCTTTAGGAAAATAGGCTCTTTTAAAGACTGTAGCAGCACATTCAACCCAACTGCTAGTCTTTAATAGAAGAGTACCTTTATATCATAAACCTCCAAGGATTTAATCTGGATTATTAAATTCAACAACCCAAGCAAAACCAACAATACAAGGTTTAAAAGAAATGCAAAATTATCCAGTATTTAAATCCATACACTCTTACATAACTATATTAGCCAGACTAAGGGATTCTCTCAGCATTTCCATTAACAGTCTCAAAAGGGAGTGTCAGAGTCCAGAGGATATTAAAGGGCTTTAATGACCATGAGCAGCCACACCAGAAGACTGGGCTTAGAAACCCCATTTCAGCTCAGTACCAGTTCTGCAGTCCTTGCCTGAGCTATGTTACACCAGCACAGGTCAGCAGCTCAGCCTCAACCACACCCATAACTGGACACAGATCCTGATGATCCAAGCCTGGATCTTCAGACCAGTTTCTTGATTTGGGCCCAGAGCTGCCTGATTCCCACAAACTTGCCAGATGATCTGCACTCTTGGCTGATCCTGGCTGCCACCTCCTGGTTTGCATTGCTTGGGTAGTGGGGAACAATGCTGGCTGTGTTACCACACTCAGTTCCTGGTTCCCCATCATTTAAAGAGCAGCCAGAATTCACTGCTTCCTTCATGGATAACTGAAACATCTGCCCTTTGCAGGCAACCAGAAAAGTTTGAGTCACTCTTGACAACTGGAGATGATTCCCAGCTCATGCTGATTCTTCCCTTAGTACAGCAGGTCTTTGTTCAACGTGACTTCACGTGAAAAGTGTACCAGCTTTTGATCTACAGTTCATCTCCCATTTCCCATTGTAAAATAATGATCATCTTTTCACAATGACAAGTTTCTCTGTTACTAAGTATGCAGCAAGATTTTGAGCAATTTTACAGCCTCTTAGTGCATTCTGAAAGTACTAAAAATTTGAACAGAAATTGTACTGTACTCCTCACTACACCAAGACGTTTTCAGCGTTATAACATAAGCCACAGAGGATTTGAGTTCTTGCCTTCCTGACAGTGTAATATCAAATTACTATTATCTGAATTGTATCTTGACGCAAGTGTCCATAACCCAAATGGCAGCAGCTACAGTCAATATAAATGGACTTTTTACTTAAAATTCAAAACCCTCTTGCACTTGGGGGCATATCTCCTTTATGTAAAGGAGCTCTTTTGAGTCATAGGTAGGCGTATACACTCAGAACCCCTACAACAACTAGAAGCTTCCATCACTCTAAGGGAAGTCCTTACCTTTCCCTCGGATTCCTGAAACTGCACCTCTATGTATTCTGGTGGCAGGGCAGGAATATTAAGAGCAGACTGAGAGAGAGGAAGGACAGAATGAACAAGTGAAGGTTCAGTGTCTCTAGCTGGAGCCACAAGATTGATGTCATCCAGTTTCTGTGACAGAAGATCAGAACCCCTTGCTCCCTCATCTTCTAGCTTCAAGTTCTGTACTTCAGAGCTTAGGTTTAGTTCATGCACAGCATGCAGAGCTGTAGAGAGAGAGCTGGAAACAGCATCCACACTATTGTTCATGCCTTCTTTCTCTTTCTGCAATTGCAGTGCTTTCTTGAGGGCAAGCCAAAGTCCATCAATCCAAGGATCAACCACTAATTCCAAACTGGGAATGAATGGGAAAAAAGAGAATAAATTAATGGATGAATTACTGTGACTTCCTGGACTATTAATTTACAAATAATGAAAGATCACAAAAGCAAAAAAACACTATTCACTTTTCATTTTTAATATAAATCTGCAGCTGTTACAAAGATTACTTTTTTATGAAAAAAATATTTAGTTGTTAACACTATGTAAATTTACAGAGTCTAAAATGTATAACAGTCTTGCTCTTCTTCCAGTTTCTCATTTTTATTTTCATATGCTGAACTTTCTGTCATAAAGTTGAAGGAATGGCAGCAGAATATGCAACTTTTCACTGTGCAACAGCAACATCAATAGCTTACACTAATGGCTCATTTTTATTATTTCAGAACACAAGAGATAAGTTTTATGGTTATGGCAATGTTTGTGTTCAATTGCTTTGCCTCATCATGCACAGAACTAATACAAGCAGCAGTTCAAAATAGCTAAGCCAAGACTGCAGCCTACCGGCCAAAAAGAGCAGTAGAACAGGGAGTTGTTTTCTTATATAATTCCTCTACAGCAAACAGAAAAATCTTCTTACATAATTCCTCTAAAGTGATTCTCTGTCCACCCCCAAAAGAAGAAAAAAGAATAAAAAATAAAAACCAGACTACATTTTCAAACCCCTCCACTTACTTCGACTTATTTAATTTCTGCAACAGCTAAATACTATTTTTCTAGGCATTACAGATGTTTCTTCACACTTTAAAAATGGAGTTTTATTTATTGGCAATTGAGATTGAATAGGCATTCTGTGCTCAGGCAGAACTCACTTCTGTGAGGTGCTGAGCATCCACGTTCAATGGACTTCAAATGGTTCAGAACATTTAGCCAAACACCTATGCAAATATTGCATCATGAAGAAATAAAATTCAAATAAAAAATAAAATTCAGCTCTTACCCTACGGAGTCATCTGCTAATCCCGTGTCATAGAAGTGCTGGGCACCAAGTTCTTGAAGTCTTCGGTCTACTGTCCTTCCACCATTACAAAAGAACATGTATTCTGAATCTCCCAGACCTAGAAAATTCAAGGAAAGAGAAATCATGTCAATCAGAAAGCCACCCAGGCTACACAGACAAAGACAGGACAGACTTTTCTTGCAGACAAACAGAAGAATCTGATTTGTTGGGGCAAGTTCACAGGAGGGCACCAAAATGATCAGAGGGATGGAGTACCTCCCCTAGGGGGAAAGGCTGAGAGACTTGGGACTGTTCAGGCTAGGAAAGAGAAGGCTTTGGAGGGACCTAATTGTGGCCTTCCAGCACCTGAAGGGGGGCTACAAGAAAGGCACTGGGGATTTTTACAGGGACGTGTGGTGACAGGACAAGGAGGAATGGCTTCAAACTGAGAGTATGTCTAGATTAGATTAGCAGGAAATTCTTTACTGTGAAGGTGGTGAGGGTCTGGAAGAGGCTGCCCAAAGATGTTGTGGATGTCTCATCCCTGGAAGTGTTCAAGGCCAGGCTGGATGGGGCTTTGAGCAACCTGATCTAGTGAAAGTTGTCCCTGCCCACGGCAGGGGGATTGAAACTAGATGATCTTAAAGGCCCCTTCCAACAAAGGCCTTCTATGATTCTATAAGAAATATAATTATACATCTATATATACATACACACTTGCATATGTAAGTGTATTATTCAGAATCTACATTGAAATATACATATGTGTATATGAATTTCAAACAAAATTGTGTTCATCCCAAAATAGGGCTGAAAAAGTGGCTCCTCCTTCCCAAACGTAAGACACAGGAATACTCTGAAAACACTTTGCTTTCAATATTTCACATTTAAAAAGAATATTGCTTTAGTCTGAGCAATACAAAAAAAAATACAAAATTCCTCTAACAGGAGAAAGGTAAGGAACTGAAATAATTAAAAAGAGTAAAACTGATTACCTGAGTGAATTACCAAAATACATTATCTCACTTTCAGGATTAAGTTGTTAATAATGTCAGCCACATAAGAGAGGGAGTATTAAAATAAATTTTAAAATACTGGAAACTTGGGGAAAAAAACCCATCTAACATAGCAGTGATTTTAAACAAGAAGATAGCTGAAAAATCTGCGTGAAGGAATCTGGTCCAGCAACTTCCTCCTCAGGAATGAAAGATTTCTTTGTAGATCTTGTTTCACGTGCACTAGCTTTTCTGCCACTTGACTGTTGTGAAGATGTCTAAGATGAAGATGCTCTTTGTTACCAGTTGAACAGTCAGTGCATTCAGGAGGTATGTTCATGGAAGATCTGAGATTTTAAGAGGCCAGCTAAATCCCTGACCCACCCTAAAAGCGATCAATAATACTTTAGAGATGCTTGTCTAACAATCCTAAAGACCACTGGTTTTAGGTCATCTTCACAAATTCTCTAAGTAATCCACACCACTGGTTCACTATTGCTATCAAAATTTTTCACAGCCTGACCTTTTCTTGTGTGCAATTTCAAACCACTAGACCCTTATTATTTCCACTTGTGCTGGTTTTGGCTGGAAAACAGTTAGTTTTCCCCATCATAGCTAGTATGGGCTGTGTTTTGGCTTTGTGCTGGAAACAATGTTGATAACTTCAGGGATGTTTAAGTTATTGCTGAGCAGCACTCACACAGAGCCAAAGCCTTTTCTGCTCCCCTCCTCACCTCATCAGTGAGGAGAGTGGGGTGGCTGGGACAGATGACCCCAAGAGAATGACCAAAGGGATATCCATGCCATGTGGCATGATGCTCAGTACATAAAGCTGGGGAAAGAAGAGGGAAGGGGAGGACATATGGAGTATGGCATTTATTTTCTCAAATCTCTGCTACGTGTGATGGAGCTCTGATTTGCTGTAGATGGCTGAAACACCTGCCTGCCCATGGGGAAGGGTGAATGAATTCCTTGTTTTGCTTTACTAGTGTTCATGGCTTTTGCCTTCCCTGTTAAACTGTCATTATCGCAACCCATGAGTTTTATCACTTTTCCCTTCCTATTCTCTTCTCCATCCCACCAGGGAGGGGTTGGGGGAGTGAGAGAGCAGCTGGGTGGAGTTTGGTTGCCGGCTGGGGTTAAACCATAATACCACCAAATAATGGACCATTCCTCTCTCCTTATAACAGCCTTTTTTTTTGTCCTTTTAAGAAGACTTCTGCTTTCTCTCAAGGACAGTACTTGAAGCAAACATTTCATTGTACCAGTTGAGATGGATACCATCAATGTATTTTAAGACTGATAACTTGTTAAACTTGAATCACATTGTAATTTAGACACCACAATAATTTCTGCCACAATAAAATTCAGTGTTAATACAATACTTATCTTTATACATACACATATGCATGCAGTCAGCTATGAAAAACTTGACCATTTCACAAACTGTAACGTGTAACTAAGCAATAGGATAACAGCTTCTCAAAATGCTACATGATTAGGATGCATATATTCAGACTTCCACATTATATATTCAGCAGAAATTTCCTTCTAATGGGTCCCTTCCGTATTAGAAACTTAGAAGTTTCCTCACTCCCACCTATCAACTTAAACTTGTCAGGTAAAAATAACCTAGGTTTAAATACACATTTCTTGAGTTTGTTTATAAATGAAATTTGAAAACTCAGCAAACTAATCTTACCATCAGCTCAAGATATATCGTGCATTTTGCTAAATCTTTATTTTGTTTATCTGTCTTTAAGCGGAAGGTACATTCCTTCTGTTGATGAGTACAACACTCAAAACTAATATTTATTTAAGTTTAAAGGGATGGGAAGATCTAAGGCTTTTACTTTTAAGAACATTTTATACTGCCTTTCCCTCTGTAGAGAAAAATGCCCAATGACTCACACAGTCAAGTAAACTAATCTAGTTTACTAATCTCTATAGAGACTTGAAATTTAAACTTCAAACAGTTTTAGATAGCTTATATCATATGGCTTTTATGCAAAGAAGATTAAACTATAAAAAATTACACTGGTAGCTTACATTGAGATAATTTCTGTGATGTTTTTCCTTTATTGCTCATAGAGGACATTACACAAAACTGCTGTTTATAAAAAAAAATGTTTTATAAGCACTTAAAAAAGCCCAAACCACCTATTCAGAAGTAAAAAATACAAAAATTATTCACTTACAGACAAGTTCTGCAATAATATAGAAAATACCAAGTCACCTAGCAATCCATACTGGAGATGTGCAAAATGGTCAGGAGGCAAGGTCTTGTCTTGAATTTTCTTTACAAACTTGCGGGCAGTGTCTGGTGGGTCTCCCGTCCCAGTAGTGGAAATAACAATAACTACAGGATCCTCTTCTGTTTCCAGGTTATACTACAAGCAATAGAACAAGTTAAGTTAAAAGTGCCATTTGGTACCTATTTGTGGCCTCAGATCCTCTAGCTCCCACCTTTCCTCTTCCCAAGGGTACACAGAAGAACACTTGAACTTATCTTACCTATATTAAACTGTGGAAAGCCTTTCAAGTAATTACAAGTAATTTTGGGGATGCAACTTATGATCTTATTTGGAGGTTTCAAGACCAGATCAGATAAAGCCTGGAGTAACCTGCTCTGACCTCAGCTGCAAGACAACCACATGAAGCCCCTTCCAACCTGAAATATCCTATGATCCCATATACAAATGTCTAAGGGCAGCATTTTGAGCAGGCTAGTACACACATGAAGAATACTTCACAACTGCACTCAAGACAGTTTAAATATACAGTTCCTACAGTATTTTATTTTTCAAATGGAAAAGGTATTTTTGTATATACGATCACAATCACATATATAGCCATAATCCTCATGATTTCATACAGATAAGTGGTGTGTGGCCATAAAAACTGTAGGGATAATTTCTAAGTTCCATTAAGTATCATTTGGTCTTGTCCGATAACTTCCATGTTACAGAACCACAGTATCACATAATTAACTAGGTTGGAAAAGAGCTTTGAGATCATCATGTAAAAAAAAAAAACAACCCAGTACTCTTGGGGGAAATAAGGTAGCTCTGAAGAGTGATAATCTTGCACTGTGCTCTACAGTCTGATTGATTTTGGTCCATTTACCCTGCCCCAAATTCACTTCTCTCTCCTTTGCTAGTACTGGTCTCCCACATTTCTCAGTTTCACAGGGCCTTACTCCCATTATACCCAGTTGACAAGAACTGGCTGTAGTAGGGACTGCGTGTCAGTTCCATAAATTCAGATCTCATGCAACCACTTACTACTTCTGGAGTAAAAAGCGCTCAGAATCTGTGACTATCCCATCTTTAGCAGGCTGCAGCACTGTGCCAGCGGTCACCTGCACAAATGGCTCTCGTAGCACCCCTATGGCCTGTTGGAAGTGACCTCTGTGAAACGCAGCTCCACTCCCTTCTTTGGCCTCTGGAGGCCACCTGGTCTCACACCGTGCCCCAAGTGGGACTGTCAGTGCTGTGCTGTCAGCTATAACTGACTGAATTTTGAAACCTTCTAAGGGTGGAGAGTCCCCTTTTCTGGGCAGCTTCTTCCATGCAGAATTTCTCCGCTTGTGTCAAACTTGAGTTTATCAGGCAGCACCCAATGGCTTTGGCCTCCTGTCATCCAGTTCAGCTCACGTAGGCTGCTATCACATCACTCCTTAGCCTCCTTTTTGCCATAATAATCAACCTAAGCTCCTTCTACTGCTTCCTGTAGGTTGCAGTTTAAATCATCTCACAGCATTCCAAATTTAATAAAAATAACAGTTATGAGAAAATAGAGGTGCTGTGTTTCACTTAGAGAAGTTTCAAGACTGTAATTCAAAACTCCAGATTTTGAGGAGCTATGTCCTAAATATCTCCCTCAAGAAATCACTCAAACTTTATCCCCTTGTCAAGCCATGTAAAAAATTACCTGACACCTACAACCCAAAAAGGCTAGGAATACAAAGAAACAGACAACAAAGGAGTTTTGCCATTGGCATTGTTTCCAAATCTTTCCTGAAGAATCCAAAAGCAGTAACATGGTTAACTTAAATTACTACATATCTTGCCTCTGACAGTGGTCTACAGCAGAGGCCTAGAGAATCACAAGCCAACAGAGTAAGTAGGCAAGGATATTCCCTGGGTAGTTTGCCAGACTTCAATGAGTTGTGGTCCAGGAACGTTTTAAACAAAGCTTTTGTCTTTCATAAGCTCAGGCAAACTCCAAGTACTCACAAAGTCCTAAGACTATCAAAACTGAACTATCAGTTGTACAAAAAAACGCCTTAACAAAAAAACGCTGCAATGACTCAGATTTTCAAAACTTCCACAGCTGAATTGGTAAGTACAGACCCACAGATTCTGCAGTGCATTGCCACAGATGACTACTGCATTTAGAAACAAAAGCAAATTCTTGAAGTAAAGAAAGTAAGGGTCTACTGGTATCACATGAGAATATACAATAAAATGAGCTTCATTAAAAAAGGGAAAAAAAAAAGTTCAGAAAGTACAAAGTGCTGTATTAGAACAGAGGCATGATTGGCTCACTAAATTCTTGTTTACTCCACTGCAGATTCTCATATGCAAACTTAGACACCTTTTGGAAACCAAACATTTGGTGACAAAGGTTCTGCAGTTATTCATGTCAACTATTGTGAGGTCTGCTACATGACTAGACCAGCAAGAACCTAACACAACCACACAGTTTTTTACTCTACCTTCCACTTCTTCCTATATCCTTTGTGTTTCAGGTTTGTCTCATTCTTTCTCTTTCCTTCAAATAATCTCCTCAGCTGAGGACAGCAATGCCACACAAGAGCAGTGAGCAGCCTGCTCAAGCTATGCATGGTTGCTGAAAGAAGAGGATGGGATCAGACAGCCAGGTTTGTCTTATCAGGAATAATACATAACATGACAAATGTACTTACTCAGATAACTCACCCAAGGCTGACTACATGCACTGTGACCCAAGATGATCTCCACTTAGCCTCCCATTTTTTTCTGCTCCTACCTCATTTCCACTTCATTTTAGTCTTCATAAAATGTAATCACCGTAACCAACCAAGGATTTATGACCTTATCTCACCCCTGAGATTGTAGGTGAGAGGTACTACTTGGAAATGATCCTGAGACCGGAGCAGTATTTGACCATTCACTTTTGAATGGCAAGAGGATCACATTATTACTATTGACTCTGCAACCACCTATTCCATCCACAGACCTTCACAGCAATCCCTTTAAGTGATGACAAAGTCTGAAAATACTCAATAGCTATATAAAGACAGACTTTCTAACTGACAAGTAGGGAAAAAACTACCTTATGTGATAAAATTTACAAAGCTGCAGAAATTACTTTTTTCCTCAGTGCCCAATTCTCAGATTCTCAATTCATCTAATGTGCAGCTCTGAATTGTCTTGCCAAATTTGGCAAAATACATTCATTTAAGTGGCAGGCCAATAACAGGGCTAGAAATATTCTGACTACCACCTTCCTGAAACTAATCTCCAAACCTGTCAAATGTAGAAGAAATGAAATAGAAGAGTATTAGGAGAATCTTCACATTCCCTGCTGGTTGCATAAAAGTCTCTTTGTAACACTCAGCTACATACTCACTGCACATTCATTCAAAATATCTCACATTTTCAAGTGCATGAAAAAACTCTCTTAGATGTTATTTTCTCCTCATCTCATATGAAATACCAAGCTATCAAGTTTTGATTGGGTTTTTTTTAAATATGTTTTTGTTTGAGGACACACAGTTGAGAGTATTTCATGAAGGAAATTACAGTCCATAATGCTTTTAGTTACAAAAATAAATTTTCGTTCTTACTCTTGGGTAACAGCAAGTAATAAAAATCCACTTCCTTGTTCCAGTCAAGCTTTTTATTTTGTTCTAGAATGTAACTTGAGTGAATCCTGTGGGAATTGAAATGAGTGCATATGCCAAGCAACACAAGAAGATCCACAAAAGCTCTGTGCCATGCTGGAGCCCACAGTTAACAGAACACAGAATATCAATGCAACCATTGATCAATGCAAAGAAACAGAACAAAAAAAAAAAAACCAACCCAAACCAACCAAATAAACAAGAAAAAACAACATCACTTCTAGTAACAGCAGACTTGACCTGTAAATACAAAATTCCTTCACTACTGCATACATAAAACGTTTTGAAGAAGTCACTGAATCATTGTGAGAATAGAGATAAAAGATATATTAATTTACAGTTCTAATAAGAAAAATCACAAGAGGTATCTTTGGCAGAAGGCTATTAAGAGACTCTAAGTATTGGTTGAAATTACTGATTCACAAGGAATAAAAATTTGACACTGATGGTCTATCTTAGGTGGGCACACCTGCTAGCCTACATGATTATCAAGAGCTACCACTCAAGCATGTGAAGAAGAATGCAGTTCTTCAATACATATTTTTCAAAACAGTATGGAGTATCTCACCTTATCCATTTCACTTATACAGTGCATATCAGCTTCAAGTCCATGGGCACCTGCTTGCTGCCATATTTCCTCAGCTACGGCTTTTGCCTGCCCCTTTTGTGTTGCATAGAGGAGCAAAAACCTCCTTTTTGACTCACAGCACATTTTGGGTTTTGTTTTAGAGACACTGCAGGAAAAAAAGAATTTAAAAAGTGAATTTCTTGCAAGCAGAACAGCAAGATTTTACTTTGCTTTAAAGAGACAGTTAAAGACAGCAGCATTGATGTTTAACTTGCAAATGAGGCATCTACTCTGAAGCCATTTCTCACAACCAAGCATTGGTCCTATGTGCTGTATTGCCTTGATGCTGCAGTAATGTTGCAATATCTCTGATATCAAGAATCTAGTTTGTAAACAATACAATATGAAAACTCTTTTATGAACATTTTCATTTATGAAAATGTATGCTATTTGTTATTATATTATTAAATATTTTCCATTTCAATTTCAAGTTAGTGACTGCTTTGCTCACTTTCCTGACCTGTCTTTGAAAACAAAACAAAACATAGACCTGGTGCAGTCAAACTACAAAGCCTGAGGAAAAAAATTAAAATTCTTAGTTTCATCTATTTTGAAATCAGTATTTTTTGCTTGAATGACTTTACACTTTATTGTCCACTATTGTCAGCACAAATGCTGACTTTAATTTCATATTTCAAAAAGGAGCTTCTTACCCAAGTGCAACTTGACCCTGAGGTTAGCTCAGCTGGTCAGAACACGGTGCTAATAACACCAAGGTGTTGGTTTTGATCCCTGTATTGGCCATTCACTTTGGAGGAGCTGGACTCAATGATCCTTCTGGGTCCCTTCCAACTCACACTATTCTGTGATGCTGTGAACTATAGAATTGGCTCTCTGGAGTTTTTTTCTCCTAAAAGTAAGAAAAAATCTTAGAGAAATCTGCTGTGGTGTCACCAAGTCCCTCGCAAGCAGCAGGATGAATGAGATGCATATCCTTATCCATTCACCTGTCCCATGAAAATTTGAATGCGAGACATTTTCTTCCATTATTTTGACATGGAGAACAACAGATGTAATTTCAGGCAGCAGTAAATAAGCGAGAGAAGCAGAATGTCTTTAGCACAGATATTGTAAATTAATTTTCTGTCAATATTTTGTCATTGCTAAGGAGGTGCAGTAGAACTCAAATACCTAGAATTAGTACTGAGAAATTTTCAGTTCCCAGCTTGAGGTACCTCTCATGTGCTGGGGCCCAGTTTGCTGTACTTCACCTACTGCTTTCACATAGTTTCAACTATGGAAAGCATTCAGTGTCCTAACCAGACACACTGAGTTATTGAAATCTGTGACTACATAATTTGAGGTATGCCTTTTTTCTCTTTCTCTCAAGGGAAAACAAACATAGTTCAATTGTATAAGAATACTACATTGATATGCCAGGATACTTCTCCTCACAGTAGTGCAAAAGGTTTCTCCTACAGGACTTTTTTACAAAGCATAATTATACATCAAAATTAGCAACACTAAGTGATAGGTTCTTAAGAGTGCCTGTATCATAGGTGAATTTCATGAAAAATGTAATTACTAGAAAATTTTGAGGTTTTTATTCTATTGTCTTCTACTATGTTTTCCATTTTAGTTTTCATTTTAA
This sequence comes from Vireo altiloquus, assembly GCA_013396875.1. Lineage (NCBI taxonomy): Eukaryota > Metazoa > Chordata > Aves > Passeriformes > Vireonidae > Vireo > Vireo altiloquus. Next base: position 25,664 of record VZRF01000569.1, on the reverse strand, counting down.
ATTAATTACATATATTATATAAAATTATTAGTAATTACCTTAGCAGTCACCTTTAAATAAATTCATTTACATAACTGGTTTCATGTGCACGTGTGCACAGAAGGTGTATACAACAAAACAATCCACAAAATGATTTTTCACCTTCCTTTTCCAAAAGAAATGCAAAGAAATCCACTATTTATGATGATTCATTTAAAATAGCATGAATACAGCTTAAATACCCTCAGATCCCTGTAGTAATACAGATTCATCCTGCTCATGTGCTGTGTTTCAACCTAACTTTCTTGTCAGCAGGTGGCATCACCTGACTACAAATGGATAAAACCAATAAAGACAAACTGGCGTTTCATTACTATTACTCTTTCTCATACCTCAAAAAGGGAGAAAGATAATCAGTTTCCCACACCATTGCACAGAAGCCTTCTATACAAGAAAAGCTGAGGAGTAAGCTGCCAGCATTATGGCCCAGACATTAACAAGAGCCTGTTAGAACAAGAGTCAGCTTGGGAAGCTGTTAATGCTTGAGAAGCACAAAAATTTGCAATAGTAGGAGCAACAGAAGGAACAGCAGTCAGGATCTGGTCTGACATGGTCAGATGTTCCTAAACAGTGCCATGACCTCAGGCATGAGCAGGCAGGATTCCAGTGAGACATTGGGAGCTTTCTACTCCAGCAACAGTAAAGGGTGCAAAAAGCAGCCACACATATTTTCAGTGCACATATATGAACGTGGGGAAAGGCTTTTTCCCTGGTAAGTGGACTACTAGATCGAATAGAGACACAAAAATTGGAACAACTACACCTCCCACAGATGGCATGTGGAAACAAGAGAACCAGCATGGCCAGAAGAGCAGATAATGATGTACATGCAGACCTCCTGAGTCAGGGTACTGCGTGTGTATGCAACAGTGCAAATGCATCCTTGTGGCAATGGGGGAGAACACAATTAGACAATTCCTTGGAATTAGATACAGAAAGCTGTTTAAGTATTTGTAGGCATTTATTAACATTTTCCAGGTGCCTAGTATCGTATATTGATCTTAAATGTATAATTCAATTAACTGACTAAACAGTTGTTTATTTAATTCCCTAAAAGTTAATTATGTCAACAATAGACCGATAAACTCCTTTGATCATTATTTGATCTAAACTGCAGAAGTTGAAGAGTTTCACCCCGTGAACAGGTCTTCTCCGTTGTCAGCTGTGATCTTTGTGCACAGACTGCTAAGTGATGTCTGCTCAAAAAGAGAAAAATCAGTCATGCCTACCTGCAGATGAACAACCACAACCCAGGAACACACTTGATCTCAGACGAGCATGCTGCCCACACTGCTCTTGCTTTGCTGCTCTTTACACTCTTCAAAGATGCTATGCCACTTCCACTTGTGTGATATAAGTTCAACTGGAATACATAGGAGGAAAAAAGGTAATTCTTGAACTACCGAGCTTTCTAGATAACCCTTGCAACTTTCATAGCACTACCACACCAGCAGCCTTTAACATGTTGTTTTGCTGGTAGACGCACATCAAAAAACAACGTTTAAGCTGTGAAAACAACTTGTGATCTCCTGCATCAAACCAGGGCTTAACACGAAGGTAAGGATGACATTCCTAACTACAGCTCATCTGATCCAATACTTCGAAAAGTCAGAAAACTAACAGTCCACACAAGATTAGCAGGGAGACCACCGGGTCCCTAAGGCAGCAGACTGTAGGAGCAGAGAAGCCATCCAGGAATGCCGCGGAACCACACGTGTTGCCCCCGAAGTGCCGCAGCTGCACGGCAAGGCCACGCCACGCACGTCATGGACCTGCTCTGGCAAAAGTGAACTGCGCGGCCACAGACCGGATAAAAAAACCAGGAAACTTCAGTGCACACACTGTTAATTATGTCATCAGGAGATGGATAAACTTCTTTGATCCTGATTCAACCTGGACTGCACATATGAAGGAGTATCACCTTTCTGAAGCTTAGGAAAATGTCTTATTTCTGTCATCAACCAGAAGAGCTTCAGGTACTCCTCTGTGGCTTTACCCCGGGTTGTGGGATCGTGCCTTGAGCCACGAAGCCATTCCCAAGCCACTTTTTCAACAGCTTACAACCTGCTAAGAACCATTTTCACTCTACGGCCAAGACAAATATAAAAGCGAGATATAAACCCCTCCGCCCCGCACACCTGCTCGACCCGGCCCCTGTGTCCCCCGGAGCGGGGAACGGGAGTACTTGCGCTGGAGGACGCGGTGCACACCGGCACGAATCTCACTTCTGAAGCAAAGCGCCAGCGCCAGCACCGCTCCACGACTGCCGGGGCAGCTCCGCGCCGAGCCGGGCCGGATGCAGCGGCAGTGGCGNGAGGCGGAGCAGCGCGGCCCCGGCCCGCGGCAGCGGCTGCAGTAGTAGCAGCAGCAGGTGCTGGGGCGGAGGGGGACGGAGGGGCCCCGCCGGTGCCGCCCTGGCCGCGGGGGTGAGAGGCAAAGTGCCGCCGCGCAGCTGCCGCCCGGGGAAACGATCGTGTCTGTCTCCCGTTCCTCTGCCCAAGTGTCCTTGCGGAACACGGGGCAGGGGCACACGGGGCTCACCGCTCCCGGCAGTTTCTGCTCTTTGCATTGCCTTTCTGCTCGTGGTCGTGGGAGAGGGATCGTACCCGTATTTCCAGCCACCAAAAGGATTGGGCTTTTTTTTTTGAATTTTAGTGACCCTGGTGCTGTTTTCCAGACTACATATCTATTTTTCTTTCCCTAGGTATCATTTCAGAACTCACTTGATTCATTATGGCTTTGATTAGCCGAAAAAGTTTCCAGTTGTATTCATCCAGCGCACCAGCAAGCATGTCCGCTTTGATGACCCTAAGCAAAAGGTTGAGCTTCATCAGTGGGCAGCGAAAACCCCAAAACTCTAGCTCCGTGGCCATGAGGATGCTGTGTTTGAAAGATAAATCTCAGTATATGTTTTGTAGGAAAAAACACGTACAACTGCAGATGCAACCACTTTCTGTTAATGAAACTGTGCATCTTTGTGGAGATATCAGGAATGGTACTAAATCAAATAATGTGTGTATGGATGAACAATTATTTTTCAAGAAGTTGAACAACCTTTGTACATCAAAAGAGATTTTTTACTTTCTTAGCTCTCTAGAGGTCATGTCCGATACTATGGCCTCAGGAGCCCTGCAGAGGATTTCTGAAGTTGAGGTGGATGACAATGGTCTTAAAAACCCTGGACTGTTAGAGAATGAAGTTTTCAGGGCATTATGCTTCCAGTTTGAATATGAATCCTCAAAACTGTCAAACGCGGGACTGCTGAATGCACTGCAGGCTTTGATAAAGCTACGTGTAGATCCGCAGAGCACGCTGATGGCAAGCCTACTTTCAGAGAGCGAGGAGCGGCTCGGTAAGGGACAGCTGACTGCTGGAAATCTGTGTGCTCTTGGAGAGAGTTTGCTTGAGTTGGAAGGCCCGAGTTGTGCTACGCTGGAACAAATTGTGAACCACATGCAAGATAAAGACATTGAGAGATGGAGTCCCAGGGAAATAGTGATGGTTTATAAGATACTGCAGGTAACTGTCAGGGAAGGTAAACAATGCCAAAAGTTGCTAAACAGACTGAACTGTGTCACTTTACGCACAGTTTCCCAGCTAAGCCCAAACTTTTTAAGTGTAATACTGAATTCACTGGTAGTTCTTCGTCAGACTCGGGCAATTCCCTTAGTCACTGCACTGTGTAAACATTCAGTGAGGCATGTTCCCTATTTCACAGATCATGAACTGGTAAATGTACTGGAAGCCTTCCTATACTTTGGGCAAAAAGTGCGAACTTTTACAGAGGCACTGGAAAGACACATCCCCCAGTCCATCCTCACCATGCATCCTCAAACAGTCAGCAAGGTCATGCAGTATTGCTGCAAAAAAATGATCCTTTCAAAGCCCATCTTTGATGCAGTGGCAGAAGGTTTCATTTCCAATGCTGACAGACTTACCACTGACCAGATTGCTGCCTATGTTATACCCTTTGGGACTCTTAACTATCTGCCTCCAAGCGCTTCTTCCTTGTTTAGGAAGCTTGAAACTGTGTTGCATACCCGCCTGAGGCACTTTCAGCCTCACACCTTGCTGAACCTCCTACACTCGTGTGTCCTTATTCAACGTTATCCAATAAATTTCCTGCCAAAGATATTTAGTCCCTATTTTCTGCAAAAGCTTCAAGGTAAGAAGTGGAGTTTCTCCTGGGTTATTCCACATTTCTTTCTATTATGTAGTTTGTTTTTTGTCAAGCACCCATTTTTTATCACTTTCATGTGTCAAATCAACAGTGACCTGATCCAAGTGGTTGGAAAATAGTAATCAGGAAGCCAAAGGCTATTGCTTCCTTGTCACAGTCGCCAGTGTCTTTCATGTTCTGTCATTTAGATGAGTTTCAAAATTGCACTGTACAGTTTTAAAACACAGACTTGAATTCCCTTAAAATAATTATTTCAGTTAATCCATCTGGTTTTCTAAAAAATAGTCACCTGGTGTTCCCCATATTTGTCCTTTGTCTTACACAGGATGCTAGAACATCCCCCATGTGATAGCCTGTTCTTGGCTCTAATTATTGCACATTTCAGTGCTTTTGGACACAAATCTGTTATAAACAACACATCATTTTGAGTTATTCTCTATTTGATACTAAAGAACTTTAGGGTCATTGTAGAGAGACGGAAGCTATGCGAGAGAGATGACTGACTTAGTAAGATTTCAGCTAAAATTGCTCTGCTAATTAAGATAAAGTTTTCAAAGTAATTAGAAATTTTGGTCACCTAATTTTTCAACATGAAATACCTTAAGGAGTTGATTTTTATGAAGCAGTCAAATGTCCAGAAATTATTTGGTGCTATCCACTAGCAGATTAAAAAAAATCAAAACAAAAAAACCCGGTTGAAACAGTAAGATCCTGGGATTATAACTTGGGGAAAACAGGTTGTAAGAAGGAGATATTTATCTAAGACCTCATCTTAAATTTATTCTTCTCTGTAGAATGTCCTGCATTTTTTGGATCCTCATTTTTTTGGTGAAAGAATATGACAATTTTAATTAAGATGTAGCTAATTCTATATTTTGCGTTGATATTTCTGTAAATAATTTTCTCATTTTTCTACCTATGTAATTTCATACTGATCTTTCTGTTCATTGAAACAATTACTGAGAATTTTAATGATTAAGTAGCTTTTCTGCACATTATACTGAATAGCTTTTCCTAACTTCTGCATATAGTTTGTGTAAAGATACTTTGTTGAAGGTACACCTGAAAACCTGCATGTTGTTGTTTCAGCTCAGCCACCTGGTTTGAACAGAGTTGTTCTGTCCCAGCTAACCCAGCTTTTTCTGACTGTCACCCTGGAGTGCCCATTTTATGAGGTACAGTACATGAGAAACCAGAAGTGATGTTAACTGGAGGTGATAAAGTTATCAGGGCCCTGTTAATACTTAGTTGAGTGTATTTCCTGTAAAAACACTGGAATTAGACAAAACAACTTTCATCACTTTCCATGATGAAAATATAGACCATTTCTACCTGATTGAATGACTTCATATATTTGTATGAATGGAAACAGCTGTGCATTTCTCATGAATGTGATAGCATGGAAGCTTCCTGAGGATCTTCTGGTGGTTGGGTGATTTTAAGATCCAGCACATCATACCTAAGACTGTAGGTCTCTCAATAGACTTGACTTTGAAATGCACACAATTTATTTTGGTATGTTAATACGAGGCAATTACAAATATGGTATCTCCCTTTTTCATTTGGTTTGGTTTTCTGTCCTTACATAGGGTCCGAAACTCCTTTCAAAGTATCAAGTAAAGGCCTTTCCTACACTTCAGAGTTCTCCTGATGTTCACCTCTTTAAAAGAGTGAAGACTGGATTACTTTATTTACTGAAAAAAAGAATATATTTTGCATCAGAGGTATCAACACCATATTTCTATGTACTTGGTAAGTATAATTTCTTTAGATTAGTAATTAAATATGTGTGTGTATGGTGCCAAAGCATTTATTTCCTTTGTGAGCATTCTAAATTCTGCAAATACAGAACAAGTAAACTGGGATACAATCTGTAAGAGATCTGAAATTTGGGAACTTTAAGTAAATCATTTTTAGAGTCAGAGAAAGGGAAATGGAGACAAAAGCACTGCAGTGTTATTTAGTATTTACGCAGCCAGTCTGCACTGAAAACAGCTGCTAATGCTTGTATTCTGTGTTTTTATTATCATCTCCTTATCCGTTAAACAATTTGTACAATGTAAAGCAAAATGAGGCAATGCCACTTGCCTGATCTCTCTGCTTTAGTGGTGAGGAGAAAAGAAGGAGGACTGGAAGGTGGTCAGCCCTGTGCCCTGCTCAGCTGGGCTCCTCTCCCCTCAGCACGAGCTACTGACTACACAGCTGGTGGTGGTTTGTGGCTCCTAAGACAGGAGTGAGCAGAACAGAGTGTTGTGTGCAGCAAGAAAGGAAACACAGAAAGCAATGATGAGGAGAGGCATGTGCCCAGGAGGGGCAGATGATAAGATGTTGAGGGAAGGGAGTCTTGGACACCATGGATGTCAGAGGGATTTTAAAAAAAATTATAAAGGGGATAATTCCAGGGTTAGTCTGCATGTCAGCTTTCATGATGATGTTAAAGTTAGCAAAGAGGGAGAGAGTGTGTCTCTCCCCAGAGCCCTCAAAATTCCAGAGACCCTAGCTAGCACAGCAAAGTGCCATTTAACTGCATTACAATTTTTAGTGGACTTGGAATACTATTCTTCTAGTATTATGAAAGGCTGAACTGTTACTAATTATCACTCATTTGTGTTAAGTCTATACAACTATTGCCAGCCTCTGTGATTCAAAAAAAAAAAAAAATTGTGGTAGTATTATAGTTATTTAATCAAACAACTGTGAGAGGATGAGAATTACAGTAGAAAGTTTGTTATAAGAAATGACTTTTAATGTCACTTCTTTTTTCATCTACACAAGATATTGAGATTAAATTAGATGAAGAAGGTTTTGTATTGCCTGCGGCCCAAGTCGAAGAGGTACACAGACGGTAAGAGAATAAAAGAAACCACTGGTAAAATGTTGGTTTACACTAAGAAAGAGCATCCAGGATGAAAACCTGGCAAAATTTAAGCTATTTGCAGTTTTGCCATTGACTTCAACAAAGTTCAGGTCTCACACTGAAACCACTGGCAAAAGGACAAAATTAACAATCTGCTTTTTGCTCATTGTTTTGCCACCTGACTATACAGTGTCAGACAATTGGTCTCTTTATTCAGTGACAGAATCAAGTGATCCTTATTTGGATTATAGTAATGTACTTTGATATTCTGTAATTAATTTTCAAATTAAAACTAAATTCTAAATGATTATATTTGCACAGATTTAACAGAGTTTAAACCAGTCTGAGTTCCCAAATTTACTTCTGCAAGGAATCCTATATATAATAGGGATATAATATATATAATATATAAAATTATAGGGATATATAGGGATATAATATATATAATAAGGATATTTGCTACAGATGCTGGCTTTTTCATTGAGCAATGCATAGGTGTTTAAAAGTATGTTAAACAGGGGTTACTTTGGGAAGCCTTGGATACAAAGTTAAGCAACCTTACCAGGTGGTATTTGCAACTGCACTTCTGTGAGTAAAGCAGAAGTCTTTGAAGAGGTTAGGCTTTTTCCAGCTTAACCTTCTGTTGTAGTTTAAGCTGAAAACAGGACACCACCACAAGACTTAGAGACCAATACAAGTTCTTTCCCAGAGCCCATGCTTAAATGCTTAAGAATGAGCTTTAATGTTTTTTTTAAGTAATAGCATAAAGTAAATAAAGTCACAATATACTTAACATAATGAAAATTTAAGCAACTTTTTAACAGTAGATATACAAACCTTGGTTTAAGTTGATGGAATTTTTATCACCAAGAAGGAAAAATATAATCCATGCTGCTAACCATATGTTCAGGTTTAACTTAAACAGACGTAGCTTAAATTTAACTTGAACTCTAATGGATTTAACAGGTAAATTAGTAAGTTAAATAAATTTAGCTGTTGAAATGTTTTCTAGCTGAGGCAAGTGTTTTTATGTTTTTCCTTCCAGAAGAATTCAAAACGGCTTACTAATCATAGCATTAAAAATATCAAACTCTCATAAACTTGCATGGTAATTTTTGTTCAGAGCAAATAAAAAACCTTTTCAGATCAGTTTCACTAAGATTCAGGGTTTCACCTCCCACTCTTAAATTGAGTGATTTAAATTATCCTGAACTAGGTAACTCCCATCCTACATCTGATTTGATGACATGTAAGAGGAAGATATTGTCTCATGCTTCTTAGGAATTGCAGTAGTTATGCTGATTAAAATAACTGACTGTTGTGGTTTTGTTGTTTTGGGTTTTTTTGATACTACACTTATGCTTGATTTTAGAATCGCTGTGTGTGTTGATGGTCAGAATAGATTTTGCGCTCATAGCCACAATCTGTTGGGAGAAGAAGCTATTAAACAGAGACATCTTCAGCTACTTGGTTATGAAGTTGTGCAGGTAGAGTCCAAAGACAATGATTTACTGTTGCTCTGGCTAAAAAAACAAGTAAAAATTATTTTAAAATATTTAAAACTGCAGTTTGAATTAATTCCTAAAGCAAATTGTAGTCTTATTTCTATATTATGTTCTCTCTGCCTAGTTTTTTACTTTTTTGAGGGTGTATCCCTCAAAAGATACCTTTTTCTTCCTTCAATCAATTAGTGTATTCTTTCTGTGTTTTTTGCCACATAGTTGTTGCTTGGAAGAGTACTTCTCTTCAGTGATTAAGATCCAAATCTTGACTTAAAGGAAAATGTTGTGTATGAGTTCATTAGAATTGGAATTTTTAATCAAATACTTTTTTAAAAGATTTGAACTTGGGAGTTTAAAAATGAGTTAAAAAAGGAAGCTGCTTTGTATTGTAAATGATATTTTCTCAATAGAGTACAACCTTTATTTTACCTGTTGAATTAATAAAAGGTATTTTTTTCTTTAAACATACTTTAAATGAAAGATGTTACTTGTTTCTTGATATTTTATTTTCCACTTATTACATATGCCTAGCTCCATAATATTTAGCTTAGTTTAAACTGTAATAGATATCACTCTTTGTTTTACAGTAATCTCTGTTCAGGTCATTTACAGATCAGTAATATATTTAGGATTGAATCTTTAATTTTAAAACAAACAAAAAAAAATTGTAATTTTGCATCTGCTTAATGAACATCAGTCTTACCCAGTTGTTTATTAAAAGGTATTTCCAGCAATCATTTTTGTTTTGTTTCCAGATTCCATTTTTTGAGATAGAAAATATACAAAATACCAGAAAAATGGCAGATTATCTACAGAAAAAAATCTTTCCTTGTACATATGGACTCAGCAACTGACACTGGAGAATACCACTGGATCACAGGCTGACCTTCTTTACTACAAAGTATAAATTCTGTGCATGGAAGAAAAATTGTTTTTTCTAAATAACTCCACCTGAGGAAATTTGAGCTTCTGAATGTGAAACCTTCCAATATTTGGAACAATTGACATGTAAAGAGTAATAAAGAGCATAATATTTTTTTAAGATTTGTGTAAATATTTATTACAATTTTACAGATACAAATGCCAGACAGTCAGTGCTATTTTTCCCTTGTATTTTAACTGGTTCTAATTCACAGCTGCAACACCTGACTATTCAAGTATACTGGCCAGTCTGAATGGACAGAATATGCCAACAGAATACCTACTAATCAGAGCTTTTCTTGACAGTGTGAGAAGAAATTGTGCAATTTACTTAGAGCTGCTCATGTAATTTCCCAAGTGTTTCATAAAACTAAAATTTGAAGTAGTTGTGGAAACAGTATTGGCTTATTGGTTTTACTTAAGAGATGTAGAGTGCTGTTCAATAAAGAGCAACGCCTTACAGAAAATTAAAGCATTTTTAATAAAAAGGATTCCCTTTACTTTGTAAAGTAACAGCTGCCACAGGATATTGGACTTGCACAACTGTCCCTATGGGGCATAACATAATGTTCCAGATCTATTCTATTTGTAGTTTTGCCTTTGGTGGCAGTTTTAGCTAAACTGTCTGAATGGGGTCATGTATACACTCCAGAGTTCCTCCAGGTTACAGAAACTCTGCACTCTGAAGCTCAGAAGAGCTATGTCCCATGGCAGCCCTTTTTATGTATGAACAGAAATTCTGGAACTGAGAACCAGAACTAGTACCCACTTCAGCTGGAACCAGTGTGCCCTAACTTGGGTCAGTGAGTTGCTTTGCAGATAGGTGAAGGGAAAACAAGAGCTTTAATTCTCATCACATCATGTATACTTGGTGAACTGTCATTAAAACACATTTTCTGGTTAGCTTGGTTAGTAATTCCCTGTGTGGAATTAACCATTTATGAGTAGCAAAGCAGAATTCCCAGCATCACCTAGTTTGATTTTCACTATTGTTTTGATACAAAAAAGGTGTAACTTTCACATCATTGATATTCTGTATATATTGCCAGTAGATACAGAATGTGGCCATTTTTTCCTTCCAAGGCTTACTGTTAATAATTTGTGAGTTGCAGGTGTCTGTCAATTGCCCCAGCAATCTCTGGAGATTACAGGATGTAAAATCCAGATCCAGAATATCATTTACATTGTGTCATGCTGTCCATTCTGTTCGTGTTGATTTGTTGCATGTATAAAAACCTTCACAGTAGTATGTCAATACTGACAGGTGAGGGAGCACCAAAAGGCAATGAGATGCTTTCCAACAGTGTAATAGTAAGCTCAGAATATCAGTAACCTAAGAATTTGTCATTTTAGCAAAAGAGAAACTGAATGAGAGCAGCTGAAATGGCTTTGCAAACATTTATAAGGAGCTTATCCCTAATACAGAAGAAACTTGTCAGAATGTTCTTTTGACACTGAGCACTGAAGGAAGACGTGAACCATTCAGAACTGAACGAGGAACAAGTAGTGGGAAGAACAACCTGTGAAAGACTTTCAAAAGTGAGTAGGGATGAGAAGGGTGTGGCATAATGACAGAAGTGAGATAGGAAAACTCAAACTGGTGTTTTGATGTTTGACTTTTTGAACTGGTGATGCCTATTTCTCACACAGGCCAGAAGGTGGTGGTATTCTCAAACAAATTTGATTTCCAATAGTTTTTCAAACACAGATGGTTTGTAAATAAAGGCTACTTAAAAGAAGCCATTTGTACTGACTGTCCCAAAGTAAAAATAGCCATATTCCATCTCATTCTTTGCTGGTACAACTTTGATGCTGATTTTTTGAAAAAGCATTGTGGTATTAGAAAACATTTCCTTCTCCCTTTGTTTTACTGTGATTCCTTTCATTTAATGCTGCTGAATTGTTTAGTGAAGCATTTATTTTTGAAAAGGAATATAGCAGTTAATGCTGTCTTGTCTATAGCTCAGTGAGTGTAGAAGGTCATGAATAATGAAAGTAACACACACCTCTCAGAATGGGCTGTTCTATGTGCTTTGCTTCTCACATCATGCCAAACAAGTGCTATTGATTGCCTAATTTACTACTTTTTCAGGTCCCAGATTAAGAAGTTTTTTGTTTCTGTTATTTTTTCACTAGGAGTCTCACTGTATTTACAAATGACATAGATTTCCTACGTCTAAATACCTGACAAAACCAGTGTCAGTCACAGCTGTGGACTTTCAGTTCTTTTTCTGGTGTGATCACTCTGGCTGTTCCTTTCTGAACAATACTGCCTCAGCTTTAAACAACAGGATCAATGACTCTTGAGAACCAAACTGATGCATACTCTGCAGGAGAAACTCCTCCCAAAATTACCTTAAAATTTTCGTACTGGATTCCATGAAAGTACAAGGCATTAAATGTTTAATCAGATTGAGACATTTGTGCTAAACATGCTTTTTAAATGACTACGGCTCAAATCCTTGTGTTTTTTCCATAATTTTTAACAAATTATTTAGTGCTTGTTCTGCTAGTATTACTTTCTCTTTTTCCCCCTTTTTTCAGATTGGATACAGACCCAATGATGATTTTTCTTGTTAAATCAGTCAGACCCCATTCCTATAGTGGAAGTCAGTGAAATGAATGTCTGAAATCAGCTAAACCCAGATTTTGTCTCTTCAAATGCTAAGCACTCAGAAGTTCCTTTTAACTCGAGTTCCACTCGAAGTCTGCTGAAATTGCTAAGCATGTAAGCCCATCCATTTTAGAAAATTTGGAGCTGAATCTCTGTTTCAGCTGTTGTGCACATAAAGCACTGTCTCACAATTCTCTAGCAAATCTGCAAGGATTGAAAAATCTGATACCTTGAGGGGCAAGCTTGCTTAAATGTTAGGTCCGTGAAGGACCTATGTAGAAGCAGTGCCCAGAATTGCACGGACAGCTTTTGACCCAACAGGTCTCATTCCCAGCATTGCTGCTTAAAATGTTCAGCTCTTGTTGGTGCTGCTCTTCATGAGATTTTTATGAGAACGTAAGAAGACATGCATTTTAATTAGCATGAGAAAAAGTGCAGCTGCTATTTCACCCTATTTTTAATCCAGATCATTCTCATTAACTAAACTGTAGAGGAAAAGGCAAAAGCACCATATTGCTTTTCAATGTGGTTTTTTTTTCCAGATATATGTTGCTGGTGATGACAGATACAAGAGATTTCACATGGATCCAGGCCTAGAGAAGGTTTTTTGAATGAGCAGGGCGGCTACTTTTCCCGTAGATTGCTTCGTGCAGGCTATAAACCCTGGCATGCTCTCCAGTTGCTGGGTCTAAGGGCTCATGTGCACGCTTCCCATACTCTGAAGATGTCCGCACAGGAACAGCTCTTGCCTTTTCCTGTGAAAACACAAAAGTCACCTTAGAAGAAAATCACAGAATGAATAGAAAACTTGGTAGTTTTCTATTGCTAAATGTGCTGTGGCCAGGGGTAAAATAACAGACAGAACTGTACAGCATCTGCTATATGGATTTGTTTAGTGTCCTTACTGTTCTATCCCTGCCCTAGTTTTTTATGTATCTCAGTAAACCATGAATGTGTCACTAGATGACAAGATGATAAGATATGGAGCTGTGGATCAATAATTTTTTACACAAATACATACACACACACGTGATTGCTATGTGATTAGAGGCAAACTAAATGCTAGAAAAGCACAGATTATATTTTTATTGTGCACAGATTTGTATGATTCATTTGAAAAATAGGAGAGATTTGTGCCCCCTGTTACAGGAACACCTACCCTGCTTGCACAATTCAGTGAAAGCACAGCATGAAAAAAATCAAAGCCTAAAGAAAAACCCTGAGCAACCATTAGTCCATGCAAGCTTCCCCTGAAGGAAATAAAGCATATACTACTTCACTTCTGCACAATGAAAGGTTTTACTAAAAATACTTGTAGCTGTTAGATTACAGAAATAATTGCTTTGCAATGATGGAAAGTGGACTTGATGAAAAATAACCCGACTAGAAAAGATTTAAAGCTTCTTCTTACTAAGCTGCACTTTAAGTGACTGTGCAATCACTATCTGCAATCTGCAGTTCCTTCCAGTGTTACAGCAACAGGGAGCTATGGAGTCAAAAGGAAAAGACAGGATTTCTTTGTTTTTCTTTCCCTAGCCAAAGGTCTCAGATTTTTCAGGCTGCTTGTATGATTGCACACTGACTAACACAGTAAGCTTGATCTGCAATGTGTTTATCTAGTCTTATAATATAAATAGTATCTAAGAGAAGAATCAAAATGCAGATGCCACGCCATAGTTCAAGTGCAAGCAAATAACTTTTTTGCTACAACACACACAAGTCTGAGCAAATCAGCACTTATGTCCCGCAAGGATGCAGGTGGGAGCACAGACTGGAGGGATCTCATAGCAGGGCAGTCAGCTATGAGACATTTCCAGCCCCATGGACAGAACCTGAGATTCTTGGAAAGATACTATAAACCCTTTTTAAAAAAAAACCAAACAACCAACCAAACTAACAAACCCACTCAATAGAAAATCTCATCACAAAACAACCATTTATCCCCAGTTCTCCTGCCTACCTTATTCCACCCTATTAAAAGTTATTCAGTAAACCAGCTTTTAACCCCAGCAGAATGAAAATCAAGTCAAGGAAGATTGGCAGGCAAAAATTAAGACCATTTCCTCCCCTGCCATACTTGTAGATAAATGCTGAAAAATGAGAAACTAAAAAATCTTTGTACCATCAAGACTTTGCTAGCAATACAGGGTTTACAGTGCTAATAACAGGCAGCAGTATGCAATTCCAATAGTTTGTGTTCCTTTTAAATAAATTAAGATTCAGTTTTCAGCATCCTTGTAGCACAGTGCTGACTGTGCACACTGGCATTTCATCTTTGTGGGTTTGGTATTCAGTGGGTTTCAGATTTTCCAACAGTTGGCTGGGAAGCATCCTGCTACCCGCCTTCACAGCGTGTAATTCTAGCTCTGTTAGCACTTGGAATCAGCAATGGCAGCCCTGTGCACACACTCCACTGCAGTTACTCAGCTGCATGTAGCTAAACAGAGTATCTGTCACTGTACTCTTGAATTCCCTGAGTGCACCCGGGCTATCTGCAGGAAATGAGGGGCTTACTTGCAGTGGTTTGCTTTTTTCCACTTCAAGTAAAGCACTGTACTATGGAGGGGTCAGCCTGTCTGCTTTCAGTGTTGTACTAGAAAGATGTCAATTGTGGTATTTTTATTTATTATATTTTGTAATTTAGTTATTATATAAAGTCTGAGAGGGCCACTGTGATAATAAAGAGGAATCGAGTATGTGACTTGCACTTAGTTATGGTTACATCCATAACTAAGTGTTGGATGTCATGACATGCAGCAGGATCATGTTGTAGTATTAAACAGCAGTGGGTTTGATGTGTCTCCCTGCTAATTAAAGGGCTGGATTAAGGGACACCTGTTTGGACAGTCCTTTGTGTGCACTGCCCAGCAGAGCTGGTATGAATTCCATACAAGTTTACTCTAGGAAGAAAACCAATAGGAAAGTGAGTTTTGTTGATACAAGAGCTCAATAAAAAGCCGTAACTTTCTATTGATGAACTTTTTACACAAATTTCCCACTTGGAGGTTGGGCTTAGTACTAGGGGAGGGAGGTTGTCTTTGTTTTGTTGAAATAAAATTTAATTTCTAATTGGAGTAGTCATTTACATATCTTTTGCCCTCACACAGATTTGCAGTTGAGTTACTAGGCATCCGCAGGTGACGCTCATGGGCATTCCTGGGATTCCTCTGGGAGCATCTCATACTTCCTGCACTGTCTGATAGATCTGAAGGGCATTATGGCTACACACTTGCACTGAAATGTCTGGCATATATAACTGCTAGTGAAACCAATCACAAGCAGTGGGCTTTGTCAGAAAAAAACAATTACGCAGAAATTAGAGTAATTTGAACTCCTGTGTCACTCTTCCTTCTTCCTTCTCTCTATACATATAACCATCAATGGAGGCAGCCATCCCTAGCCTACCCATCACTTTACATCCCATGAACCCGTTGGGGTTTTGAGGTTATTAGTACACAGAGGTTACACTTCATTTGGTTGTTGACAGCCTCTGCCTCTATGTGCAGTTTTTTGTGTGCATGTATAAATGTAATTATATATAGAGACACTTGCATATATGTGTATTATTCAGATGCTGCATGGAAAAATACATATGCATACATTTATGCATATATACTACAATATTGCTATTTCCAAGGGAGCTATGTAAAACCATGGCTGTGTTTACGAATAAGGGCACATCAAACCCAGATTCTGCTGGCCTCAAATACTTGCCCCATCCTTTTCCAGGCATGCCCATGTGTTCTGATTGACCACACCTTTGCACTAGCTCCCTATGAATTTCCTTCCTGCAGGGCAATCTGGTGTAGGCTTTCTTAACAAATTCACCAGCTGCAGAGAATTGCCTTCCACAACAAATGCTGGCATAGAGAGGGTGGGTGTCGGAGGACAGTAAAAGGGAAGGGAAGTGAAGTGAAATGAAGTGAAATGAAGTGAAGTGAAGTGAAGTGAAGCGATGGCCTCTGAATCCAGTCCTCTCTGGGAGAAGAGCTTTCAAGCATCACAGAAATAACTTCAGAACCACCTGAAGTACAACTCTTGAGAGGCACAGATGGTTCAGAGTACACCCTGAACTCTGCAAGAGAGGATCTGCCTCTTCCCCCTTGCTTCAACTTGCATATGCCTTATCAACTGAAAATCTTCAGGATATGAAAGAGCAAGAGCTAATTAGGGTGTCTTCATGGGATAACACTTTCTCCTAAACCTGCAGGCTGAGTACAATGATGTTCTCCTTCCAATTCCTTTCTTAGCATATAGGCTGCACCATAAAGGGTAAAACAATGCCTATAGCCTCCAGTTATGTCAAAAAGTACAAAACACTTTTAACAAAGACAATTACAAACTTATGAAAGGGTTACCTCCTCATGAATTTTAAGGCCACGAGCCTTTGCATGTTTTCTGTCACAGCATGGAAGATACTGGTCGTAACCTTCTGTTATTCTAAAAGTGGCATCATAGGTGGAAAAATCTCCTGTCTTGAGAAAGGGGAAAAAATGGCTAATTCACAGAATTGCTTTACTTTACAGATTACAGAACACATGTATCAAATCAATACCTAAACAGTGCATCTATTGCATGAGATGATGACAACTGTAATATTACTGATTTCATTTGGAAGTTTGGGCCACTTCTTTGGAATAGTTTGCAAAATTACCTAATGACACGTGGTATCATCTATTATGTTTGTTCAGCACTGAAATTTCCCTTGTGGTAATTTACTTCATTTTTCCCTCCCTGTAGCCTGTTGTAATTTTTGGAAATTTAACTGATCTGTTTTAATTTCCTGCACTTAATATTTTCCTTTGTAAATTCGTGTATTTGTCAAATGATTTGGCAAAATTATGTAAAAGCAAAACAGGCACTTTCAAAAGACAAAGGTATTCTGCACTGTAAACATCATTTCGTTTCTGATTAGAGCAGAATTGAGAAACATGCCACAGTGGTAATCCAGTGATCCAGTAGTATGCATGACACACATACGCCAGGCATGAAAGTAAAGCACACCCAAAACCAGAATATTATGTTTAACTGTTGACATAGTCACATCCAAATAAACAACATAAAAGATCTGCTCTTCCAACAAAGGTGTTTGGGAAATCCAATCAAGAAGTTGTCATAAATGGAATCAAAGCAATTTCAAAACCAATAAAGTTTTCTAAGAAAAAAAAGCAAAATCCCCTATTGAAATACGCTGCCAGTTGTTACTGAACTTCATTAAAAGATCCACATTCTGTTAAAACATGTCATCCATTGCCTTTATGCATGGCTGACTAAAAAAATGGTGAATTTTGTTGGACTTTTTTTGTCCTCTAATTTTACAGTGTGTTCAATTTAACCTTTGAAAATCTCATGTACTTTGAGTCTTTTGAATTACAATGGTATTCTCCAAATATAGTCAAGTCATGGCAGGTCAAGAAGGCTATAATGGTTCCATTAAAAGGAAACCATAGTTAAGAGCACTAGTGATACACTGCTGTAATTTCACTTTTTATTTGTAAAGGTATCTCCATTACTTGGTTCTGCCAAGAGGAGAGAATATTTGGGATTTAACCTATCTATCCTTTCACTTCTCAGAAACCACTGAGCATCATAGGATTTCAGGCACATTCAAGAGCACCCTGCACATGATTTGTCATCTCCATGACTATTTCTGTGCTTCCTTGCTTCTCCTTTCCTCCCCACGCTAGCAGTTTCATTCAGTGGGCATTTATTTGTACTCACCACCAGAAATGTTATGTGCTCTCTACTGTTATTCATGTGGCATTATTTGTTACTCGTGTCAGAGCAGATAATTCATTCTTTCTGGAACTTGCAGACAGTCAGCCAGCCTGTTATGTCAAAAACTAGCTCTGTCCCAAATATTTACTTAAGATTTTCTGCCAGATGTGTAGAGACAACACCTCTTTGCTCAATATGCTGATAACTTTCTGCTGCTGTTTCTCTGTTGTAAATGATAATTTGGTTGGCTTGGGTGGTGATAGTGGTGGTGGTGGTGGTGGTGGCGGTGAGCTGTTTCTTAAACCCATCAGAGCAAGTGAGTCACACAGAGCTGATGATAAATGTGCACTCAGGGTAGGCATCCTCTGTGTACTGCTGCTAAAGCTAAGTGCTTTGCAAGCATTCATTAGTATTCTGGACACACATTAAATAGGTAATAGCTTTCTCCACATCTCAGAAGAGGAAACACCAGGCACACTGGCTACAGTAACTTATGTAAAGCAATCCAGGGAGCAACTGTTAGCCAAGGGATTAAAAGGCAGGAATTTCTGGCTTCTGGCCATAAAATGAGCCCATCTTCTTCCTACTTCTCTTTGCTTCAGTCTCTGATGGTTTTAGGTATTTAAGCTGCAAAAAGGAATGAGATTCCTTTTGCTGTATAAATAAAAATATTTAAATTATCTAATTCCGAAATTGTGCCGAAGAATGGGTTGAATCTGCTTCCTCCCCTGTGGCTGAGGCCGGGGCTGTGAAGAAACCTATTAAACAACTGTTAACACTTTTTGTTTCCATGCCACTGGAGCAGCATTTTTCACAAACCAGGCCATTGTGAGTATGAAAACAGACTATACTGTAAGGAAAAGCTCTACCATATGGCTGCTAATTCTGTGCAGACTGGATAGACTGTGAGCTCCACCAGCTCCAAGAGCACCACGCCAGCTCTTTGGCCTGCCCTCACCTTGTCCTTGTTGTGCTCTCCCTACTGTTTTGTGAAGCATGGCACCAACCGTGCTTGCTTATCTTTGGGTCAGATCACCTTCCCTAGGTAATGCTGGCATCAACACAAAAGAGACTGACATTAGAAATCTACTTGTCTTTTAGCAGGACCAGCTGGTCAATGCAGGAATTTTACTGTTCCTTGAATGCCCAGCACAGTGGTCTGGTATGTACCCTGCCCAAATCCCAGGGACACAGGACCTGCAAACTCTCACAAACAGTGCTGCCCAGTGCTTGGCTCATTCAGCAGCTTTGTCACCTGGGTGAGGAGAGGATTCATGGGTTGTTGTATTTATTGTTATAAATTGCCATAGCATTGCTATGTTACATTGACATAATAGGCACTTCAGAACTTTTTTATGCTAATCTTTGAGAAAAAAAAGCCTGTTAACTTCAATTTCTCACATGACACTTCATAGAGAAAAAAGTTCACCACCCAGGAACTTTAAGTCAGCTGAGGCAGAAGGTATAAAGATTGTTTTAATTTCTGATTTTAAATATGAGCACAGAATGAGGAACAAAGGTGATATAATGCAGCAGAGTGAGGAGTGAGGCTCCCTGCCAGTGTACTTGAGTTACTACACGTTGAGTGCCAGTGCACCACCTTCAGAAGCATTCAGTTCCAGAGGCATATATTGAAGTTATTGTTTTGAGTGGCTCTATTGATTTCATTAAAGCTGAGCATGTGGAAAACCTATGCAATGCACATTGAAAAAATATTCCTCTCAAATGAAAATGGAGAAGTTTCTTATTAAAGGGTTCCCAAGAGTGTGTTATGAGAAAATCCACTGGTGCTGCATCAAACCCTAGAGACAGATGATGCCTTCCCTAATGTTCCCCCTAAAAATGCCTCACATTTCATTGCTACCAAGTGGCCTGTCCATCCTCAATCCTTGGCAAACCATGTCTCTGCCTTCTGTTATCCAGTGAACGACATTACTCCCATTTGCCATCCACAAGTAGCAAAGACTCTGCAAAGGCCTCTGATGGGAAAACTTGTCATGTTTGCATTAGATAGCCTAGTGATAGAGATTAATGTACTGCATTTCTGTAACAGAAAAGAATTCTTCACTGTGAGTGTGGTGATGCACTAGAATAGGTTGCCTAGAGAAGCTGTGGGTGCCCCATCCTTGGAGGTGATCAAGGCCAGGTTGGATGTGACTTCGATCAACCTGGTCTAGTGGAAGGTATCCCTGCCCATGGCAGGGGGTTGGAACTGGATGATCTTTAGGGTCCTTCCAACCCAATCCATTCCATGATGCTATGACGATTTTAGGCACCTGTCTGACCAGGTCCCTCATGATGAGGACCGAGCCCTTGCACCAGGTCCGAGCAGTGTCTACACTGCGCAGAGGCCCACGGGGAGACCTCGTCCCTCCGCGCTGCGCGGCCCGCCGACCGTCCCCAGCTCGCTCCCTCCCTTCCCTCACCTTACGCGGCCGGTTGAAATAGCTGAGCTCCGGAGGCCCTTCCCGTTTGGGCGGGACGAAGCTGAAGGCGGAGAAGGAAGCGAGGGCAGGCCGCCTCCTCCCCGGGGCGTGGCTGAGGGCCTCCTGTGCCAAGCGGGTCCCGGTGGCGGCCATGCTGCCCGGACCGCCGTTACCCGGAGACGCTGCCTCACCCCCAGGGCACCGCGCCGGGTTCCCCCCGCGCCCGCCGGGCCTGCGGCAGCCGGCAGCAACCGGCCCCGACCGCGCCTGGGCTCGGGGCGTTGCGCAGAGCCCTGCCCCGAGCCTGAAGTGTGGATTCCCGGAGACCCGATCGTGGCGTTTTGGTACCGATTGAGACCCAACTGGTCTCAGGTGTGCAGCGGCTCCAGCTCCCTGGTCCTTTGTGTCCTTGGGAGCTGGGGAGGAAGGTTAGAGCAAAGCCTGGCCGAAAGGGACTGACTTTTTTTGCTGTGGCAGCTTGCACTAGACCTCAAATCTCTGTTTAAGTGGTAACTTGAATAAAACCTCACCACAGCATGGAATTTCCACCAGAATAAGGAGCCAGTGTCTTGAGCTTGGGCTTCTCTCTTTGGAAAGAAGATCACCTACTCGGCTACAGCCTTTCACAGACTTCTTGAACTCTGTCAGGCTTGGTGCTGTGACCACTTTTCCGGCGAGTCTGTTCCAGTGCCCAACCACCCTCTGGCTGAAGAACATTTCTCTAACGTCCAACCTAAACCTCCCCTGACTCAGCTTCAGGCCATTCCCTCAGGTCCTGTCACTGGGCACCACAGAGAAGAGATCAGTGCCTGCCCCTCCTCTTCCTCTCACAGGGAAGTTTTAACTGCAGTGAGGTCTCGCCTCAGTCTTCTCCAGACTAAACAGACCAACAGACCTCAGCCCTTCCTCACACGGCTTCCCCTCCAGGCCCTTCACCATCTTTGTTTCCCTCCCCTGGATAATCTATAAAAGCTTAATGTCATTTTTATATTGTGGCACCCAAAGCTGCCCCCAGCACTCGAGGTGAGGCTGCCCCAGAGCAGAGCAGAGCAGGACAATTCCCTCCCTTGCCCGGCTGGCGATGCTGCTGATGCCCCACAGGACAGGGCTGGCCCTGCTGGCTGCCAGGGCACTGCTGGCTCAACTTGCCATCCACCAGGACCCCCAGTCCCTTTCCATGGCACTGCTTTCCAGCATCTTCATCCCCCAGGTTGTAGTACATCCAGCGTTGACCCATCCCAGGTGCAGAATCCAGCATGGGATTGCGATGGATGAATGTTTTAGGATTGGCTTTCACAGATTATATGTTGTATGTAAAGTTATGTTTGTAATTAGCTGATGATGTTTAACTGTTGGTGTAAATTAGGATTGTTGTAATTTTGTTGTAACGGTTTGCATTAATAAAAGGGCAGCAAGGGGGGGAGGAACTAGAACCTCCTTGGAAGGTTCTAGGAGGTGAGGTGACAATCAAAGCAGGGCCACTCCCTGTCCGAGCACTGAGCAGGCTCCAAGCGGGAGGTGCTGGGGAGGAGCCAGAGTGATCAGACTGAGCATGCTGTACGAGGGCAGACCAGGGGAGGAGCTGGGCGGATCAGCTCCCTGATTGTTAGAAAGTGTCCTTGTGCTTTTGAGTGACAACCAACATGTATAAAAGGTGTCACACCAGCCTCGTGCTATTGTGCCTCTGGCCTCCAGTGAGGGCTGCGCACCCAACGCTGTAAAACTCTTTTATCGACTTAGTCCGTCAAATTTTTCTTTTTTCATAAATGTGAACTCGTTTTTCACATGATGCTCAGCCACTTTGGGCAATTTAGAGAATTCTCTCACGCTCTTTTGTTGGGAACACTGAAAATAAGTATCTCGTGCATGTAAATCTCAGACTGACTGTAAAACTGCTTTGCTCTAGTAGCACCTGGCTCCTAGGTTTGATACTCACCCCATGGTTATCTTGGTTTAATACATACATGCAACTATGCCCATGCTGCTTCTTAACTGTGGTCCTTAGGGATCTGCAAGCGGCTTCGTTTAGTTTACCTTTGTTTTCTGTAACCACAGTTGTAGAGCTACTATCCTGTAGGCACAGCATTACTATTGTTATCGTTACCAGTATCTTTTGGTAAGCAGTTTGGCGATAGTACTCTGCCAGGCATCTTGAATTTTACTGAACATCCAAAATTTAGTTAAAATCCCCCAACTTTCAGAGTACCAGAAATCTTCACAACTGATTGTTTCAGACATCTTCGAGCCAGGCAATAATTTAGGCCTATAAAAGTCTCATTCCTGTTATGTAGCTGCCACTCTCCCATCACTAATCCAGACACAGACTTCTGCTTCTTTGCGAGTGTAGCTTTATAATCTGCAGACTGGTGTGGGTGTTTTTTTTAATAATTTGTGACAATTTCCATCTGCTTATCTAATAATGTCCCTCTACCAATTAAGATTCTTCTCTTTCTGTAGCAGGGGCCAAATTAGCACAGTGTAAGCGAGCCATGGAATTGAAAATTCCACAGCTGCCTTACATCAGCTTCCTACGCAGAGACCTGTGCTTGCCACTGTGCAAGTGCTTTTCTGTAGTTTAGTCCAAGCACACAGAGATAGCAAGCCCATTTATAAAAAGCAGCTCAGCTGAAACTGCAGCTATAAATAGAGCCACAAGAAACTGTTCACCAGAGATACCAACTAAGCTAGGCAAGAGCTCTGAAGTCAGATCTGAAAGATTTCTCTCCAGTTTTCTTTCTACTGTTCTCATGTAGCTTGTTTTGATTAACATTATATTGATAGCATTAAATTGAATTACAGAATCTGGATGCAATGCAGATTGTCACAAATAAATTGCTGGATGCTAGTTACAGATTTGCAGTACTGTCTCCCCCACCTCCCATTTGAAGTAATTAAAAACTATGCTTTTCACTTCCCAAATGAATTTTTTTTTTTCCTTCCAATGAAAGTATAAATCCTTTTAGAATTATTTGAAACTTTAAAAGGCTTTTCTTCCTGGTCACCTTTTGCAGACTGCCAGAAGCAGGATATGAATTCCCAGGGGGATTTGTTCCAGTTGCAACCAGACTTTATTAATATGCTACTGTTAAGTGTTCTTGTTATAAAATAGCATGGAAGGTCAGTCTGTTTCCTTAGTAACTTCAATATGAACATGCAAACAATGGAGCAATTTTAGTCCATGTGGTGAAAACTATGCATTCAAATACATCTGAGCTAAGACACCAAGGTGTTAAAAGTTGCTTTGAATTTGGTGTTTCAGGGATGACCAAGTTCAATTGCCTGTCTTTTTAGAGAGTAGTAATACCCCCTCAGGTTCCACTGCTAAGATGTCTGAGTTTTGAACATGCTGGTATGTACTTTTATAGCCCTAAAGTGTCTCAAGTAGGGTCACTGTTCTGAAATGTCAAAACTGGCTTGTGCAATAACTCTAAAAAAAACTTCCTAAAAGGAAGCAAATAATAATGGAGGCAGGGAGAGGGGACACAAAAGAGACAATGATAACAGGGGAAGGGAGACAGCACAGACACAAGAGGATAGATGACATATAACTGGACAGGTCATTGATACACAGAAAAAACAGTAGTTGTTTTTTACTACAAACTGAGGTACCTGTTTCAAACTCATGTCACTTAGAGCTGAGATGACTAGCCTGCTGTCAAATTAAGGCTTAACAAGCCCTCTCCTGTCCTAGCTTTTTGACCTCAACATGAATCGGATTGCCATATGGTCCTGACCTTCAGCTGCGCCATGAAGGAGAGACAGTCTTTGTCAAATAAGTTCCACATTCTGGGCCTTGAAAGAGTCTGGAACAAAAATGGCTCAAAACCTGTCCAGCCCTTTTTACTGTCATAGCTTTGGGTCAAGCCAGTTGTTTCACAGAAGTGCTTGTTTCTTCTAGATCTTAATTACTGACTGACTGACCACCTCAAACAGGAAGGCTCTTCAGAAGCATTGCATCCCTCCCACAAGAGACACATGAACTTCTCCCATGTGAATCCTTCTCACAGTCTGCAGTTCTTCATGAACTGCTTCAGCGTGGGCCCCTTTCATGGGATGCAGTCCTTCTGGAACAGGCTGCTGCAATGCAGGTTCCCCATGGGGTCACACATCCTGTCAGCTACAGCACTGGCTCCTCTCTCCATGGGCTCGCAGGTCCTGTCAGGAGCCACCTCCAGCACAGGTTTCCCGAGGGGTCAAAGTCTCTTTGGGGCACCCACTTGGTCCAATGTGGAGTTGTCCATGGGCTGCAGGTGGATCTCTAATCCACCATGGGCCTCCAATGGCTACAGGGACACAACTGCCTCACCATGGTCTGCAGCATCCACTGCAGGGGAATCTCTGCTCCACCTGTCTGGAACATCTCATCCTTCCTCACTGACCCTGGTGTTTCCAGAGATGTTTCCTCTCTTCAGCTGCTGTTTCTGCCACATTTTTAATCTCTTTGTAGATATGTTATCCCAGAGCTGTTGTTGATTGGCTTGGCTTTGGTGGTGAATCCTTCTTGGAGCTGTCTGGCATTGGTTCTGTTCGACATGGGGAAGTTTCTGGCACCTTCTCACAGAGGCCACCCCTGTAGCCTTGGACCCCTCTTCTCACTACCAAAACCTTGCCACAAAACCCAGTATAGCTGACTGATACCTGCTCCAATTCAGATCAATATTCTGTTCAATAACTCTCTTGGTACGTAGAGTAATATACAGTTTTATACATGAGGTGACATAACTTTCATAGAAATTACTATTTGTAACACTTTTTTGGAAAACATGAAAAATTCTAGTCCAGGAATGTCAACCTTTCGAAATACTTCCACATGCATTTTTTCCTGTCAAAACTGAGATTTTCATGAAGAGTGTCTCAATGGCTACAAATAGATTTGAAAAATCCTCCATCCAAAAAATGTCAAACAATTCTTGGCAGAATCTTTGTTTTAAACAGGGCATTCTACAACATAAAGGAGTTCATATCTTCATAGTTGGAAACATTAATAAAGTGTCCTTGTCTTGCATTTTGACATATCAAAAATTACATTGATCTGGGTAATTCCTGCCTCTAAATTTGAAAATGCTTTAAATTAGTATGTAGCAAACTTCAGGGTGAACTAGTTACAGTTGATTTAAATACTATTTTTGACAAATCCACACAAATCTGAATTACTTCAAAGAACAAAAAATGATCTCTTAATTACATGTTTTACTTAAGGCACATATATTTCATTCTACATTTATTTCCTTCTCAGAATCATTCTGCTGATTTAGAAAAGAAATTAAGAATAAAATTAAAAATCCCTAGACTTAAAATTGTTTGGGGTTCACCAGTAAAAAGTCTTGAAGGGCACTATCTACACCAGGTGAAGGAGAATCTGTGATCTGAAAATGAAAAATTAATTTATTTTCATACGTAATCACAA
>VZRF01000565.1:124566-146047 GCA_013396875.1 Vireo altiloquus | reverse complement strand
TTTCCAGGCAGCAATGCCTCGCTGGTCTGCTTCAAGAACAGACAACATCTAAGATGCAGAATGAAAGCAGCAGGAAGGACTGCTTAATGTAAATTAAAAGGTTCAGCCCTCATGCCATGCCTGGCACTCATGTGGAAAGAACCAAAATGATAAAGAAGAAAAATAAAATTAAGGCAGTTTACAAAGGGAAGTTGACTTCTAACACCTCAAAGTCAGGGAAGTTCTCAAAACCACAAACACAAGGGAAGGCAGCTCTCCCTCCTGTGGGTTAACTCCACTTGCTTTCTCAGGTGCAAGCATTCAAACCAGCAGTTTTAAAACACACAGCCAAAGAGAAGCAGATTTCTCAGCACTCCAGGTGACCCAAACAACATGTACATTGGTGTTTCAGATGGAAGGAGAGGCAGGTAAGGAACCAAAAAAAAAAATCCATTCAGTATTAAAACTTGTGCAAAAATAGCAAGTGAAAAAAAATGAAACCACATGTAAGCAAACACTTAGGCAAGATCATCAGAGCAGTGGAACCCCCTGCTTCGTACTCAGTAGTATTTTTCTTTAAAGTAAGGCAATAATAAAATGAACATGCAGGCAATGACGTGTTGGGTCTGCATGTTTGAGATGACAGATACAAAAACATGAGAGTTGTTTACAAAAGGTGTAAACGTCATCGGTAATTTCAGGAAGGTTTGTGATCCTATTAAGGAAAATGTTAAAGCTTCTAGGAAGGGGGCTGTAGTTCAATTCTTTGGCAGTAGTGGTTTTTTTTTTAGGCTAACAGAAGCATTACGAATATGCACATGTGGGTTCTCTGTTGGGAAACATCTCCTGGGACCAATGTTTAGCTGATGCTGAGCTGTGCAAATCCTATAAGTTTGCCATCATCCGGAATTTCTGAGCCGTCGACGCCAGATGCCTGAAACAAGGAAGAGAGATCCAAATAGCAGCACACATGCTCTGCCTTTCAGCACAAACCACAGGCAGGTGTATCAGACAGGGCATAGAGAGGCAGCAGACACAGGACAGCTTTGCATTGTGTTAAGCACCTCACGCTACCAAAGTTAAAATTAAGTGCTTTTAAATTTTTGCCTTTTTTTTTTTTTTTAAGCTACAAAGGGCTGGGACTGAAGTTTTGCCCATGTCTGCTCCAACTAGACATTATATGAGCAATAACTGGGGTAAAACAAGTGAAAACTCCTTGCAGGAAGAGTCAAAAATAAGAGCACTTACTGCTTCACTCCCAATAACCTGGTTACACCTTTGCTTTGCCACTGTAACTCCTCCTGAATTTCACCACCTCTGAATGATTCACCTGCTCAGCTCTCACTTTTGGCTCTCTTTTTTGGCCCACCTCTCTCATTTTCCTTTTTTCTTCTTCATGTCCCCACTTCCTCCTCAGGGACAATGTATCTGGACCCTCCCTCATTCTCTTCCCCCAGGAAAGGAGTCTGTGGCAATTCTTAGCCCATCCACCTGCCCTGAAATATTTCTGCAAGTGCACATCCCAAGCCCCAAAAATACCCCTTTGCAACATTTTTATTTGTTTATTAGCACATCATCTCATGATTATTTATCCCAGGTGCTACTCAGAGGATACAAGCAGGGAGCCTGCAGTGCCTACAGTTATACAACCAGTAAGAAACTTGGGGAAAAAAGGGAGGATTTAAGAGTGCATACATCAGATGCCTGCAGTAGACATCTACATGCAATGCCTTCTCCTTGCAAGGGACAACTTGATCAATTAGGGAACAGGAATAAATACCAGTCTGAAAGTGATGGATCTGTTTGCCTGGGGCTCTTCCACAATTTTCTGCAAATTAGCTGCAACTGAAATCACACAGACACAAAGAAAATGGGCAAATATTAGCACAGGCTGGAGAAAAACATCTCAAATTCACTAGTCCTCTTTCTATTACTTAACAAACTTTGAATTTTTACACTGCTAAGGAAAGATTTAGGTCTCAATTAGACTCTAAAGCTTTGAACTGTGAAAACAATGTTATTGTTACTACACTACTTTTTCAGAGGCAGTTATTTTTCCCAGGATGTGATGGGATCAATAGTAGTAAATGCCCAACCACACCTGGAAATCCAGTTAATTTTGCACTAGCAGCTGTCCTGTGTACAAGGAACAGCTTTGCTTGCTGCAGTTGAAATACACAGGCAGTGCTGACAGTTTAAAAGTCTCACCTGCTGCACAGGAGGACACATTTATTTATCCAAGTGTTTTCTGAGGCAGCTGTTCCCCTCACAGAATTCATGCTGCTGCCCCAGGGCACGTGCACCTCACACTTCCTTCCCCAGCCCTAATTAAATGGAAAAAGCCTGACTGATTGCAGTCCCAGAGCTCTGTTACACAGGACCTGTGAGCAGGACAGGCTTTGGTAATGCATCTCTGCCAGATGATAATGATTTGGCTAATGCATTAATTAAACTTCATTCTGCATTACAAGGAACATTTGCTTCACAATGTTACCAACTAAATCATCTTCTTGTCAACTGGGGGTTGCCTACATGTTGGCATAGAACTGTCACCAGAACTGACAGCAGTTGGGCAGAGCCACCAGGGGAGAGAATCAAGGCCACAAGAAATTTTCTTATCACCCACTAATTACTAAAGGTAATTTTTAACATGCAAAAAATGACTGAAATGGTTAAAACAGAAAAAATTGTATGTAATTACCTATTACCAGATCTCTGCCATCAACAAGACCTGCTGAAATGAGCTCCTGAGACACACCATCTGCAGTATCTGTTGGGGAGAAACCCAAGAGCCCTCACCACAGAGCAGAAGTTGCCCAGCTGGTGAAGACACCACACAGAAACTCAAAGGAGCTTATACAAACCAAACAGCAAAAGTGTCCTTTACAAAAGACAGATACCAGAGTGCACACTGGGCACTAGGAATTCACTGTTAATTCACTGAAGGGCTGCATATCCATGAATTTTACAGCAGTGCTCCAAGCCCAGCCACAAGAAGCCCTTCAGGAAGGCCCTGCAGACAGACACACACACAACTGCACAACACCAAACACAAAACTTCCCCTTTGCTCACTGGGATTTCCCACCAGCTCACCTTTCCCTGGGGTGAATTCAAACCGAATATCATGGAGCTCTTTATTTGAATTCCTGTGGAAAGAAGAGAATTTTATATAAAACAAATCATTTCATGGCACTGATAGGTGCCCAACAGAAAGTGCTGTTGTTGAATAATCAGTCTGTGAAGTGAATTCACTGCATTCTACCCCCTCAAAGGCAGAAACTCATCACTTGGGTGTGTGCATGTGGAAGCAGCACAGTCTGACAGAGCCTGGGCCAGTCCAGGATAGGTGAGTGCCACCTCTCCAGTGCAAGGCCATGTTGTTCTACTGTCTCAGCAACTCCTATCCCTCAGCAGAGATATCCCTGGAGTGCATGTTTCAGAGGAGGGAAGAGCTCTCTGGCTGCAGATTCTGATGCTCAGAATCCCCCACTCCAATGCCTACCAACAACCAGGATGCCTCCAGAGAGGAGAGGCAGGTTCTCTCAATGAGAAACAGCAGTTTGTGCAACGAGTGTAGAAAGATCCTTTTTTCTGCCTATTTCTAGTGACTGATATCAGAATCCACTCCCTGAACTGGGTAAAAGCTCTTCACTCTCAGAACTGGCTGAAGTCTAAAGTTGTACATGAAGATTAAGATGGTCTAGTACAAGGCCAGAACCCCTGGATCCCTGAATCCTTTTAAGGAACCCAGTTAGTACCTCCTTCCCACCCTACTGGAGTTTTACCATGTTTACACAAATATCAAAACCTGTTCCAATACACAGGTTTTGCCAAACTGAAGTGGATGGGATAAACTGCTTTTCCAGGTCCCAGTTTCATTAGAGGGGATGAAATCCAAGCTGACAAACAACATTTAACTGTTAGTCTATCAATTAAAAGGCACAGAAGCCTGCCAGTGGCCCTCTCTACACAGGCTCATGTTGACAGAACAGAACAGTTTTGTGCCCTTACCTTAACCTCAATACAAGGTTGATGGGGACTCTCACATCTTCCTGTACCGGAGCTGCAGCAGGGGCTGCAGGTGGGGCCTGCAATAGAATTACATCATTTTAGAGCAGGTTAACAATTCCTTGCTCTGGCTTTAAAACTAGAGATAACCTTGATCAGCTATAGATACAAGTAAAAGTTTAACTCATCATTGGAATCATGGCAGTACAGTGAGAAAGACAACAGACCAGTGAACCAGGAAAAGCAAAACCTGCAGAACATTGAGAAAAGCCAAAATGGCAGGAGACTTCAGAAGTGCTAAATATAAAAAGATTGCTTGCTTTGCATTAAAACTTAAGGTTTTTGGATATTCATGACAGCTTTAAGGCCTCCTGTGTCTTAATCCCTGCCCCAAACATCTGATTTAAAAACTTGATACAACTGTAAACACTTTAATTGGCAGATTAGCATGTACTCTCAGTTACCTTTTTTTTCATGAAATCAAGGGCTTTAAGAGCATCTAGCAGCAATTTTATAGCTGCCTATTTTCAATTCTAAATTACTTCTGAGTAATTATTGGAACATGTAATCAAAGGATTTTATATTGGTCAGCAGCAGATTTTCAGTAGGGAAGATCCAGCAGTTGCCCTGCACTTGTTACAGCACTTGTGATATTTCCAGTAAAGAGCTACGTGTTAGTCCCTCTCCACCAAAAAAGCCCAAATAAAACAGAAAGGGGTCGGTCACTTGTCCTGCCCATGCTGAGGCAAAGGTTTTATACCTGCAGGAACAAGGCAGACGCAACACCAGGCTGAAAATTCAAGCATAGAAGTCTTGACCAAGTGTTTTGCATCTAGATCACTTGTTTTTTCACAAGAGAAAAAAAAAAAACAAAACACCTTTTGTTTAAGACTAGCATTTTACTCCAAGGTGTTCTTGGCCCAGCAGCAGCTCAGGGCTTCTGATCACAACCTCGTTTCTGTTGAAGCTGAAAACCACCAGGTCAGTGAAAACAAACAAGGGTTCATGGAGAAGCA
Source organism: Vireo altiloquus (assembly GCA_013396875.1). Classification (NCBI taxonomy): domain Eukaryota; kingdom Metazoa; phylum Chordata; class Aves; order Passeriformes; family Vireonidae; genus Vireo; species Vireo altiloquus. Next base: position 141,043 of record VZRF01000565.1, on the reverse strand, counting down.
CAGAGCTCTGCAAAACAGTAACCAGTGAGCAACAAGAACCAGAGGAGGGCCATAAAGAATAACACACAGACACAGCTCTGAGGAAGAACATATTGACAATGTAGAGCTGTAAAATAGGGCATATTGACACTAAGAGCTATAGAGAAGATCACACTGACCCAAGTTCATGAAGTTCAGGACAAGTTACCAATAAATACAGTATTGGGCACTAGTGGCAGATACTCTGTTAGTGCAAATCCAGAGTGTCACTGACACCAACACTGCTCCAGCCTTCACTGCTCCTGTGTTTCAACTGCTGCATAAAATTCAGGGATTGAACACTGGCCTTTTTTTAAAGAGATTTGAAGGGGTTTGATTTAACTACTAAAGCCATTTTAGTGTCGCCAAGAATACGTCAAACTTCCTTGGTTTCAGATTGCTCTAGCACATCTGGAATGGAACAGCTAAGGGCAAACCTGACAGCTGCCAGGAAGGATGTTTGCTCTTACCTGGGCTGCTGCTGGGGCTGCTGCTGCTGCTGGGGCTGCTGCAGGGGCTGCTGGAGGAGCCTGGCTGGGTGGAGGTACAGCAGTTGGAGGTTGTGCAGGTGCTTGTCCTGCAGCCTGAGGTAGTTCAGTAGGTGCCTGTGCTGGAGCACTGAGTGAAGGACCTGGAGGCTCAGCTGACGGGAACAGCTGCAAGCAAAAAGGAGTTTTAATGAGAAAAGCAACTCAAGAGTTCTGATTCAAGCACCAGCTTTCCCAAAAGTGCTTATCTGCCACATAAATCACTTAGAGCTAAGTTCAGTACCAAAGGCATTCCCAAACCTCCAGGATATTAATGCTGATCCCAAGTTGGTGTTCAGGGGTTTAATGTGTCCTTACGTCCAGGGACCCATTCTGTCCTGACATTTGCAAGTTTTACTCATCAGTAAACCAAGATACCAGCATGGGTGTGGATCTTGGACAAAAATTCCATGGTGTGGCAAGGCTGTGTGCCTTGCTATCCTATCCAGCTGGGATGAGAGCACACTATCCTTCAGTGTCCCCCTGCTGGTATCTGAGTCCTTGTATTTCCAAGTAGCCATGCACTCAGAGCAGAGCAACCCTGTTCTGACTTATAGTCCCTTTCAGAGAACAAAACCCAACAAAGCAGTGAGATAACTATCGACAACTGAGCCTTTCACCAAGCAAATGTCAGAGTAATTTGGCTATCAAAGGAAAGTGAATTCTTCAAATCACACTAGAGAAGATTGGACTTAACTTCAGTCTCTTGCAGAAAACAAAATCAACCAAACAAAAAAAAAACACCCCCAAAAAAATCCCGTATGAAATTAATTTGGGGTGGAGCAAAAGAGCTAAATGAAAGTTTAATCTCTTTTTTACCTCTTGTTATTCAGTACAGAGAAACCAATTTTGGCATGGGAGCCAAAGAACTGTCAGCTTGATGGCACTTCAGTGTGCCCTTCAGCTTACTCTGACAGGTTGTAGGAAATATAAATCACTTCGAATGCTGGAAACATGGACAAGAGACTTCCAGTGGGAAAATTCACCCCAAAGGGATTCTGGTTTTCAGCTTTTTGTTTGAATTTAGAATTTATGTCAAATTACAGTGCCAGAACTGTAGTCTTTCTTGAGATCTCCCTTTATAAACACTTCTTGGAAACAAATGAAGGAAGAACAGGACAGCCTAACTCAAGACTAATTTCTAGGAGACAGCTCTGTTTATCTTTCAACACAGGTAGGGGAAAGACAGACATAGCACAGCCTCTGGAAAATAAGCAGTGCCTATCACTGACAGATAAGATACACTAATATTTCTAATGTCAGAAACAGTTCAGAACTGAAGAAAGCTGATCAATTGTCAAGTACTATACAGTACAATACCACAGGTCTCTTTGACGCTTCTGAGCACAGGTTCCAAACCAGAAAATTAGACAATGCAAACCAGACATCCTAAAGTTGTGTTCTGTTGGGTTTGTGTTGTTTGGGGTTTTTTAAGGAGGAAATGAGAAGACAGTTGTTTTGCTTGGATAATTCTTGTGGCCAATTCATTACCTTATAACAGACTTTTGCCATAGCAAGCTGACAAGACAGAACAAACCCCAAGAAAAGCTCTTGGCATTGCACAGCCAAGGATTCCTTTTATAGGGAGCTCTTCAAACAGAGCTCAGCTAGATACTTAGCTTCTACTTCACACAATACTGCCTAAACAGGCTAATAAAGCATGTTCCTTTACATGCAAACAACAGCAATAACAAGGAGTCATCTTTTCAAGAAGCCATTTGCAATTATAACTTACCTCGGAATTCTGTACAGGTTCTTTCACTCTGGGAGACTGAAAAACAGAGAAGAAGATGTCATTGCCTAGACCAAAGTGAAGCTTACTGACTAGGAGACTTGTCAGAACCATACTGAACACAAGAAACCTCAAGTTTCAAGTTCCATATGTGTATGAAGATGCATGATAAAAGGGACACGACACAATTTGTTGTCATATTGTACCACCCAGAAACACCATCACATTTCAGAACTTGCACTCAGTACTTCCACAGTGGCACACAATACCCTAAGATGCTATCATCAATACCCATTAGCAAAATCCAGGACTCTCAAAGATCACTCAGATTGGATCAAATTATTTATCCACCAAGATGGGAAAATCCATTTTAAGCTATTCAAATGTGGCAGAAAAAGATACACACAGATCTGCCTGGCAGAATTCTGCTAGAAAACAAATTCCCTTGTTCACTTAGGGAGGTAGTTTCTAAACCAGTTTGCTTAAAACATACAGAGCCTCTGTAGGGTGGGAGGGGGGAATCAGCCTTATTTGTGCTGCTTTTTAGAAGGAAATCCCTTGGCCTGCTCTCCCTGCCCTTGGACCCTGCACTCTGCTGTGCTCTTTGTGAGAAAGCAGAGAACTGAAGGGTAGCTGTACACTCAGCAGTGAAACAAAGGGGAAAGTGCAGGCAAAGCAACATGACCAACCTTTGCTTATCAGTAAAGCAAAGATAACACTGCACTAGCTGTTTCACATGAGCAGGGAGGAATTGCCCAGTACCCATGGAAAGCCCTGCAATTAAGAGAGCATGCAGCTTTGACTTCCAACAAGTCCAATTACTATGTGGAGATAGTGGGATGGTTTGGTCCATGATGGGAATTAAAAAAATACCTGTTCCTTCTGCACATAATGGTCCAACAGGTTGCTGTTAGCTGGACAGCAGAACATTAAGTGTCATCATGCCCCTACTCTGAACCAGTTTCTGCACTAACCAATGCCACTACCTTAACAAGAGCAGATCAGAGCAATTTGAAACATACGACTCAGAGGCTTCTCATGAGAAAAGGTTAAAAAGTCTTACTCTCAGAACAGCAAGTTTCAAAAAGCTCTCTGGACAGGGGGAGAAGGAACAGCTTGCTCAAGATGACTGCGTGCAGGCAGTGTCAGAAAAAAACGTCACACAGCTGGAAAGGTAAAGCCTGAAATCCATCTCACTGTGCTCAGCCTTCACTTGACAGTTACCAGGTGGGATGAAAAACATGGCATTGCTCCCAGAGAAACAGCCCTGCTCCACATCTGCAGGCCACAGCTGCTGCAGTGTTCTTCCAGGAACAAAGCTCACATCCAGTGTACCTGGATGCCTCAAGGAATTGGGTAAAAGGGATTTGTCTGAAAGATCAGCGTGCTAAGCACTGTACAGATAAGTATGACAACACTGGCCCTGCCCTCAGCTGACAACTGATCCAGATAAATGACAAACACAAGTGGTGAGAGCCAGCTGAATATGAGCCAGGAGTGCCCAGGTGGCCAAGAAGGCCAGTGGCACCTGGCCTGTATCAGGAGTAGTGTGGCACCAGACCAGGGCAGTGACTCTTCCCCTGTACTTTGGCACTGCAGAGGCACCTTCAGTGCTGTGTGCAGGGTTGGACACCTCATGGCAAGAAGGACACTGAGGGGCTGGAGCAAATCTAGAGAATGGAATGGAGCTGGAAACGAGTCTGGAGCACCAGGCTGACAAGGAGCAGCTGAGAGAGCTCGAGAGGCTCAGCCTGGAGAAAAGGAGGCCATGGGGAGACCTTCTGACTCTCTACAACTCCCTGACAGGATGATGCAGCCAGGTGGGGATCAGTCTCTCTTCCCAGGTAACAACTGAAAAGAGGAAATGGCTTCAAGCTGCACCAGGGGAGGTTTAGACTGGATATTAGGAAAGATTTCTCCACTGAAAGGGTGACCAGGGAAGTGGCAGAGTCACCACCTCAGAAGGTGTTCAGAAAACACAAAGAGGTGGCTCTTGGGAACAGGGCTTAGTGGTGAACACAGAGGTTCTGGGCTAACAGTTGGACTCAGCAATCCTGAAGGCCTTTTCCAACCTTAACAATTCCATGATTTTATGAAAAACATGGACAGAAAGAAAACAGCATAAACATTAAAAACATTTACCTAAGGCACAAATAGGATGACTTTGGGGATTAGTTCTAACTAATTTTTGCTTGTGTAATCAAAGATGATGTGAGTAAGCACTGAAATGTGACCACACAACTCACCACTGCACAGATTTATTAACAGAAGGTGCACAATTTAAAAGCCCCAAAACACAGCTGCTTTAATTTGAATTCAAGGTTTTAAATGTAGAGAGAAAGGAAGTTTAGAAGGTCTTTATATCCAAAAGGTAATGTTGACCCAGGAAGTCATCATATTCAATGAATTGAAGAGATATTTTTGGCTCTGGGTATAATAAATATTTACCTGCTTTCAGATGCAGTCCTAGGAAGAGACTTGTAAAACACATGTTTGCACATATTAAATTCACCCTATTTTTTCTGTTAAGTGGAAACAAGTAAAAAATACCAACACTTTCCATTTATGTAGATAATTTTATGCAGGTCAATACTTCAGTATTTTGGCACATTAAGTCAATCTGCAGGGCCTCCTTTTACTTTGTGGCTGGCAGCAGTAAAATGCAGGTACAGATGGAATCACAGAATCACAAAACATTTTGGGTTGGAAAGGACATTTAAAAATCCTCTACTCCACCTCCACTGCAACGGGCAGGAAAAAAAGGTGCCACCTAGTTAACATAAGTTATTCTACCCAACAGCTTGGTTAAAATTGCAGAGGGATTTACAGACAGGTGGAATTTATACCCAGTGTTTGAAATATGGCCAAAAACACAGAGCAAACACTACTCCTCAGTAACACCACCATATTCATGGCAAAAACTGGCAGCTTGGACATAAGTCTTAGGACTGCTTGAAAATGAATCAAATTCAGGTACCCAGGCACACATGCAGTGAGTGAGGTCTGAGGTGCCTTTCCTGACATCCTGAAACACACAGGCACCCCAAAGTTCTCTGTTACATACATCAAGGGGTGCCTCCAAAATGGTAACAAACATCTCCAGGCAAGTACTGAATAAAGACCTACTGCTCCAACATCCATCCTGAAGCTTTGCTGGATGGGAGAGCTACAAGCAAAGGCCAAGCACAGCCCAAATGAGAGTGATCAGGACAGGCAGCAGTACAAGGAAAATATATCAAAGCATCAAGAAAAATCTGTCCTGAAAATGAGCTTGTAAACATGTGTGTCAGTGTGCTTCTTCCTGCCTAAGAGGCATGAAACAAAGAAGTACTGCTCAAAACACAGTAAACAGTGTTAAGTCATGGTACCCCAGGCTTTGAGACAAGATACAACAAGTTCTAAATAATCTCTGAAACAGAATTAGGGTCTTTTACAAGAATGCTTCTTAAAATTTTATCATATTCTAACCTACAAAAGGAATTTAGAAGAATTCAGCTTATAAAGCATCAAAGAATTTCAGTAGTAGCCACCTGGTACCAATCTTGTGTAATATGAAGCTGGACAAAATAAGGCCTTTAAGAAGTCACAACAGTTGTTTTCACAAAATATGGAATTACTGTATCAAATGCCTTTCAAAGATCCAAGCACTTCAAAAGATGATAAAAAGATGCAAAGTCTTGCATTTAATATTTAAGTGTCTGTGAGAGAATATCTGCAGAATGCAAGTCACAGAGAAATACAAGATCTGTGTAATCAAGGACTGTTGATGGACAAGAAAGAGAATACAGAACTGTAAGAAGAAAGAAAGAAAAAGTAGTAGACCAGCAGAGAAGATGTGTATTGTCAACAGATAGAATTACAGCGCGTCAGATAGGACACTCAGACAAGATAAAGTTAGTTAAGCTCTAAACAACAAGTGAGATAAAGAACAATGAGGCTATACAAAAAGACTTAGCAGAAAGTGTAACCTTGCTGCAACATAGTGGGCGTGGGAGTAACTAGTATGTCTGTATCGACCCTAAAACTACCTAAATATACAGAATATAGATACAAATAAGAAAAACTGAAACTTAGTTGCATTTAGCTAGCAGCCAATAAGGAGCTCAGATTTTGCACTATGCATGAGCTAATTATGATGCTTATAAAATAGATGCTTATACAACTAATAAACAGAGCATTCACATTAACTCTGTGAGTGAGTGTCTGACTCCCGCTCGCCGCAACGAGTGTCTATTCACAACAGCAACAGAAGCCAGACTAATGAAAGAGAAATGAGAAAAACTGCAAAGGGATAAATGCTTCATACCAATATTGCTTTTTTTCCCTTTCATATTGAAAAGCTTCCTCTAAAAATCCTTCACTGTCTCACCAATTCAATTACAGGATGATTATAACACAGAGTCCACTTCCAGTCACCTGCTGGAGTGAAAAGGGACCAGGCAAACCATTACAGAAAAAACCCACACTGGTGACTGCTGGGGAAAGACAACCTGAAAATTCATTGTAATCTTTAGCTGATCATTATGCATTACTCTTCTGAGTTCTTGGGGGGTTTGTGTATGTGTTGTGAAAGGGGAAGATGGTGTTTTCTTGAGGATTTTCAAGCACTAGACAAATCATTCCTGTGAGTTCAGGGATGCTGTGAGGTTTTCTACCAGGATTAATTGATTTCAGTGTAACTGAGGGGGCAGAACCAGGTCCTGCATGTTTCAGCAATCAGCCACAAGAACAGGCCCTATTGATTTCATCTCCATCCTGGAGAGGGCAGCAGGATAAAACCTCTCCTGACACTTCCAGAAGCATCTCAAGCACTCAGCACCCTTAAAGGGAATCCTAGCTGCAGTGAATTAGTATGCTGAGCTGGGAGCAGGCTGTCTGAATTAACATTTCCAATTATGCTGAACATCCCTGAATGAGAGCAGCTGTGCCCCACCACAATGACAGGAAAGATCAATACAATTTCTTCCATCTTCAGTCTTCTTTCTTTCCTTCAGCTCCCAATTTGAGGGAAGGGATTATAACTTGCTGTTTATCATGCTTAAGGCCACATGCTCCTCAAATATAGTTAGATGTACCACAAATGGAAAACAAAAGAGAGACAGTGGACTTGGAGGACCCACCCTGAGCTGTGAAATTGCTGCTCTGCCTTCCTCACTTTCTTCATCGAGCTCATCATCACTCCATTCCCAGCCACCATCTTCAGTCTTATGAAGACGCCCACTGGAGCCTGGGACTCTCCGGACCTGCTCAGCACAAGGACACACAACTCACACCTCAAGCAAACAGTTTTTACAGTTGACTTCTTTAGAAGAAATAGCACCAGAACATCTTCAGGTTCCATCACCTACCACAGTCTGATTATTTTATTGAAATAAATAGCTCTGTCTAGAAAAAGCTGTACCGCAGTAGTCAGCATTAAAAATGTGAATACAATCATAAAAAAAGAGTACAACTGCAAGAGTAAGAGCCCAGGAGGTTTTCAGTACCTTTTTGGATCTTTCAGTGATTGTTGGTGCTCTCTGCAACATCTTCTCTTGTAAAAACTCTTTATTCTGCAAAGGAAAAAATACCAAACATTTGCACTGTTGAAAATGCCTTCAGTGTCTCTGATAAAGTAACTGTTAAGCTGTTTATAGCAGAAATTTGTTTACATGTTTCATTCCCCCAAAGATATTAACACTCCCCTACTTTGGGCTGCAGTATATGAAGTTTCATCCTAAATACCTTTTCAGTTAACAGTGACACTCTTCCTAGGAAAAATGACATGGAATTAACAACTGAGGAGTTAGATATTATTCTGATTTACTTGGAAATATACATATTACACTGCAGTATCTGATACCCTGCTGAGGCATTTGGCATTCTTCCACTTGCAGATACTACACCACCTGGATCCAACCCCTTTGCTTTATCTTACTCCTAAATTTATGCCTGTCCAACTGTGAAATGCAAACCTCAGATGTCAGACAGGTTGAAATACAGGAATCCCTCTGTGCTGGAGTAAACAGAAATTGGGGCAGCAAGATTTCAAGTGGCTGAAAAATCGTAGAGCATTTCTGTTTAGAGAGGAAGCAAATGCAGTGATCACAACAGATTGAATACTGGGAAACTGCTGTGATGCTTTATTGTATTAAATTTCCCCTTCAGCAATGGGAAGGGGAAGTGTGGCAGTGTGGGCTCCTCAGAATATAATTTTCTGACTGCTGAACTGTGGGGCCAAACTTGTGGCAGCAGGAGAAGCAGGACAGTCCAGGCAGGCCCCCTGGCATTTGGCTGGGTACTCCACACCACACCAGTGCAGGTGGAAAGCTCTGCTGTCCCTGCCCACGCAGAGCTCCCAGAACTCCCCCAGGATGGTTGCTTGCAGGTAGGATGGAGAGTCCCAAGACACACTCTGTCATTCCTGATAAGTGGCTCCCAGCATTATCAAACCACACTTTTACATAACCTAGATGGTATTTAAATGTATGACTCAGTATAGATGTATAGAAGCTGCACTCTTCAGCCCTCAAGTTCCAGCTGTCAGTTTGGCAGTGGCTGATGTGTGACAGTAAGGTGACCCCGAGTGTGAACTGGTGCATGTTTGCACTTCAGATGCCAGGTTAAGCACTGCCTCATTTACAGTAATGTTAATTTTCTATCACCACCCATGCTAATATGTTACTCTCCAGCAGCTTAATGAAAGCATGAAGGAGATTCAACACACAATGAAGTGTAACATGAACTACAACTTGCATCACCAAACGGAGAAAGGTCAGCAATGTGTAAACCATCTTGTCACTTTGGACACCAAGTGTGCATCCAGCATACAGATGCAGACTAATCAGCTGCCTAAAATCCCACCATGGACAGTGAAACCTCAGTTTAATACTGTCAAGAGCCCAGACATCAATTAAACTTGCCCTAAAGCAAACTGCTGCATTTCATCAACTGGATCACCCCCCAGATTTCCCTAGTTCATAGAATTATCAAATCACACAAACACCCTGAGTTGGAAGGGACCCACAAGCATCACTGAGTCCAGGTCCAGGCCCTGCACAGGACACCCCAACAATCCCACCTGAGAGTGTTGTCCATGTGCTCCTGGAACTCTGGCAGCTTTGGGGCCGTGACCATTTCCTGGAGAGCCAGTTCAGTGCCCAACCACCCTCTGGGGGAAGAGCCTTTCCCTAATATCCAAACTAAACATCCCCTGACACAGCTTCAGGCCATTCCCTCGGGTCCTTTCACAGGTCACCAGAGAGAGCAGCACTTGCCTCTCTGCTTCTCCTCATGAAGAGGAAGTGCAACTCCCCCTGGTTGTACCTGTAAGATTCCTGTCAGCTTTAACAGGGCATCCAGCTCCTGTACAGATACCTGGTGTCACCAATTCCATTTAAGCATCTTAATCTGGGAGTTGAAAACTGATTAACTGGTGATGCTGCTGTGCTATCCCAAGTATGCAGTCTCTTTTTGAGTTTAATCTGTATTTTGCTATAAATCCCATGCATTTTGATCACGAGAAAAATAAGCAAAGAGGAAACATTCTCTCGTGCTCATGGAAATACAAATCCTCCCCTGTGTCACTGCTGTCTCTCTCCCGCAGTAAGACCTCTCACGCTGCATATGCACTAATCTCCAGGCAGTAATTACATAATGCTCGCTGGCTGTTCACTCCAAGGCTACAAATGGGAGTTTCCTACTGTTTTGTATCACAGGATCTTCACTTTCCATAAGGCAACACAGGGTGAAATATCTTTAGGTAGCTCCTGCTCATTCAGCCCCTTGCACACAGACTGATTACAGAGTTTACGGAAATACAAGTTACACTTGCTGCAGCAGAGACCTTTATGGTTGGACAGGCAGCCAGAATGGCACCATTACAAGGGAAGAACAAACCCAAAAGGCACCGAAAGACATTTAAATGCTCAAGAATTCCTAGATAATTTCTGTTAACAACAGCATACACAGGAGGTACAGAAGGGGGATTTTATTCTGTTCCTTCACAATAACCCATTCAACTCACTCAGATCTGCTGACTCCAAGTGAAAGAGCCCACACTCCTGCCAGTAAAGCTGTAACCCACACCTATCATGCTTCTGAAAAGTCCTTTCCACAGCCTCTGCACAAATCAGTGTTTTCTTACCTTTGCTTTTGTGAAAAATTTGTGTCTTAGGAGTTCTGCTGCTGTTGGTCTGTCAATAAAAACAGATGTAGAAAAGATAATTATAAATGCTCCCTTTCAACCCAACGGTCTTCCAGGCTGCTGCAGCTTGTTGGCATCTTGTGAGGGCATCAGCTTCTCCTGTATAATTCCCCTAAAATCAATGTATTCCAAGTAAATTTTACACCAACAATCTTTTAAATTACTCAGTGTATTCTGAACAAGGCCTATTCTGTTCAAAAGCAATTAGTAACTTGGGACTGGTGGGGAGAATTTGCTCCTGTTTTGATGCTGAACTTGACACTCTTAGATAACAACAGGATCACAGAAACAATTTGTTCAAAATTGAAATCACAGAATCATCACTGGAGTGCAGTACTCACCCTGCACAAGTAATAGTTATTTCAGAGACACCTGATTAAATGTGTGTAATTAATTTTATTAAACACAGCTGAGGTGATCAATCTTGGTCTTAAAGAACATGAACAAGTATAAACTATTTCCCTCTTCAAATCAGACTTCAGAATAAAAACTGGAAAGTAGGAGACATCCCTTGGTCAGTTTAGGAGGAGTTTCCTAAAGACTCAAGCCTAAATGAGAAAGTTTACAGCATTTCCCACACTGCATACGGTGCTTAAATAGTAACAGAATTTAATCAGAGGCCTTCATCACAGGATTCATTTCATCACAGACTACTCCAACAAAAGGCATCCACCTTAAAGCAAGGGAGTCTCTAAAATGATCAGAAAGCAATTGCACTAAATTCTCTTCCCATGCAATATGCCAGCCTCCTGTTCCCAGAGTCAGGACGATGCCAGTGGCTGTCAGCAGTGCTTGAGGAGAGAGCAGGGGTGTGCCAGATTCAGAGCGATTATATATAATCTGATCAGCACACATCCTAACCTGAAAGGGTAGGATATGCTTCAGAAAGGTGAAAAAAAATTCATGCTGGGAAGAAAAAAAAACAAACCAGCTATCAACTTTTATCAAGCACTCCACTGGATTCATTAAGCATTTCAAGTGTAATGCTTGTTAGAAGAGAGGGACTCATTGCCCAGTGCGTGAGAAGCTTGTGTTCCTGGATCTGACACAAGAGGGAACTGAAAAATGTCTTCATTATTATTATTTTATGAAAGCACTTTCTCCTTTCCAGAATTAAGTTTGCTTACTGAGGAGGAAAATAAAAATCAACCTAAGAGGTATTAAAAAATGGCAGAGCACACACACTACCCCCTTGGTAATGTTTCCTATGTCACTGAGCAGTCAAGATATTGTTTAAGGGAGGCTGGAAGTGTCATCAGGTCACTTCAGCAATCTGTACTGATGAAAACATGTTGGTAAAATTTGCCAGTGTGTTTTTCCCGATTTCCCTTCCAAACCAAATATTACATATAATTAAACAAGTCAAAACTACACTGAAAGCTTTCTCTGCACTGGCAAATTTTAAAAAGTTTATTTATGTAGTTTTGCAAGTAAACACATATTGCCCAACCTGTAATTTCTGATTTGTAAACACAGAGCAGTTTCGACTGGAAACAAAACATGAACTGAAGTCACCTGCTGGAGGTGGCCAAGGGAGAATGGCCCACGCAGGCAGAGGACTGGGATGCACTCTCATTAACCCAAATGGAAGATGTGTGCCCTGGCCAGGCACCGTGCCAGACATTTATCCATAAAAATAAAGACAGCCAAAAGAATTTGTTGCCACACAGCAAGATTGCTGTGTTCCTTGTGACTGAAAGGTTGGAGGGGCAGAGAGAAAACCAACTTCAAAAAATAGGGAACTTAATGATATTTGTGAGTTTGGGAGGGGCTTTTTGTTTGCTTGCTTGTTTTCATTTAGTTTGGAGTGATCCATTCTTACCTTTTTTCAGGGTCTTTTTGTAGGCACGATGAAATCATCTTCCTAAATGATTTCCCATATTTCTTCAGCATCTCCTTATCTTGCACACCAGTTTCCAAAGATGGAGGATCGTTCTGTAGCGTCAGCATTAAAACCTGAAAAAATTATTTTTATTGGCAATGAGATTTTCCTTGGTCTTTGTTAGAGACAGATCTTGGGGAAAATGTGTTTTAGGCAAGCACTTTCATCAAGCATCTGATGGATATCAACAAGGATATGTTGACAACACCCACAATTTAATTACTGCCTTCCATCCCATCTCCTGGCCCAGAGTGCAGTCTGTGGGCCAAACACAAGGTTGGAATGTGTTGGAATATTTTGTGGGATTAAAAGCACAAGCAGAGCAGAACTTCTACCAGCTTTCCTCATTTGAGATGAGCAGTTGTGCAAGGCTTCTGATTCAACATACCTCCCTGATGTATTTCTCAGCTAGAAATCAAAGACAGAAGGGCAACATAAAAAAGTACAAGAGCTCACTTCCATGTACCAACGTGACAGCAGGTGAAGACATTCCTCACATAAGCACCCATCAAGCCAAACTGATTTCCTTCACATCACTTAAATATTCTGAAGGAAAGGAAGAAAATTACTCATTTCCATTTCCACTTGACACCTACATACAGATGAATATCTATTTTTAGAAAAGGAAACAGCACATAGCACATTTAAATAGCTTTCAACAGCTATATTGCTTAGGGCAGCAAAAGCCCATCAATCTAGCTGACATTATACAGCCCATGACAGAATTCCCTTCTTTCTTCCCCACTCCTTGAAGGGTCACTTAATGTGTGAGTAATTTTGCTGCATAACAAAATTAATCTGCAGTGCAATACAATTACATTCAATACATAAAATAGAGAACTCTTCTTGCAGGCTGCATGACTGGAACCCAAACCTCACAGAACTGGGGACTTAATTCTATCTAGCACATGACAGCACTAAGTAGGTGCTGTTGACACTAAATAGGTGATGTTGGTATTCAAAGCTTCATCCTGTGCATTCAAACCACAATAAACAGAATACAACTTGCAGAAGCTGCTGCAAAATGCTACCAACAATCAGAGCCCAGAAGGAAATACCAATGAAACCAGCAGCACCTAAATCAGCAACACATTCCCCTGAGCTACTCTGTGCTCTGCCACAGCCACTGATATTGTAGGAAATTTAATGGCATTTCTGAACCACTCAGCCTCTCAACAGTCCCTGCACGTAGATGACGAGTGTTAAAAGTAATTCTGTTCTATAAGAGTTAAACCTGTGCACAGTCCTGGCATTTAAAGGGATACATGGTTGTGCCTGAGTTAGGAGTTGCTGGATTTCCAAATGCCATTGTAATTGTGGTGTGGGAGGGGACACACACAGGTCCTGAAGAAGTGACACCCAACTCCCACAGCACTCCAGCAGTTAAGACTCAGAAAATGGAAGTTCGCCCACAGTGTCAGTGAGGAGTCTGGGTTGGAAGGGACCTTAAAGATCACTTAATTCCAATCTCCCTGCCACAGGCAGGGACACCTTCTGCTAGCCCAGGTTGCTCAGAGGCTCATCCAGCCTGGCCTGGAACACCACCAGGGATGGGGCAGCCACTCTGGGTAACCTGTGCCAGGGCCTCACCACCCTCACAGTAAAGAATTCCTTACATCCAATCTAAATCTCTCCTCTTTTAGTTTACAGCCATTCCCCTTTGTCCTATCACTATCTGCCTGTGTAAAACATTGCTTTCCCAATGCCAGAAACTGAGGGACTTGACACCCAGAGGCCTCATATCCCAGGTCACTGCTCTAACCATGAGCCTTGGGGGTAGAACAGGATCTCCAAAGAGCCCTTGTGTTGGATCCAAAGGACCACACATCCCAGGAGGAGAGCCAAACTGACCTTCAAGAGCATGGCCTAAAGGGGGTTAAAGTTTTGTGATTGAGACAAGGCCTCATCAGATATCACAAAGGAGATAAGGAAAAATATCTCAAAACTTAGTAGAAGGACAGGAGGCCTCAGACAGCTGATGGGTGTCAGATCTTCACTTTAAAATGTACCCTCCCCCTGAAAGAGCAGCATGTTAGAAGCAGCTCCTGGTTCAAGCATCAGGAAACAGGGAAAGTTAGCCAAACTCATAAGATGATCTAAGGTTCAAGATATTTGAAAAAGAATTTTTAACTGTCACGGTTTAATCAAGAACATTTCTTTCACTTCATCCTTAAAAAAATACTATTGTTGCCAATACCACAGTTTGGTACTTTGAACTGGATCAGCGATTTACAGGACTGTGTCAGTGTTAAACAAAATTAAACATTCTTTCAGACAACTGGTAACACGAGAGGTATCAAGAGAATCTCTGAAAGGTATCAAGAAGGATTATCAGTGCAGGAAAAAGAACAGCTCGCCATCCCAGTGTCACTGGATGCCCATAAGGCATTCTGGATCATTATTTATAACCCTAAAAACATCTGCTGACTTCAGAGGTTTAAAACACACAGCACTTTCCTTAAGAACGGTGAGACTCAGGATCTAAATAAAAACTGCACTTCAGATAATGCTGATGAAGTGGTGTATTTTTAAAAGGTGACTCAAGATACATCCAAGAACATCATGATCCACAAGTGCAGGTTGAAAGGACAAACTCTTCCATGCAACGTGCTAAGCTGGGAGGACAAACTCTTCTGTGCAACATGCTAGCCAAACTCTTGCAAACACCCAGAGAACACACTGATCCCTTATCTTGCACAACTATCTGGAGACCTGCTCACCTTCATCGGTGGGTATTTATGGTAAGGAGCTGCTCCCGTGGCCAGTTCAATGGCAGTGATCCCAAAGCTCCAGATGTCTGCCTTGAAATCATATCCTCTGACCTGAAAAACATTAGAGGATGTTAGTGAGTGCCTCTTACTGTCCTACATTACCATCCCTTTCACACACCCTTTTCCCTTGAGTGTGGAAGGACCAGCACTACAGAGATGGCAAGAACACTTTCTCCTCTTTCCCCAACTCCTCATACCTTCAAGGAGGTGTTTTAGAAATCACAGTCTGATGAAAATCACAGTTGTGCACTGTACAGCCAGGACTGCTCTGCAGTGCAGAACATAAAGGGGCACTGGGCTAACCCAGGCTCTGACTTCTACACACACACAGAGTCATTACACAGTGTAATAAAACTCTCACAGTTAATAGATGGGCTGCTACCCCTTGGGACACCTACCTCGCTACACTTTTAGTCGACCACTTAATCACCCTGACTGCAAACATGCTCCATCCTGGAACTTCATGACACACCAGCCCAGTAAAAGCCCCTCATTCCTGCCTGCAGACTAATGTTTCCCTCCACTAATTAACAGTAGCTTCTGCACTTGACATTAAACACAGGCTTCTTCAGGAAAATTTATAGCATTTACTTCCCCTCCTGCACAGGAAAAAATATTTCATATGCCAAAGCGGTTACTTCCTCATTATCATTAGGTAATATTTTGGCACTTGCTTTCTCCGCTGCAGGGGAGAGACATTATGTACTAACTTCAAGAGCAGCTCCGAAAATCAAAGCGTTTTGGTTGCTTAGGATGGTTTGTGTTTCTCCTCACTACACTATGGAAAAATGAAAATTGAATCAGAGCACAGCTAACAGGAGTATTGTGCTCAGCTAACCTAACAAGCTTTAGAAAGACACTCGCTGTGATGAAGCCAAAAAGCACTCCCCAAGCTACCTTCAAGATGATCTTGAATCTTGGCAAACCAACAAAAACCCCTCCTGCACTATTTGTCATGTAATACTAGAGTTGAACTGAAACTTGTTATAGAGACAGGAATTTATATCTTGCACTGATTTCTTCCACCCTGTAAGTATAATTTTCATGAGCCCTAAATGTCTGAACTGTTTCTTGAAATGCCTCAGTTTATGGATGCCATGACTTTGAACAGATTTTAAGTCAGTTAAATAAACAAGCACAGATAGCTAATACAATTTAAAAGAGCACAGGGCAAAAAGAAATACACTGTAAGGGTGAGTTTCTAATCCTCTCACACTATTTTTAGGTTTTGAGAATAACTTTTGGGCATTTCTTAGCTTCATCTTTTAGTTACTCTTACAGCACACCAGTGGACTGTACAACTTCCCATTTCCTGACAAGATTTTAACTATTTAGTGGGGGGGGGGGGGGGGGGTACTTTCT